>JBBLXW010000014.1:600000-1144124 GCA_037893235.1 Trichoderma afroharzianum | reverse complement strand
TATTAYTTTTATTACTTTTATTACTTTTATTACTTTTATTACTTTTATTACTTTTATTACTTTTATTACTTTTATTACTTTTATTACTTTTATTACTTTTATTACTTTTATTACTTTTATTACTTTTATTACTTTTATTATAAAGGTTATATTTATTATTAAGAAAGTTAATAAAACTATAATAACTAAGTTAAAAAAAAACTATATTTTAACCTTTAGTTTAAAATCTAAAATTAATTTATAACTTAGTTTAATTAATTATAATTAATTAAATTAAACTTTAAAAATTTAAATTATAAAGTATAATTATTATTATATTAAAGTTTAAAATTAAACTTAAAATATATATATAAAATAACTTAAATAATAAAGTTTAATTATAATATAATTAACTTTAAATTTATAAATTATACTTTAATAATTTAACTAAATTAAATAAACTTAATTTTTTTATTAAGTAATAAAAAAGTAATAATAATCTTTAAAAATAAATTATATATATAATATAAAAAACTACCTAAGAAATAATATACTTTATATAAAAATAATAAACTTTTTTAATAATTATAAAATAAATTAATAACTAATATATATTTACTATAAATAATTATAATAATTAAAAATAATAAAAAATTAATTATAACTATAGCTAAAATAATAATTATTATTATAAAAACTTATAATAAAGTTATTATTAATATTATAAAGAAAATTTACTAAAGCCTAAAGAATAAAAAAAATAAAAGAAAATAACTTAAATTAATTATAAAAAAGAAAATATAAATTAATTAAGTTATTATTAATTAATAATTATTAAATAAAAGTTTAATAGTAATTTATTATTTTAATTTTAGTTAAGTAGTTTATTTTTTATATTTAAGAGAAATTACTTTTATTATAAATAATTTTAATTTATATAATTTTTTATTACTTTTATTACTTTTATTATTTTTATTATAAATAACTTTAATTTGTATAATTTTTTATTATTTTCTTTTATTTAAAATAATATTTTATAGTTTTTTTTTAATAAAAACTTAATATTAAATATTATATTTAATTTAATAATTATAAAAGTAATAGTTTTTAATTATAAAATTAAATTATATATAATTATTATTATATATAAAATATTTAATAAAATAATAAAAATATTAATATTATATTTTAATAAAGTATTTAATTTTTTTTATTTTAATAAATTTATATTATTAAAATATTATTAAATTTAAATAATAAAAATTAATATATAAATTTAATTTATAATATTAAATAATTAAAATATTTTTTTTATTATTTTATTATTATTTTTATATAAAAAAAACTAAGTTTTTATATTATATTATATTATAAAATATTTTTATATATAATAATATTATTAATTTTATTATTTTAATAAATTTATTTTATTTATTATAAATATTTAAATAAAAAAACTTTTAAAATTAATTATTTAATTTATATAAAATATTACTTTTGTAAGTTTTTTAAATTATTATTATAATACCTTTAATAATATTAAAAATATATTATATTATATTATATTATATTATATTATTAATATTATTCATATAATTATTATAAAACTTTATAAAATTAAATTTATAAAGCTTTATATATTTATTAAGTACTTAATAAAAGTTATAATAATAATAATTAATAATTTATATTTAGTTTTAATTATATTAATAATTTTTATTTAAGTAACTTAAACTTAATTAGTTTTTTTTAATTATTTAAATTAATTAAATAAAATTATTTATAAATATTTACTTTTTAAATTTTAAATTAATTTATAATAATAATAATAATAATAATAATAATAATAATAATAGATTTTTTAATAATTATATAAGTAAAAGTAATAAAAGTAAAAGTAAAAGTAATAATATAATTTAAAAATACTTACTAAAATTTGAAAATTAATTTTTAAAATAAAGTTAAAGTTATATAATTTTATATTTAAAATATTTAATATAATATTTAATTATTTTAAATTAAATTAATTTATAAAATAAAAAATTATATATTTAAAAAATTAAAAAATAAATATAAAATATTAATTATTTAAATAATATATTTATTAACTTAGTAAAATTAAAAAATAATAAATAATTTTTAAATATTATTAATTAATATATTATAATTTTTTAATTTTTAATATAATTATTAATTTAATAAAATTAAAGGTAATAATATAATTTAAAATAATAATATAACATAATTAAAATTATAAATATAATTATTATTTTAATAAAATTAAATATAATAATATAATTTTTAATTATTTATAAAAAAATCTTTTAAAATTATATAATAATAAAAATTTATATAAATAATTAATTATTAATTTATTATAATATAACTTTATAAAATTTTATTATAAATTATAGTTTTTTTAATATAAAAAATTGAAATATATTTATATTTAAATTTTTTTAAATTAATATTTTTTTAAATTAAAATAAATAAAAATACTAAAGGATTTAAATTTTATTAAATATTATTAATATATATATAAATATAAAAAATTTGAATTTAAAATAAAAATAAAAAATTTAAATTTTTATAATTAAAAAGTAATAAATAATATATATATATATATAAATATAATAAAATAATTAAAATAATAATAATAAAATTATATTTTTTATTATTATTAATATTTTATAAAATATAAAATATTTATATTTTTTATTATTATTAATATTTTATAAAATATAAAATATTTATATTTTATAATTAATAATAATTTTTTATATTTTATAAACTTTTTTTAAATAATATATTTTTATATAATATATAAATAACTTAATTAAAGTAATTTAAAGCTTAAATTAAATTATTTAAATATTATAATAATTATATATTTTTTTTAAAATTTCAAACTTAAAGCTTAAATTAAATTATTTAAGTTTTATAAATTATATATTTTTCTTAAGTTTAAAGCTTAAAGTTTAAATTTAATTATTTAAGTATTATAATAATATATATTTTATAATTATATTATATATTTTTTTTAAATTATAAAACTTAATATAAATTATTTAAATATTATAATAATTATATAATTATATATTTTTTTAATTATAAAATTTAAATTAAATCATTTAAGTATTATAATAATATATATTTTATAATTATATTATATATTTTTCTTAAAGTTTAAAATATAAAATTTAATTTAAATTATTTAAATATTATAATAATATATACTTTATAAAGGTTATATTTATTATTAAAAGAATTAATAAAATTATAATAGCTAAATTAAAAAAAAAAACTATATTTTAATCTTTAGTTTAAAATCTAAAATTAATTTATAACTTAACTTAATTAATTATAATTAATTAAATTAAATTTTAAAAATTTAAATTATAAAATATAATTAATTAAAATTTAAAATTAAATTTAAAATATATATATAAAATAACTTAAATAATAAAGTTTAAATATAATATAAATTTTAAGTTTATAATTTATAATTTAATAATTTAACTAAGTTAAATAAATTTAGTAATAACTATAATTTAATTATAATAGTAAAATAATTAAATAAATAATTAAATAAATAATTAAATTTATAATTAATAAAATTATAAATTTATAATTAAAAACTTTAAAAAAAAAACTAAAATTAAATAAAGTAAAATATAAGCTAAATTAACTAAAAAATATTAAAAACCTTAAGTTAAATAAAAATATTAAAAAATTATTAAAAAAATTAATAAAATAATTTATTAAAAATTATTATATATAAAGGTTTTTTTATAATTAATTTCTTTTAGGTAGTTTATTTTTTATATTTAAGAGAAATATATATTTTATAATTATATATTTTTTTTAAAATTTAAAAAACTTAAAAAGATTTTAAAAAATTATATTTTATATACATTAAATAATTAATTTTAAAATTTTTTTATTTAAATAATAAATAAATTTTTATAATAAATAATATAAATTTATTTAATTAATAAAATTAAAAATATTTTTATATATAAAAGTATTTTATAATATATTATAATATAAAAACTTAGTTTTTTATTAATATATTATAAAATAATTTAATAAAAAAATATAATTAAAATAATAAAATAATAAAAATTATATTTTAATTACTTTAGTATTATTAAGTTAAATTAATTTATTTATTTAATTACTTAATTTTATAAAACTAAATTATTAAAATAAAATAAAATTTTATATTTTATAAAAATATAATATTAATATTTTTACTATTTTATTAAATATTTTATATATAATACCAAATATATATATATTTAATTTTATAATTAAAAATTATTATTTTTATAATTATTAAACTAAATATAATATTTAATATTAAATTATTATTAAAAAAATAATAATAATTATAAAAAATAAAATAATAAAAAATATTTATATAAGTTAAAGTTATTTATAAACTATAATATATAAACTATAGTACTATATTACTTATATAATTTATATAGGATCCTATATAAATTAACTATATAAAATCTTATATATTTATAAATTATTTTTTTTATATTTTTATAAAATATATATTATTTTATAAGCTTATAAAAATATAAAAAAATAAAAATATTAATTAATTAATTATTAATATAATTTAATAATTATTAAAGGAAATTCTTTATATAATTATTATATTATATTAAGCTCTCCCTTTTACTAATTAGCCTAATATACCCCTTACTATACCCAGCAGCTTAATTAATTAATAATTACAGGCGTAAAGTAATATAATAATAATAATAACAATAACATAGATCAGCTGGGCTACTAGCTACTAGCTGCTAAATAAAGGTTTAATAGCAACCTATTGTTCTAATCTTAGTTAGGTAGTTTATCCTCTGTACCCAGGAGAGTTATATAATTATTAACTATTAAAATTAGTGACTTCTTTATTTTCCATTACTAAGATTAAACTTACCTCTATTAATCTCTCTGTTAAATCAAAGCATTCGCGCCGAATCTCTTCTCCAAGGTCTTGAGAAGAGAAACGCCATAATCCTGTAAATCCCATCTCATGTAATGCATCTATTAGTGGCCGCATCGACGTCATCTTATCCTGAAAGTTTGCGTCGGACGAGATTGTTCGCAGTAGGGTATTGGCGGCCTTCAGAGCACTAGTATCCTGACTATGTAACAGGACCTCCTCAATCAATGATGGTATTGCACCACATCTATATGAAACTGGTCAATGACCCGCGTAGTCAAGCAGCATTGTAAACTTACAGTTGTTCAAAGACTAAAGGCCGTTGCAAGGCTAGATCATTCAGCCACTGAAGGCTCCGGACTTGTACTCGCTCCTCAAGATACTGGAAGTCGACTAATTCGATAGCTGAGATTAGCAATAGATCTTTGTCCCTTACATTATCCATTCTTTGTCGACCAGTGTATGTTGTAGTATTGCCGGTGCCCTCTGTACCAATGCCGGCAATCCAGAGGCCATCTCTATAGTCTTCAGGAAGCACGCCTCGCGCCGAAATAAGGGCAAGATATGGTAATGAATCTGTTGTGGGGTCATCTTTAGCTGTTGGAGGTACTGCGGTAGAGTTGGCAATCTCAAAAAATGAAGATAGAACGCGAATTGCCGTTGGGCGTGTTGACGTATCAGTGAGTCCTCGGACGAGGTAAGCGCAGACGGCAAAGTGAAAGCTTTCATGATCGAAATGAATTCCGTACGCATCATCAAGTGGCAAGGCAGCTTCTTCGAGCTGACCACGGCTTTGTAAAAGAAGCGGGACAATTTTCTCTCCCGTAGCATTGCCCACTGCGCCAATGTTGGTCAAGACTGCTTCAAGGAATTGCGCTGTGCAGTTGAAAAGACCAATGGGAACAAGTCGGACGAGAGACATGGCCAACCAGAAAAGCTGGAGCACGTAGCGAGATGCAGAAGGAAGCTTGATCATCATTTTTGACAACGACGTTACAATTGAGATAAGCATTTCGCTATTCCCATCTTCCCCAAATTGGCCGATGCTATTTCGCAGGGCAACGAGAACTTGGTAAAGTAGGTCGTCGTCTACCTCTTCGCGAGCTAGGTATCCCATTACTGCAAAGGCTCTTGGTTGAACGGCTGGATTATTTTGAAAGGCGGTGCTTGCAACAAGGCTCATCCAGCGTGACCTCCAACTATTAGCCAAGTCAATCGAAGGTGCTGCAATAGAGCATATGTCGAATAAAATGACAGTCAGATTTTCAGTTGCTGCTAGTGTCGAGCTCGAATCGTGAGCCGTAGAGACAGAGGCACCGTCACGGATATTCGAGGTCGTCAAAGAAAACGCCTCACCTCGAGGCTCACAAAGAACGTCAAGGTTTGCCTTTAATTTGGTAAGTTTTGCCTCGTCCAGGTTGAAAGCCGTACAGACTGAATGGACTGAATTAACCAGTAGCTTGTACACCAGTTGGCGAACGCTATTGTCGCCAGTATTGGCGAGCATCGTCACGATGTGGAAAATTTCAGGCAAGAATAACCGAGACTGAACACCACTATCAAATGACAAAGCAACGCAAAATTGCAGAAGCACGCATATCTCTGCCCAGACAGGGCTATCTTGTAGATATCTTGTTGGCCTCAGTGACGAACGATTGAGCGTTTTGCGAAGTCGGGAGAATATTTTACCCCGAATAGTAACAGTACCAATGCCGATGATGACTGGTGAGATGACGTCTAACGACTCCTCATGAGCACCATAGCTTAGAGCGGTTTTTATCAGCTCATCAAGGAATATGTCGAGGAGGAGTTCATCATTGGTTATTGATGGTAAGACAAAATGCTGGAGAGGATGTGAAAGGTGCGGGTCTAAGACGATGAGATCGATCAGCTTCCTCAACAGTGTCGCGACCTTTTCACGTCCCTTTTCGCTGTCTTGTTCGCTGGTCAAGACATTCGTTCGAAGACCGGTGAGCCACGGCGACATGTAAGCCAGGCTGAGAGGCCTTTGTTCTTCAGGGAAGCTCTCCCACCCTACGAAAAATTCGGTCAAGAAATCAGATGTGAGCTGTGGTTGCGTAGTTGCTAATATATTGCTGATCTCCACCACAAATCGGGTTGGATCAATAGGAATGGAGATGTCTGGCACACGAAATTAGTGTTAATGATCAGTTTGGTCAATAAGGCGCCTTAGAACTGACCTTTCGCGCATGATAATCTAGAATCAGCGCTATACTTAAAGGCCCTGCACAATGCTCCAAGCAAATTATATGACGCCAACCTTAGAGAGCGATCCGAGCTCAAAAGATTGGTAAAGGCGAGGTTGAGTAATGTACCGGGTACGTCTTGAGGACGCATCAGCCTCTCGAATGGCTTATATGTACGATTCTCTTTCCCATGTTTGTTCTTGGCGCTGCGGATGGTCTGAAGCACGTCGGCCCTCTTTGGGCTGGTAAAGTACATGACTATTTTCCCTCCATCTGCTCGGAGTCCGAAGGAAGAGTCATCCTCTGATTGAAGTGTGGTCGTTGCTTCTTCCACATCTCCAAGGCGGAAAACATCATTGACAGTAGTGCTGAGGCGGAGGCCAGATAAAACCTCCTGTTTCTTGGTTGTGGTTACTTGGACGAACTGGCTTCCAACCTTGATTACCACTTCTACTTTTCCTTTCGACTTTGAAAGCCTTGTAATGGGCTGGAACATGTAGCGAGTATCTGTAACAACACTAATCGTTTCCTTAGGAAGATGGAGTTGGCTGAGATGGAAATGAGCTTGGAGATCCTGAAGGCTTCCTATCAAGTGATACTCCACGTTTCTCGGGTGAAAAGCACTGCTTTCAGATCTTGTGGATACTCGTAGCAGGTGTCGAAAGCATCTCCTGGAATCATCTCGTTAGTGATGATGAAAAGGGTAACGGTACATATCTAACTAACCTAAAGGCGCTGTTCATGTTGTACACATAAATTCTCGTCAAGTTAAGTGTCAACTCTGAGGGAGTAAGAAGATCGAGCATCTTAAAGAAGTCATCTTGGGGGTCGTTCCGTCCATTATAGCATGTGGCGTCTATGAAAAGTCCAAAGGGTTCATGCCAAAGTCTGCTGGCAATCTGTCAAACAAATTAGAATTCCTTTCTCTGGTCCATTGCTACAAAGGGCACCGGCTAGCTTGTGCTACCCAGGTTCTCATGCAGCACAGCAGCTGGGGCGCCAATGACTATGGAGAAGATCCAAGAGCCTACCTTAAGATAACAATAAAGCATTGTGTCGTAATCAATATTATCCGCTTCAATATGACGCAGTATAATGCAAATGATCGAAAGTCCATCCTATGGAAACCTCAATTAGCATCAGTTACTTCTTATATACTGAGGAACGGGGACGAGCTGAGAGGGTAGTTAGCAAGTATGTCTCACCTTGCTCTCGCCTCCATCATACACCGCACGAGATGTCAAATAAGACTCTGTACCACGAAAAGCGTTGCGAAGCATAAAGTTCTGAAATCTTGAATACAAGGGTGGACTGTTTGTTGAAATTTGTGGCCGGTTCCACGATATGGCCAAAGGAGGGGGGCCGAGATTTGCAATCAAATTCCGTAGAGGTTCCATGGCCGGTGAACGACCACGAGGATGCTCCCCTGGAGACCTGACGTATTCTCTCCTGTCTTTCGAGACAAGAATCTGCTGAAGGTGATCCCAATGGTCATAGAGGAAGCGGTGCAAAGCCACACATGACCCAAAATCGATGGCCTTTTTGTTACTGCTGATTTCCAGTTGACTCGGTGGGATCTTTTAGGTGGTTAGTCTTTCTTCGCAAAAAAGAGTTGTCCAGTCACTTACAGATATTTCACGTAGAAATCCCATTACGACATGGATGTTCTGGACTAAGAAGAGGTTAAGCGGAAACATGTAAGGCTCCTTTGTTCCGAATAGAACGTTATTGGCCAAATTTTGAATTATCTTTGCTATGAGCAGTAGACCTCGACGCATTTCCTTTGACGGTGGTGTTGGCACGAGTCCCTCTACTTCTGGAGCGACAATTGCAGGACAGAAAAACCGGAGGAAAATGAACGCGCCAACTGCAGTGTATTTGGCATTTGGGAAGCGATGTAAAACAGCATCGGAAATCTATTTGAGGTGTGAGGGCTATTGATCAACAACCAGGGGGGTTATTAACTGAACTCACTATGCTGCATATTTTTCTGAACGAAGGGGGTATATTGGAAGCAGAAGCACAAATATCGTCCATGAAAACTTTCGCAACTATCTGAAGTTGAAGCGCATTTTTTTGTAGTTCTTCCTGTGTGCCAACTCTGGTCGGATCAAGCTCCAAATCTAAGTCTTGGGATGTGAGCATGAGTCGTTCAAGGACCTTGTGAAGAGTTCCTTGTAAATAAGCAAAACCTTTCCACCTAGCGTAGACAGAGAGCATTTTAGTTGCAACGCAATTTCGACGCAAAATTTCCGTCTCATTTTCTGATAGGAGGTTAGCTCGAGACTTTTCCGGTACTACTGAAGGGAGTGATGAGAAACGCCATATCTTACCCGTCTGATCAATTTCTGCCCGGATAAGTGCCTCAAACAGTTCAAAGATAAGGCCTCTTTGTTCAAATACCGTTAGAAGGCAAATGGTAAGTTCATCGACTTCTGTACTAGGGCATATTGCACTCATTGAGGCAGGAAGTGATACATCTTTTGTAAGGAGCTACATTCGCACTGTCAGCTTCTGGGGAGGGCTAGGTTAGGGGTGAGATATCAAACCTCTAAAAGTTCCTCATATTTTTTGCTAACGGCCGAGTCCGTCAAATTGCTAAACTCAGTCCCTTGGATCAAGATGTTAAAAAGAACTTTGACGAATGCTGTTCGGATCTCAACATTGTCGTGATATCCGATGTTGATGGAATGCTTGAGACCAACATCGATATTTGCGCTAAGGAGGTTGGAGAGGATGGTGATGGCCAAGTCTGAATTCGAGATCACTTCTTCCCGGCCAACTAAAGTTGCAGAAAGCTCCGATCTGCTGATTTCGGCAGATTCATGATTGAGAAGGGAAAGAAATCGGTTGAAGTAGGTGTGAAACATCTGAGACTTCATCTCGCTCATTCCAACATCTGACTGACTATCAGCGGGCTGAAGCGGTAGACGAAATGTGAGATCTGCAAGAGATCGCAAACAAGCTTTATCAAGATCCTTTTGAACTCTGTTCAAATCATCTGGTTTCCCACCTGCGCCGGCCTGATCAACATGTGGTGATCGTGGTCGATCTATCCAGCCAATGGTGTGTTCGAGGAGCTGATTTCGAATATGTACATCATCACGGAGGTTCAAATGTTCTTTTCTCTTCGTGACTGCTTCGCACAATTGACAGACCCTTATCTTGACTCGTAAGGTATTTGCAGTATCTGCAATCCCGTCGATGAACTTGGCGAAATTCAATGTCATCAGGCCCAAGTGAACTGACGAGGCGGCCCCTAAATCAGCAGGGATTTCTAATCTCTCGACCAGAGTCTTTAGCAAGGAAGCGGCTTGCTCCGCAAAGATTATGTCTGTTTCTTGAGCCTTATCTGCCGGAGCGAGAACACCTGCAAAGAGCACTTCCAACTCTGATTCGAGAGACTTGAAGAGGGCAGGATAAAGAACTGGCGACACTTCGCTCGAAAGAATTTCGCGCATAGCTTCACGGACCCTAACGTTTGCACACGCTAGGAGTTGAATAGCCAACTTGAGATAACGTTTGAGCGAAGGCTCCTCGGATTGCTCAGATGGTGATCGATCTATCCATCTTAGATTCTGAAGCGATGGCTCCTCCAAAGCAATGGCCTGATCTGCGGTGCAAGCTCCTCCAAGAGACGCGAGGAAGCCTGACAAATTTCGCCACTCTGACAATAATCGGTCATCAACAGAATTTGGATGCAGCGTGGAGACCTTTTGAACTAAATAGATCCAACGATCGAATGCGATTTCCCAAGCGTTCAGTATGCCTAATGTGGGAAATTGTATTCGACGTAAAAAGGTTCGAATTCGTTTTTGGAAGGCGACTAGTCCTGTGAACCGAAAACCTGGAGATGCGATCTCACGGAATATATCGCCGTTGCGAAGAATTGACGCTGATGACTTGACAGATTCCGCAAATTCACCGATGCAAGAGCACTCTGCCAGAAATAGGCCAATGCAAGAAGTAACAAGCTGACAGACATCAATATCGGCAGAGCAAAGAGATACAAGAAGAACTGTCTCTAATTTGGATGAAGCAGCGACCATATCAGGAAGCTCATCAGACAGGCGAGTCAATTCCTGCAGGAAATCATGATACAGCATTAGTGAGAGCTACTGCAAATTGGATTAATGAATCCTTACCGGGATGTTTTTCAGTAAGGTGAGCCGAGCTTTGAGATAGTCGTGCATAATTGTTAGTTCGGATAGCCTAGGATGAACCATTCGTTCACACAACTCGAGCAAAACCTTGGAGCTTGAAGAGTATTAGTTCATGTTGGATACTACAAGTTTTTCGTCTTACCTTCGAGTCCAGAATGTCTCACGCAGCTCAAGTATATCGGGATGACTTTGCTCATTGAAGGATTTGACGGCTTCTGGGTGCCCCGAAAATAGTCGCTCGGCAACTTCGGTTGCTGTTTGGCAAATGGTTTTGTTGGATGATATCACAGTGAATATAAATGGCCCCAGCGTATCAAGAGCCGGCGTCTGACGATTAAGCTCATTCAATAATGACGTAGGCAGAGCACCGAGAAACTTGAGGATGCTGCGCGCCATATTTATGACTTCATTACTGAGATTTGCCGCCGGATCCCATGAGACAGCTACGCAAGTCTAAAGCCAGTTAGTATAAGCGTGGTAAGAAGCAGAAAACAGTTTCGTGTGGCAAACCTTCAGCTGTGTTTGAATAAATGGAAGAGCCTCATTGAAGAGCTCGTTATATCTGGAAGAGTCTGACTGGTTCGCAAGGTAACAGCATGCTTGGATAACTGCGACTTTGAAACTATGAGGTGACGAGGGCGAGATACAGGTATCAAGGACAGTATCAATACACACATCTAGGTTAAGATGCGCTAGAGTAATGAAGGCAGCAGTTATCATATTCTGATCAAACTGGGCAGAAGGCGAATTTGTGGCGGAATGGCGAAATACTGCGTCCCGTACTTCGTCCTGCACATCCATGGCATAACTGACAAGTGCAGAATCGCTCTCTGCGCTGAAATGACGAGCAGCGCGGAGTAGAGAGATGACACAATATCCGGCTTGCTCATTTCCATTCTTCATGGTCTTACGCAATGCGTCCAAAAATGACACCTTCTTCATGATATTGTTGCTCTTGGCCTCCCTCAAGTTACTAGCAACCTCGAAAACATCAGGCATGAGGAATAGAAGAGTTGTTTGGAGAGGAAACAAAAGGGTTTTGCGTCTACCATTGTCAGTCACGGTTTGTGTCATATCAAAAAGGGTATCCGCGCCTCCATCGAGTCGTTTATGAAGACGGTGGAGATGGACGAATTCTTGCGGATATCGGTCAATCCATCGAGCTATTAATAACGGCATGGTAGCAGCGACAGTGTTCTGATATGATTTTCGAAAATGAAGAAAGCTCGAGCAAATCTCTTGTATGATGAACCCAAGCTTGGAACCATCCACCCAGAAGGAGGAAAGAAGTCGCATGACAATAAGCGACCCTCTCCCGGACTCCTGAGAGCCCCAAGTCTCCGCAGTAGCGTCTACTGTTGCAGAAACGCGGACATTGTATATGACCTCTCTAAGATAGCTAAATGAGTCTGACCAGCTGGACGCTGTGACATATCCCACGAGTGTCTTGACTGGTGTTTCGATTTGATCAAAATACGAAGACAGGCGGCGGTCGACGTCGGGATCGTCATGATGGGCATCTTGCTGCGGCTCACTAGCTGAGGATGTCACGCTGGCACTGCTTTCGATCCCTTGATCCAGCAGCACTTGTGCCGATAACATGTAATTGTCGGATATGGGTTCCAGCAAATCTTTGAGAGCGTCAAAGATTCGGCCAACAAGTCGCTCTCCCAGGGCAGTATATGGTAAAGGTGTGGCGTTGTCGTGCGAATTGGGCTGCCCAGTCCAATTAGCAGAGCAGCAATCGGCTGCCAGGCTCAGCACAAAGATCTCCGAGGACAAGACATGGCTGGGATGATCTGAGATACTGCCATAGGGGCGCGCGAGGTCTTCGAGAAGTCCCACAAGTGATTCCAATATAATATTAATGGAAGATTTGCTCAAGTCGACAAGTGTCGATCTCGTTATATGCAACACTTCATCTTCAAGGGGACTTGGATTGCTCGTTCCGGTGAGGTGCGGTAGCTACAACGCGAGGATTGATAACCGTTAGTTCAGTGTTCGTAGACTCAAATACGCTCGATTGACGCGAATTGTTGCTTACCCTGCTGGACAATCGTTCGACCAAGCAAGCCACCAAACTTAAATCTCCAGACATGACGGCGATCTGGAGATGTCGGAACGAGCTCGTTGGGAGTGGATGAGGCCATCATCGAATCCAGGGCCTGGAAGTACAGCGCGGGGTACATTCTAGCATGTAGCGCGACCCCTGGATCGGAATCCCCTCCAAGGTACTAACTCCGGACAGCATCAAGGCATTAGCTCAAGTACTTTTTTGTACCTCGGCGCACAACGTTACAGCCGATGATATTACCAGCGGACCCAGAACAGGCACGGGGATTTTGTTTTTCTTTTGGAAAGACTGCATAGATAGCGGTACCTCGTAGTTTGGAGTACCTGATAATTCATTGGGCGCCCCCAACGGTACCTACCAGGTACTAAAACGGCACATTAGGAGCTCCAGCCAGTACACGTACTAAGCTTCTTTCTAGCTTCCTTGTCTGTCACTGCGACACTACAGCTGGCACAACTTGCGAATAGCATCTTCGCCACAGGTCGTGTTTGCCGACAACGCTTTTCGCAGTCGAGAACAGTCAAAGGGTGTTTTTACCGGAACAGCTATGCAACAATGCCTCGTAGGCACGGTGCTTTAGACGACTACACGTCTGCTGTGCCTCAAGTCCGTGTTCCTATCATGTGCAATCCTCAAAGTCCAACCTAACCAAGCCTCAGATCATCTTGTCAACCTCAGATTCCGATTATCTAGATCACCTCATACCGGTACTTAAAGATGCAACCAACTCACGACGGACGCCAGCCCTTCTACAGTCCTTGTCTCGTTATTCCGAGGACCGCGAATCAGACATTGAACGGATCGGACTGACCAAACACGAGGAGTTTCTCGATTCGGTCCACAGACTACAAGAAGTCCGCGAAGGGACTGTTACCCTCACCACTGAGATTCTCAAGCTCAACCAATCGATTCAAGCAAGTACTGAGAAGCTTGCCGATCAAAAGGGTGCCCTTGTCAACACCAAGGCTGTGCGTCAGAATATTGCTGACGCGGCGGATGCGCTTCGAGAATCCCTTACGGTGCTCCATGCCGTGAACCACTCCCATGAGCTCGTACGCCGCAAAAAGTACTATTCCGCCTTGAAATCGCTGGAGGATTTGCAGAATGAACACCTCGTCCCAATCCTCCAGAATCGCTATGCCACCCAGCATCGCCTGGCGGATGCAATTCAGAAATCTCTTCCCGCTTCCCGAAGGGCAATTTCCGAAGCGGTCATGTCAGACTTGAACACCTGGCTCTTTCGGATTCGCGAGACCTCACAATTCCTTGGTGAAGTCGCCTTCTATCATACGGAAATGCGAAGAAACAGGCAAAGGGCGCGAATCGAAAACGAAAAATTCTTGGAGAATTTCAAGTTGAATTCGTCGATTGAGTTAATTTCAGATGAGAATGAGGAGTTTGATGTTCTCGACAACGAAGAGCTCCAAGTTGATTTTACACCGCTGTTTGAAGCTCTGCATATTCATGATGCCCTTGGACATAGCGATCGATTTCGCTCGGAATACGCCTCTACCCGACGCCAGCAGAAGGACCTCTTAGTGCCAACCTCGATTGATTTACTGGCTGAGGATGGGTCTTCTCTTAGCAGTCTTCTCGAAGGAATTGCAGGATTTGCAATTATAGAAAAGGCAACGATGCAACGGGTCCCGTATCTACGATCCGTGGTTGATGTGAGTATCAGCGCATCTGAAATTCTTGAGTCCTGAACTGGTTTTAACCATGTACTACAGGTAGAAGAGTTGTGGGACTCCATGTGTACCGCCGCCATAGCCCTCACCACGAAGGCTCTAACAAACATCGATAATGCTGAAGTCTTACTTAAAATTAAAAGCGTCATTGCATTGTTCATCCAGACTATGGAAGTAAGCATGTAGTCTTGTGAATCGTCGTCGTTATATTTTTCTGACAAGTGCTTCTTTATATCCAGGGCTGGGGATATTCTGTGTCTACTCTGGATAACTTTCTCCTGCAGCTCTTCGACAAATATGCCCAGCTACTGAAAAGGAGATTCAGTGAAGACTTTCAAGAGGTACGTAGTACGAAGTGTCCTTGTCTAAAAACTACTTACTCATGATCATTACTTGGCAGATCGTTTCGACAGATGATTATATGCCGATGGCTATTAATTCACTCAGTGACTATGAAAAAGTGATAAACGTCAGCTGGTTCACACCAGATCGACCTACAGAGGAGCTTACGTACGCTTATTCTACTTATGGGATGCGAGGTCCATACTAATCGTGATAGGTTTCCCTGCGTTTTACCATTCTCTCAGATGTATCCGCTCTGCTGTATCGACATTAGAAACTTTCTGAATCAGTTCTATTTCTTTCTCGATGATCACTTTCAGCACTCAGATATCATCGATGAGACGCTTCGAAAGGTTTCCACTGCCACTCCTGCCCCTATCCAGGTAGAAATACAGACAACTAATCAATAAAGCAGTCTCTAGACGAGCTTCTCAGCGAGAAGGTCTGCAAATCCCTCGTTGAGCGTCTAAGCTCCCAATATCTGGGTCAAATAGTGCAGATCCTTATAAACTTGGAGCACTTTGAAATAGCCTGCCGAGAGTTGGAACAGCTATTGATAAGAGCAAGGTCGTCTACTTCAGCGGGTGGTCCGTTGAGATTAAACGCCACGGAAGAGTTTCGCAACAACAAGAAGACTGCTGAGAAGAGAATATTTGAACTGGTCAACTCCAAAATTGATGACCTTGTTGACACGGCAGAATACGACTGGTAAGGGTTTTGGATGATGAAGTCACCACAAGCGCTAATCAAGACATTTTCAGGCTGGCGAGCGGTGTGCCGACAGAGCCAAGCAATTACATGCAAACACTCACTCGGTATCTATCCAATATCATGAACTCGACGCTTCTGGGGTTGCCAAGAGAAATCAAGGAGTTGATTTATTTTGATGCTCTCAGCCATGCAGCTGAAAAAATACTGGTATGCTGTTCCCCGCACCCATATCATTACATTCAATCGACGCATATTAACCTGCCTTCAAAGGCCCTCCCTCTTTCACCCGAGGTTCGACACATTAACGGGCATGGTGTCTCAGCTCTGGCACAGGATGTCAACTATCTCACAGAGTTTGTTGGAAGCCTTGAAAACGGGCAGATGCTACGTGAAAATCTTGACGAACTTCAACAGACCGTAAATCTGATGCAGTCTGACAATCATGAAGAATTTTATGATATTTCAATCCGCAACAAGAAATATGGCCGAGTTGACGTGCTCAATGGCCCGATCCTACTTGAGAAGTATGCCATCACCGAAACACCTGATAAACAAAAACCACAGAACAACCCTTGAAAGACAAAAGCTAACACAACGTAGGCTTACTCCTACCGCACAACCTTCAGGGAGAGCTGCGCCACTTTCCAACTTATCTCGCTTTGCCATCATGAAATGAAGCAAAGCAATGTCTGGACGCCTCTCTAAACTACAAGATATGCTTGTCTATTTTGCATATCTAGAGACTCTTTCGCATTAGCAGCTACCCACATGGCCACTTTGAGGCTGCGACTTTTACGTGCCGCAACAGAAGTTGAAAGAGCACTTGTCGTCACGTAAGCGTTGGATCAATTACCTCTTTCTTTTCATCCTGCCTATGGGGAGGCTCCTATTCAAACTCCTCAGACGGCATAGATGCCTATCAATGATTAGAAGAGTAATGCTATGGTGGAAAATCACTCACCTGTTGCGGCTGCATTGCCGAGTATTGTTGGTACATGCCCTCCATCTCACTATACATGGCCGCTTGTGCTTGGGGTTGTCCATAAGGGGCGGGAGGGGCCTGGCCGGGATACATGTTGGGAGCTTGTCTGTAGTCCTGCTCAGAAGCAAGGGCATGCCCGCCCATATAATCTGCGGTGGCCATTGGGTGAGATGATGGATGGCCAGCCGACTGGGCCATGCCGGCATGCTGCCCCGGCATTGGCGCCTGACCCGGCCCTGGAACAGGCGCGGCGGAAGGCTGTGTGGTAGTTCGTTTAGCGTGTGCCGTAGCTTCTTCCCTCGGGACAATATCGATCAGGAAATCAAACATGTCCGACTTCGCAAGTGCAGAGGCAATATCGGAGCGCTGTAATGTGCGCCTCTTGTTCTCCTCAGCATGAATCCATGCTCGCATGGTAAGTTCGGTGATGAATATGTCGCAGCCTTTGGCAAAGAGAATTGGTGCCTCTGCCGAGATCATCTTGACTTCAGGATCCGCCTTCATGACTTTCTTGATGCGGGCGAGGGGAAGTTGATGGATTTTGTAATCATGAGTGTCACTCTCCAAATGGCTGATTGTTTGTTGCCAGTACGTCGTCAGGATATCCTTGTACTGTCCTGTGAGTCCCTGATGAACCTAGAGTGCGCCGGCTAGTTAGCAAGTTGAAGCGCAGCATGGCAACCGAGGAGGACAAACATTTGCCCAGGGACCGGTATAGAGCTCCGCGGGCGCAAAGCCTTGCGAGGCAAGCTGTATCCTTGGTTAACACAAAACAAAGGCTCGGCCAAACAAATATCGATGTATACGAACTGCAGCACAGGCACCTAAGGAGGGCGCATTAGTCTTCCAATAATGTACGCCCAGCTGGACAAGAATAACTAACCATAGTGTCCACCTTGTGTAGGATCGTATACTGGTGTAGGTCGGTTATGTGAAGGGTGGGCTGGGGCGGATTGATTTTGTGATTCCATCGTCTAAGCTGGACGGTTGACGAGGAGCGATAGTGATAGTCGCGATGATGCGAGAGACGCTACTACTAATAATAATACTGGCGTCAGCTCTCACGATTATAAGTCTAGTGGTATATAGCTGAAAGCGGGGATGAACTCTCTCGTACCTGTGATTACTCGTGGAGCTTGGTTGACCAACCTTGAGCAACTTTGAGTAAGAACAAAAACACTGTTGGGTATAAGTATAAGCGCGTAACGGTGTAACTAGAGTCGAAGCGTAGCGATCGCGTTGTTGATTTTGGGCTGCCTTAGGTGATGTTGTCAGAGGGGCTTCCTACCTGCGCAGCCCATGTACTAAGTAACCAATCATTGACCTGAGCTGGCAAGCTCGGTTTCTTCATATTTATTAACTGCATAAGTATGTATACTGTAATTTTGCACAATCGATTGTGACACAAGTGGGGGCAGAAAAATTCTTGTAATGGAAAATCCACTTCTTTGCATACGAGCGCCAAAGTTCCATACTACAAAAAGACCAATTTCCTGAAAATTTTACCAACGGGAGACTTCTCACGAGGCGGCCTTGATGTTCTTCTCCCCAGGTCATATGATGGCTGATTTTGCCGACAATGACGTGCAGAAGCTTCTCCAGCAGGCCGAGGAGCGCCTCAGTGGCGGCCGCATAATTCCAAAGCCAGCCTCGACGGCTTCGACAACGGCCAATCCCGTAGGAGAAGATGCGAAGGTTTTACCTCCTAAGCAGGAGAAGACACAAGTCCGCGTGCCGCGACCGCAGGTAGCAGCATCAGAGCAGCGGAAGGGTAAGGTAAGAACCAGTTTCCTTCTTCTTCTCTTCTTCTCATTCTCTCTTTTCCCCTTCTTTCTCTGGGAGGATAGCTGGTATAAAGATGAAAGCTAGCCGCAAGGCACAATGACACGAGACAACGTCCGTCTTGGACTATAGGCCCGTGGCTCCTGATTGCTATTTATCATCATAGTTACTCTGAATACCAAGCGACTCAACCTCAGCTTCTTCACTCACTGCAACTGGCTTACACCGGCCTCTTTCATGTCTTAAGCTGACTTATCGCTAACTCGTAATATAGAACACAGCAGGGCCTGAGTGGTTTGACCTCCCCAAAACCGACCTGACGCCAGAGTTCAAGAGAGACTGGCAGCTATTGCGCATGCGAAATGTTCTAGACCCTAAGCAGCAGAGAAAAACCTTGCGAGCTTCTGCCCCTGTTTATTCCCAGGTGGGCAGAATCATGGCCAGCCCAACCGATCCATATAGCGCGAGACTGGGGAGCCGAGAGAAGAAGAAGACGCTATCAGAAAGTATCATGTCCGCACATAATGACACAAAGCTCGCGTCCAAGTATTCTTCTATCCAGGAGACGAAGAGAGAAGGACGAAAGGCATTCTATAAATCAGTAGTTGCCAAGCGACGGAAAAGAAATTGAACCCAATACCTACCTACCCATTTATACAGCGATACCCGGACAAGAATCCACTGCCAATAGTCTAGTAACATAGCATGCTGCTATAAGCACATGGAGTCCAAACAATAAATTACAAGAACTGGACATTTTTTATAACAATACGCGTTCTCAATTTTTTGCTTTTGATTATATGTGTAACATATATATATATATATATAATTTTGCTATTAAATTCCATTGTGATAACATACTCTTGGTCTCATGATCCTGCTTCGTAGCATATAAGTCATGATAGTAGTAACTACTTGATGTAAAAATAGTCGATAGCCAGCGCTTTGCTGTCGTATTGTATTATACCAAAAATTGACATTAACCTATCCTGCCTTCCGCCTTGGCTTCTGTCGTCATGGTTAGAATCAGGTTTGTATTGATTGGGGTCGTTTTGGATCTGATGGCATCAGACGTAAATCAGTACTTACCTTTGACCTGCTCAAAAACTTTCAGCATCTTGCGCCGTGCTCCGAGAGCGTTTACACCTCGGTCCTCCAGAGCCTTATCATCCAATTCGATCAGGTCTGTCCAGTTCATATCTTTCAGATTGTCCGTGTACTTGTGTAGCCGCAAACTGCGAAGCCAGCTAGGGATGTCCTGAAGAAGAGTAGGATCCGTGGGGTCTTCCGGAGGCTTTGAGCTTCCTCGTCTTCCTCTCGGTGACCGTCCTCGAGCCATGTCAGAGTGGTCCGAGAGGTAACCTTCATGGGTGTTTATTCCCAGTTGCCCCAAGCCGACAGGCGACATGCCGCCGGCCATCAATGCAGAACCATCATATGCGCTAAGAAAGCCGTTGTGTTGAGGAGAAGTGAAATGTGACATGGGTCCCATGCCAGACTGTAAGGGCAAGCCTGGAGAGCTCGGACGAGATCGCTGTCCTCCGAGACTGAGACCTTGCTGTGCTTGAAGGGCCATCAGCTGATCGCGATTCAGTATTTGCCCATGCTCGTTAATCATGACAACATTGGCGTTGGGAATATTGATATGCGAAGGAGTAGGGGGCATCTGGTGTTGTGCCCCTGGAGCATCGTTGGACCTGGCTCTTCGATATTTGCGAACGTCGTCCAAAGCAAAGCGGTTGTTGACCGTAGAGAGAGCTGCAAGCTTCATTGCTGTCGCGTTGGCCACCATGTCAGCCTGGCCAGCGGAGTTTGTATTAAATGTTGGTGCCATCGGTGTGTTGACCATGGAAGCCCAGTTGCCACTGCCAGTCGCATATGGCGACAAGAGGGGCAACTCTGGCGCATTTTTGTCACGAGTCAAGGTGGTGGTTTGAAGAGTAGAATTGCTCGACAGCTGTGGCCGTGGTGATCTCAAACCACCTCCGGAGGCTGGAGGCTGTACGAATTGACCCATTGGGGTTTGAGATGATCCCGCCTTGGAAGCTGCTGCGGGATCTCCGCCGCTGCCCCATGGCGATGCCGATGAGGCGACATTGCCATCTCTAGAATCCGGAGTGGCAGCCGGGATGCTGGATCCCGTCAGTGCGGCTCGGGGATCGATGGCAACGCTGTTACGGTTCGATGACGGCGGGTTTCCTGTTTGCTGGGTAAACTTTGCTTTTTCAGTAGCAATAGCTGCTGCGGCATCTGGGAACATGGCATTGATCGTGGAAGCATCCAGGCCAGAGTGTCGCTTGGATGTTGAAATAGCTGAGTTGCGAGCGAATGAGTTTCGGGCAGAGTCGACGTTGAGCTTGTTCATGGCATCGCTAAGCCGACTGGACATTGGGTCTTGCAAAAAGAAAAGGAAAAGTTAGCTTGAATATGCGCGAGTGAATTCTGTACGCGAGATCTACCTTTGTCAAAAGTCGCAGGGGAGAGAACACCGGACATCGGGTGGTTCTTGCCCATCTGCTGGAGGACTTGAATAAAGAAGCGGATTTGGACCTGGGTTGTCTGCTGAAGCAATGCATACAGAGCAGCCGTGCGCTCGGCCTCGCTAAGGACGCGAAACCACTGCTCAATAGCGCTCAGTTCATCCTTGAAATCCTGATCGAGCGTGGCCGCAGCCATTTCTTCCAGCGTCGTCTCGTACTGATCAATGTCCGCAATCCACTGTTGGGCAATCTTGTCCTGAGAATCAATGTCCAGGCCCCCAGGGCCGTGACCCCCTTGCTGTGGTTGGCCATAGAAATCGGATGACGGCCTGATGCGGCTGGCCGGCGACGTCCCTGATATCGCCGCCATGTCGGCAGAGGCGCGCAGCGAGCTGCCAGAGCCAACTGCTCGGGAAGAGGGTGGTCTTAGAGAGGGCGCATTGACTTCAGGGGTGCTGTTGCGATTGCCGGCGACGTGGCTGCCAGACATATTGAGCATTCTTCGGCTGCGTCAAAATGGGGTGAAGGAAAGGAAGGGTAGTGAAAAAGAGAAGAGGGGCTAAGGACGGGAGAACAGTTGGCGAATTCCTGCAGTATCCAGCTGAGCAGAACGGTTTGACAAGACACGCAAACCGCAACGATGCAAATTATGGCGAGTTACAACATATTCCTCTAACGAACTAGTCGCGCGTTAGCAGACGGGCCACGCTTTTTTTTTCCGTAGCTGACCGAGCCCGAGTCCCTTCCAACAAGCAACAAGGCAAACTGGAAGCTGGCGAGGCTCACCAAGAGGGAAACGCACTAGTTAAGCAAGATGGGATGTGTCTGCTTCCAGGCAGGCAATTCACTCCAGCTACCAATCAGCTGTCCGTGAGGGATCGTGTCAAACGCGGCTGAGAAAGGAGGACCTATCAAGAAGAAAAGAAACCCAAAGGCGACCGGCTATGGGATGCCAGGAGTAAAGAATGATTCGAAACGCCTTATCGAGCGTAGCATAGGACTAGGACCTGAAACTGCGCCTAGCTGCTATTTGCTCAAGATTTAGGCGCCATTTGACCAATAGAAGGCCACAGCGGACTATCAGACAGCATAAAACAGCAAACGTAATTTATGTGGGTAAAAGTTATTCCCTTGTTTTAAAAAATTCGTTAACTAACAATGAATTAAAATATTTTAAAATATATCTTAGTAGCCACCTTATATATAAAATACTATATATATATAATAGAATTTATATACTGTATACAATTAATCAATATATTTTGATATAAGAATATACTTGTTTAACATCATTTAATACGGGCTCTATTATATGTATTACGTAATCATAAATTCTAACCCGTTTTCCCATGCCACAAAGTTTCGGTAGCAGTAGTCTGGGGGAACTGGACTAGCTCCCTAGCCTAAGAATAGGCACGCCTCGCTTACACGCGCAAAGTCCCCTCTTCGCACACACTAGGGCTGGTACCACCCACTCGTCATTTTCCGCACGATCTGAATCTTGACTTGGAAAAATCTCACCGGACAAGCACAGTCAAACCACAGCAGCAATGGCCAGTGAGTTTTCGTCCCACGATTTCGGTCCCTTCGTACGGCAGTCGTTAATTCTCGAGTAATTTAGAATCAAAGAACTCGTCCCAGCACAACCAGTCGCGCAAGGCGCACCGTAACGGGTTCGTCACCTCTTGGGAGAAATTTACGAAAGTTCGCCGCATCTAACTCCTTATAGCATCAAGAAGCCCAAGACTTCGAGATACCCTTCCCTCAAGGGAACCGACCCCAAGTTCCGCCGAAACCACAGACATGCTCTTCACGGCACCATGAAGGCTCTGGTACGATTCACCCTGTTCGAGACCGAGAACAAGCGAGGCAGTCAACTAACTTGATGAACAGAAGGAGCTCAAGGAGGGCAAGCGCGAGACCGCATAAACGCATTTCGATTTAGTAGGTGGTTAAAAAAAGGGGATCTTTGCAAAGTTTCAGGTCAATTGGCCGCAGCTTAAACCATTAGACGCGATTTGCGCAGGAATTGATACCTCGCCGGCTTAATAGGAAAATGCATCACTATAACGCTGAGATATCGATTGGGGTCCATCTCAATATGAGTTCCAGGTAGACAATTGGTTGTCTAAAATTATGGCACAGTTGCGTGCTCACTTTGCTGGTTCATCATTCTTTTGTTCACAAACGGTGATTGCTCGTGATCTGAAAATTTTACGACATGTGTCCGATTAGCAACCAAATCTATTACGCTCCTTTCTTTCCAGCCCACAAATGGCCATTGTTAAGATTATTATTATTCGATGTAGTTCATTATTAAACGCTGTACTGTAGATAACTATCGATATTACAGCTTCAGGTTTTTTACAAGCAGTTCATGTGCTAGGCTGTTATGGTTAGTTGATAGCAAGGATATGGTTTCGTTGACGAAGATTATATCCTTCAAAAGCTTCTTTCCACCTGCCGACTTGTTTGCTTCCAATGCCTTTGTATAGTACTGCAGGCTGAGGTAGCCAATGCCAAGCAGCTGAAAGAGTCTCCCCACGTTATAGAATCTCTCGGCTTGAAGTTGTGGTTCATCTCCCCCAGATTGCACATAGTGGCTTATGAAAGCTTGTCCTTGCAGGAGAAGGTATTGGCGGTTGGTTGACTGTCGCTTTAGGCCATAGTGGACATATGCAAGGCCCAGGCTCAAGTTGACCATGGCATTCTCATGGTCAAGTGACCACGCACGCAGAAAGTATCCTGTTGTCTGTGGTTAGTTCTCGTGTTTCTACCCGAGCGAGGATTGAATGTGTCACACGCTTACCTATCGCATACGTGTAGCTCGTAGAAGTGAAGAGAATATGGCCGTAAAGCATCAAGAGACATATGTCCATGTTCATCTTTGCGGCAGCCATTGCATCTTGGTCGAGATCATTTTTACCGGCATTCTTTGTTGCGGCTTCATGGTTCATGTCAATTGCTTTAATCTGTCTCAAGATAAATTTTTGGGCTGGTCCAGAAGTGTACCATGAAACAGGTGACTGGCACAACCTGGACAGCAGCGCAAACATCCTCGAAGAGTCAGATATTCCTCCGTATCTCATCAAGTGACGTGCTACCGTAATACACTTCTCTTCGTCATTTGTATTAATAGCGCACACTAGTCCAGTTAATACGACCTCGGCGTTGCAGAGAGTTGAAGAAGCAGATACATACCACTCCAAGCCATATGAATGGCGAAATTGTGTTGGGCTGATTGAAACACGGTTGAGTCCCTTGCGGACTCACATACCTGGTATGCTTCTTCGCGACGATGTGCAAGGGACAATCCGATGGCATAATCAAGAAACAAATCGAGCCAGTCATCGAATGATATTCCTTGATGACCCCCCCCCCCCCCCCCCCCCCCCCCCCCCCCCCCCCCCCCCCCCCCCCCCCCCCCCCCCCCCCCCCCCCCCCCCCCCCCCCCCCCCCCCCCCCCCCCCCCCCCCCCCCCACATACATCGCTTAAGGCGCTCAAGCATCTGTGATAATTCAGTATTTGTCTCTTCGTTCGCAAAGTGCTCAAGCAGCTCCTTCTTCCCAAGAAAATGAAGGTATTTATCCCAGGTGTAAAATCTCTTGAGGGATCGAAAATCATCAACGAGTTCCTTGCAAGATTCCATCCAGACTGGGATGAGGTCATTGGAGCCAGATTTGATCTGCTGCTTGAGACCACGAACAAGCTCATACTGCCGTGAGAGTTTGATAGCGCGTGAACGTTCGTCTTGGCGGCGTTTATCAGGGTTCGCAAATCGTTTTGCACGGTACCTCCTGGGCAGAATACGGGCAGTCTGAGCGGGCTTCGGTTTGGCCTGTTTAGGGCCTGCTCGTGGCTGGGTAGCTGCCATGCGCCGTATACCACGATCTGACATTGAAAATGTATGGAGTTGCTCCTTTGCCGAAGCCTCGCCCGGGGGCTGCCCTTGGGCTTCCTTTAGTGCCATTGCTTCTGCAGCGAGAATGAGGGCCTCTTCATCTTCTCTAGCTTTCTCATACATGTTTGCCAATTCTATCCGGGCATCGATGTTATACTCTTCAGCATCGATAGCGGCGTGGAAACACTCCTCTGCTGTAGATTGCTGTCCAGTAGCTAGATAGCAGCGGCCTAATTGAACCAAGAGTGTGGCATCTGCTTCTTCGGTGGAGGCTCGAAGCAACTCGAGATATCGGATGGCTCGCTGCGGCTGGCCATACTTGGCGATCTCGCTTGCAAGGTCATATGAAATGAAAGGGAATTCTGTGATGAAATCGAACGTACGTGGGTTATCTGGATCCAGCCAGGCCAAATGTCTCTGTTAATGTTACAGGTTAGATCATGGATTCTACACGTATGGGGCATGGTTTCTGGGAAGGCCATAGCTTACAAAAGCCTCTTCTTCTTCTCCTAGTCTGAGCCTATATATCGCCAGTCGAGCTCTGAAATCCAGGGGTAGGGAGGGGCCGTAAAGCTCGGGGTCAAACATCGAGTCATGGAATTGAGGTACATGACTTCTACGCTCGTCATTCTCGTCCCATTCGCAGTCGTCAACTTGCCATTGATCCCAGTATTGCTCCTGAACACGGCCTACGAGCCATCTGGACAACGCTTTGAGTTCGTAAATGGCTTCAGCATATGCACCAGTTGAGGCGATGAGCTCCACATAGATTCCTATATCATGCCACGGAGCGCTTGAGCCGTGAAGTGGTGTGTTCTCAATTTCATAGTCAAAATAACGTCGATATGCCATGATAGCGGAAGGGACGGCGGCCTCAGTATTCTTATTGTCAATGCAAGCTTCTGCCAGCTTCCGTACTATCTCGAGATCATACGGATGGTGTTTGAGGACAATGTTATACTCTGCTATCGCAGCAGCTAGATGGCCCTGTTGGTGACAGACGGTAGCTTTGCCCAGCCTAGCATCGAGGTTCGTAGGGTCTGCTCTAAGAGCAGCAGAGTAGCACAACCGTGCCGTATGAAGATTGCTCGCCTCATCCTCAGATACAATGTTGAGCGCAAAGGATGCACAGTCAAGCCACGCAGCAACGTCCTTGGGTCGAAGGTGAGCAGCATATACCATGGCAGATAATGCTCTGGCATGCTCACCTTGCTCGCGGAAGATGGACGACAACGCTGTCCATGCTTGGTGTGTTTCAGCATTGATCCGAATTACTTCCGAGACGAGGTCCAAAGCTCTTGAATAATCTCCAAGAAGAAATGCCTGGTTGACTTTGGCCAACCTTGCCGTGATGTCTCCTCGAGGTTTGGCAGCCTTGCGAGGGCCTCGAGCTCCTCGAGAGCCTCGTCCCCGAGCGACCCCACGCGTTGGAAACGGTGAGTCATTCCGTTCTTGGTGAGAATGCAAGAACTCTCTTACTGACTGATCAAATTTGGCGATATCATCTTGGAGCTCCTCATAATCAGAATCAGAATCCGACGCATTGCCCCTAGCGAATAACAGTTAGTGACTTTAACCCTGACGACGTCTCAATCACACTCACCCCGTAGCCGACTCATCCAATCCCCGACTGCTCGACATGGTCGCTAAAAACTATCTATGGATCAACCATGCTGTAGTGGCGATGTTGAATGGATGAAATGCATGGTAAGGCTGTACTATGAATGAAAGTAAAAGCAGCTGTAAGAATGATCCATTACCATTTTTGGTTAAGTGCATTGCTAGCGTACTTCCAATCGAAGATTCACCCCACTTCAATCGGCTGCATTGAAAGTAGCAGAATCTTTCGCTGCATCCGCTAACCACCAAAACTCGCCATTTGACATAGTCGAAAGAGACATTTGGATATGCTCAGACAGAGCCCACTGCGTCTATCGCAACTCCAGGTATAGCCAAAAACTCCTCTGGTTGGAAAGAAGCGTGGCTAACTCCAGCATGATAGGCCTCTGTGCCGTGGATTGCCAACAAGACCCCAGCATTCGGGTGAGTACTCGAAAATAGGGCAACATGCAGAGTAATATAAAGTCCTAACAAGCTCAGATGTTTGTCCAACATATCCAATTCGAAAACATATTCTACACCAGCTAAGAAGAATGGCGACAATGAACCGAGTCTACGAAACCCACGATCTCTCCAAGCAATCCACCTTAAGCCATTGAAACGCGAAGCGCAATTCGGCATCCCCTCATGTGATCTGCAGCTGCGATCATTCAGCTTGCAACCCCTCCAATTCTTCTCAGATTTTGCGCTACGAGCGGCATATTTCCTAGGATTACCAGCTTCTGGCCCAATAACGCTTCCGCGAATCACAGAGCGATGGACTGTTCCCAGGAGTCACTTCATCTTCAAAAAATCCCAAGAGAACTTTGAACGTGTGACCCTGAGGCGCATGATCCAAATCAAAGATGGCAATCCTGAAACTGTTCAGCTGTGGCTCGCTTACTTGCGCAAGCATCAGATTTACGGCATTGGTATGAAGGCAAATATGTGGGAGTTTGGCACAACGGAGATGTCCAAGTCGCTGGAGGAAGTCGAAGCCAAGTCACTAGAATCAGTGGCTCCTTGGGCACATCTGGGGCAGACTGGAAGCATCGGTGAATCTGACAAAGCGGTGGCCGACATTCTGAATTCTCGACGGGTTAAGAAAGCCGCAGACTATAACTACCCCATCCACGAGATATCGTAGGAACAATATACCCTTTTGGAATCAACTTGCGCGAGTTATGGCGAAAGAGATCATTGGGAGTCACTCGTTCTACGCTGGTAGAATGGAGGGGGAAAGACATCTGTATTATTATGTTGTTACAATATGTATATCCACAGCAGTTGGGAAAACACAGCCATAAATGACGTTAAGATATCAAATGAAAAAAAAAATGGAGATAATAAAAGAAAGAGCAACTCAAAGCACACCTCAAGCAAGATCAAAAGACAGCATTGTAATGAATGTCATGTGGAGTCTATCAGCGATTTTATGGTAGGTACTCAAGTAGCAGTAGAAGAGGACATTCCGGATTGTGGGGTATCGTAAATGGGGTGTTCCTTATCGATACGTCAACTCCAAAAACAACCAGGCGATTTGCAAGTTGCGCATCAATTTCACCTCGGCCTTTGGAATAGCTCAATTACACACACAACAAGGCGAGTTGGTACCGGAAAACTTCTCACAATGCTGCTCTCTCACATAACACGGCCAATGCCGCTGCATTCGAAACTTATCACAAGACCAATGGGTCAATGTAGGCGATGCATCTGGTCAGCGACATCAATGAGTTCTAGAAACCATCAGCTGAGAAGAAGGGATATGTAAGGCACTCCAGTTCATCATATATTGCATGGAGGGGAAGAGCGGCGAGGCTTTTCTACCTAGGGATCTGGTCCCCTTCAATTGGAATTCTACGTAGCTTCTAACATATTTGTCGTAGCTCACCTGTGCCGCTCGCTTCTTTTTTCCCAAGACGGCTCAGCCAACAAGCAGGTAAAGAGACAGATAAGAATGTAGCGGAGAAACCAAGCAGCAGCCCGGCCATCCACGAGGACATCTACACGATACCAAATTTCCTTACTGTGACACGAATTGTTGCAAGCCCAGTCATAGGATACCTGATACTCCAAGATGCGCACACCTGGGCCGTTGGCCTGCTGGCGTACGCTGGCATCTCAGATCTGGTGGACGGATGGATAGCGAGGAGATGGAATCGCAGAACAGTTGTGGGGACAATCATTGATCCAATGGCGGATAAAATCCTCATGACGGTATTGACAGTATGTCTGGCTGTCAAAGGGGCATTGCCAAGTACGTGGAAGCTTTTCTTCATCCTGTGACTAACGATTATGAAGCTGACCTTGACCAGTCTGGGTTGCAACCATCATCCTAGGCAGGGATGTTGGGCTGGCCATTTCGGCCATCTACTATCGCTGGATTTCATTGCCACCACCGAAAACGTTCAGACGATACTGGGATTTCTCACTGCCATCAGCCGAAATTCGACCTACAACAATCAGCAAATATAATACTTTCCTCCAACTGGCCCTTGTCGGTCTCACAACAGCAGCACCATTGATAAGCGTTGACTTGGCACCGACGCTTACAATTATGCAGTACGTCATCGTCTACTAATGGCTTCCCACCCATTCATCTTCCTGATAATTGTGTTTGTTATACTAATCATCGCAGATATGTGGTGGCTACCACTACGATTTGGAGTGGAGCGAGCTATGTCTTCTCAAAAGATGCAGTCAAGATCCTGAATAAGCCATAAGTCAAGTACAAGATATTTTTCAACGAACCACATAAATATACCTGTAATATAGAATTCATGCGAGTATAATAAGCTTAGAAAGAAGTAATCATTTAAACAAGACTACCTCCTTTATTATGTTCATACGTTAAAAACCAACCACACGAGTAATCGTCGACACTCGTTATGCATGAGATTCTTTGGTGATGTCTGTCACGTGGCAACGCGCGCCGCGGGTGGGTCTAAGAATTCCGCTTCGATCGTTTCTAGCTATGGAGCGTGTGCTCTTTATCCCATGACGAGCTGCCAATCCAAAGCGTTCACTAAACTTCCTAGGCAGAGGTAGCGTGAAAGCTCCTACACAAAGCAATCACTTACGGTGCACCTTGATTTGAACGACCAGAGACGCTCAGCGTCATATTTTCAATACAAGATGAAGTTTAAAATAGAGTATGTTTCAATTCGGTGATGCGCGGCACGTTCACATGAGCTTATGCGTCCCTAGCGATCTTCCTGTGCTATTTCCTTACCCAAGGATATATCCAGGTATGTGCCCATCAGTCCCATGCACATCACTGTATAACTAACATACCCAATGAACAATATGCGTGAGTAAATCGTCGTGACCTCCTTCATGCGGGCTGGCTGCTGAAGAATTGTCGCAGTTATATGTGTGATCTGAAAAGTATGCCATGAACCCCGGAATTCTTGATCAAGTACTCACGAATATAGAAACCCTCGATGCGGGCGGCCACTGTGTCTTGGAGATGCCTTCAGGAACCGGCAAGACGGTATCACTGCTGTCTCTCATTGTCGCATACCAGCAGCACATGCCTGAGAAGCGGAAGCTTATATACTGCTCTCGTTCGTCGTCCTTCAACACAGTCTTGTCGGTTGGTCCATCGATGCTGACCTAATGTGCATAGGAACAATGTCTGAGATTGAAAAGGCTCTAGTCGAGCTACAGTCTCTGATGAAGTATCGCGCCGAACAGCTAGGTTACGAAGAAGAGTTTCGTGGCCTTGGATTAACCAGTCGAAAGAACTTATGTCTTCATCCCTCTGTCAAAAGGGAAAAGAGTGGTTCAATTGTCGATGCTCGTTGCCGAAGTTTGACTGCAGGCTTCGTCAAAGAAAAGAAGGACCGGGGTGAAAACGTCGACGTCTGCACTTATCACGATGTATGTCCAACTGCTTTAGATGAACTCTCTCTGGAGTACTGAGGAGGCTTAACTGACGTGATGCAGAATCTTGATCTGCTCGAACCACATAACCTGATACCGAACGGTGTGTGGTCCTTTGAAGCGCTCTTACGGTACGGCGAAGAGCATAAGCAGTGCCCTTATTTCACTGCACGGCGCATGGTATGATCGCCCCCATCAGTCCTCTCCAAGAATTCTATCTGATGTTAGCAAATAGATGGAATATTGCAATGTCGTCATTTTCTCATATCACTATCTCTTGGATCCAAAGATTGCGGAACGTGTTTCAAAAGACTTCTCTAAAGATTGCATTGTGGTTTTTGACGAAGCCCACAATATCGACAACGTCTGTATCGAATCCCTTAGCACCGACATTACCGAAGACTCGATTCGCAAAGCTACCCGCAGCGCTCAACATCTGGAGCGCAGAATTGCTGAAATGCGAGAGACGGACCAGGAGCAGCTCCAAAACGAATATGAAAAGCTTGTTCAGGGACTTCGTGAAACTGATGAAGCGAGACAGGAGGATGCCTTCATGGCAAATCCAGGTAGGTGACGCCCTTCCCATTTTGATGATCATAACTAAAACAGTATTGCAGCTCTACCAGATGACCTTTTGAAAGAAGCTGTGCCTGGAAACATCAGAAGAGCAGAGCATTTCGTGACTTTTTTGAAACGATTCCTCGAATATCTCAAGGTCGGCTTGCCCATCTCTACGCCCTCTTCTTTTTCTTGACTACCATACTGACCTACTTCCTCCTAGACGCGAATGAAAGTGCGTCAAGTCATTTCAGAAACTCCACCGTCATTTCTGGCCCATTTGAAAGAGCATACATTCATCGAGAAGAAGCCATTGCGGTTCTGTGCTGAACGACTTACATCACTTGTCCGGACCTTGGAGCTTACGAATATTGAGGACTACCAAGCACTTCAAGAAGTGGCGACATTTGCAACTCTTGTCGCAACATACGAAAAGGGCTTCTTGCTGATCTTGGAGCCGTACGAATCCGATACCGCAGAAGTTCCAAACCCTACTCTTCATTTTACATGTCTTGATGCGGCCATCGCCATCCGGCCTGTGTTTGAAAGATTCTATTCAGTAATCATCACTTCCGGCACAATCTCACCCCTCGAAATGTATCCAAAAATGCTGGATTTCTCCACAGTCATCCAAGAATCATATAGTATGACTCTGGCGCGGAGATCTTTCCTTCCTATGATCGTCACCCGAGGCAGTGACCAAGCCTCAGTCTCGTCAAGCTTCCAAGTTCGAAACGAACCGAGTGTTGTTCGAAACTACGGTAACCTCCTAACAGAATTTGCAAGAATTACCCCCGACGGGATGGTGGTGTTCTTCCCGTCATATCTATACATGGAGTCCATTATCAGCATGTGGCAGGGTATGGGTATTCTCGATGAAGTATGGAAGTATAAACTCATCTTGGTGGAAACGCCTGACGCCCAAGAAACATCGCTAGCCCTGGAGACATATCGGACTGCTTGTTGCAATGGACGGGGGGCAATCTTGCTCTGTGTCGCGCGAGGCAAGGTATCAGAAGGAATCGATTTTGATCATCAATATGGCAGAACCGTGCTCTGTATTGGTGTTCCGTTCCAGTACACCGAATCGCGAATACTAAAGGCAAGACTTGAGTTTTTGCGAGAAACATATCGGATAAAGGAAAACGACTTCTTGTCCTTTGATGCCATGCGCCATGCAGCTCAATGCCTGGGCCGTGTTTTGCGAGGAAAAGATGACTATGGTGTCATGGTCCTAGCTGATCGGCGATTTCAGAAAAAGAGAACCCAATTACCTAAATGGATCAACCAGGGCTTGCAAGATGCTGATACAAATTTGAGTACAGATATGGCTGTCAGCAGTGCTCGGCGGTTTTTGAAGACAATGGCGCAGCCATTCCGAAGTAAGGATCAGGAGGGCATCAGCACCTGGGGATACGAAGACCTTATGCAGCACCAAAAGAAGATGGAGGAGGAAAGAGGAGAGGAGCCGCCGCCTACCATTTCCAATACAAGGCCAGTTCACGGCAGCATAGCTGCGACATATGAGTCCGATTTCGAAGATATCGATCAGGAAATGATGGAGCTGGAAGGCTTTTGAGTAGTTTTGTATCACATGAGCTGGATACAGGTCAGATATTATCAAGAGTTCATAGTATGTTCACATCAACCCTAAGTAAATTACAGTCTTTTCTAGGAGTCTGGGGATATTAGATAGTCTATACATTAATCATTTGCTAATTATCCAGTCCATTGTTCCATTCCATCGTGCCGCGTGTAATACCATAAATCGTGTAAACCGTATATCAATGTCCCTTCCAAGCCCCTGAATTTCCCCTACAACCATCAGCAACAACCAAGAATAACTCCTCCCAAAATCGCTTTGCACCCAACGCGAACGCAAAAGAATAGAGCGGAGGTGGGGATATCAAAGAACAAATCTACCATGCCAACTTAATCGAACTAGCCAGCAGTGTGTATCTGGCGCCTAGAAGTCTTGATAGCTCTCATCGCAGGCAGTGTATTTGTCCGACCAGGCCGCCTACCAATCTCAAAGCACAACATGCGAATGAAATCCGTGTTACTCCAGTAAGAGCTATGAGCACTCAGCATGTTAAGGTACTGAATCTCCAACGGACCGCCGCCCGATCTGAGAAACCAGTCAATCTGACCGTTGTCATTAAGAAGAAACGCCTTTTTCTCAGCAATTTCCTCTCTCGTGAAATCATGAACTTCAAGCTCCAACTGAGAGGGCAGGCGGATGGTGGACGGACGGCCATCGTCGGCTGCTGATGAACTGGGGTTGGCGCCCACAACACTCCGCATGGCATCCCGAAAGGACTTTAGAAACGAAGCAGAAGCGGTAGGAACATATGCGGTTCTGAGGCTGGCTGCATATCCCGGGTCCACTGCGCCGTTGAGCAAGTAGGCAATCGGATCTTCCTTGGCGAGAATATTATAGATGTTATCGACAGCCAAGCACCCAAACATGCCCACGTCACCACCAATATTTTCATCCGTGGCATCACTCCTATCCACGCCAGGTTTGACGCGTCCACGGCGTGGTATAAGAGCACCTCGTTCAAGTAACAAGAAGAATCCGGTAGGACTGCCCATTAGGAACAGATTCTTCGTATCGAACTCGAAGAACTTAGTTTCCGGCTCTGGGCGAGATAGGTCTAGCTGTGGTGCAATCGTTGGTTGTCGTGACAGAACCTCAACCGCCATGACGCTGCCGAGAGAATGTGCAACCAGATGGACACGACCGTTCTCAGCAAATCCAGGATTGTTCCTACACCAAAGGCGATAGACTCGGTTCGCCTCCGACACCAAAGCAGCAATCATCTTTCCCTTGTGGTGAGACATATAGAAGGGGATATCAAACATTACATCGGATATCATGCTCCGTATGGCGGGAATTGTATTGGGCTCAATATCCTTCAGGCCAAAAGGCTGAGCGGCGCTCGACTTGTCCGCCTCCATTCCGGTCTGAAGAGCTCCGCCGTCTTCAAAAGACAGTCCTATTCTCCAGTTAAGCGGCAGAACCATAAGCCTACTCTGACTGTTGTGTAGAATCTCTTGCACCACAGGACCCTGAAACTCGCTATCAACCAATCGTCGAAACCCGTTGACAGCATGCGTGAAGTGGTAACTCTCCACCCTCTCTGCGATCTTTTGGCCAATCCCGTGAGCTACGAGCACCAAATCAGTCACCTTGCTGCGATCTTTATCCGCTTCGCAAGCAGGACAAGTTTCTAACGAGCCGTTGCTGGAGGCGCCATGAGACGCAGACCTTGTGGGTTGTGGTTTTTTTCCCCGATGCATACGCTCCCAACTCAGTCTATCGAATCCCCGAACGACGGGAATGCCAACGTTCGTTCCCTTCATAATCTTCTGGATGGGCCGTCTACCGTAATATGCGGAAGGCTGGAGGCTTGGCTTTAATAGAAAGGCATTTGTTCGATCTTTGTATATGACATTGTAGCTAGAATAGGCGCGCTGCTGAATGTTTTCGGAGGTGCCGTCGTCTGCTTGGGGCGGCTCAAGATGGCCTTCTGTGGCAGCTTCGCCCTGAAAGCAATATGCGGAACAAAATGGATGCGCTGAAATCACAGGCTCGTCTGGTACAGGAGTATTTCGGTATGCTCCATCGCCTTCCATCGGCCAAAGTCGATGAGAAACCTTTTCTTCTCCGGAAGCCCCAACTTCAATAGCACATCGAATTTCATCACGCCAAGTTTCGGACCAAGGGCGCAGTTCCTGATACCCAGCTTCCAGCTGGTTAGCTACAACCGGCGGGACTGGCAGCATCGTATCTCTGAGAACGAGGTTAACGACTGAATTAAGCAAAATTCCGAAGTGACATACTTGTAAAACCAGGTACCCCTCGTCACAATAGCAATATCGTTAACGGGAGACCAGTATATAGGTTTCATCTGCAGCGTTTGCAACGACACCTTATGCAAACGGGCCAATCCAACTACGACATCCTTATCCTCGTCCTCGGGTTTCGGAACGATGGCCTCTAACCCAGTTGACTGTTCTGGTGGGATTTCATCGTTCGCCTCAAGGGTTTTATCATCGATCTGCGGGGTTTCTATGGCTGGCTCATCGCTACGTTGCTGTTTTGCTGCTGCCATCTGCTGGGTGTGTTCACTACTCAATACCCGCACAAACGGTCTACCAGAAATCCCATCGTCACTAGCAGTAACATATCCAGTCGTCCTACGCTCGCGGCGAATCCGAGTCTCGGGAGTACCGTGAAGAGATGATGTAGCACCATCTGAGGGAGGAATGCGGTCAGGGGGGATGCCGCCGTGTCTCTCCCGAGTTAGCAAAGGGTGGCGTATTGGTACATGCCGACGGCTGGTTGGGATACTTCCAAGTTCATGGGGTTGGTTCATGACGGAAATCACATCTTTTACCACCTCATCGATATCAAATAGTGGGTTTGTCTTCCTCACCAAAGCACAAAATGCCGTATCAAGCTCCGCTAGGGCGTCGATGGCAAGTTGAGGGCAACAGGCGGTGAGTAGCGTTTCTGGAAGCGCCTCGGCAGCTTGAGTCGTTGATCCCCGCGCCTGGTTATCACTATGGATGTGTATATGCTTCGTAGCTAGCTCCTGGATGATTTGGTCGCGCCTCTCCATGTCCGATTTCGCAGCGTACGGGTCAGGCTCTCGGCCGTTTCTGATAGCTTCGTGTTGGGAACGAAGGGTCTCGGACATGAGGCCAAGCCACGCCTGTTGAAGCATGTCATTGTCATCTTGAGAGAATGGGCGAAGCGGTCCTTTCGAAGGTTTAGAATCCGCGCTGCTGGAGGGAGCAGTGCCAGACAGCGGGTCATCGATGGGATATACGGCCGTGTAAAAGAACTGAGCTTTGACAGAGGGGATTCCATCTTCCTTATCCGCGTCGCCGTCCGCGTCCGGGGTTGGTCGAAGGCGACAGGCAGAGCCTAGAGAATGCTCCATGAATGCGCGGAGATGGACATCTAGAGGGGTTTGGTTGTAGAAGCTGAAAAGGTCGGCTCTCGCCTGTGGTCCGCGTCATGATGCGAGGCTTCCTGGTTAACACTCAAAGGAGCTGAAGGGGGATGATGATCCTAGCGCGCGAAAGCACATGGGCCAAAGGGAGCTGGGCGAGTGGCCATTAGGCTATGACGTGGCTGACTATGTACCTACGGAGTACATGTGCTATCCATAATGCAGGGGACCCGTTATCCAGCACCCCAAATCCATTATCTAACACCCTAAAGTTTTTAATAAAAAGTACTATAAAGTACTTTAGTAACTAAGAAGCTTTACAAAACTTATTAACTAAAAAATATTATAAAAAAATCCTTTTTAGAATTTAATTATTTATATATAAATAATATTTTAGTAACTTTTTTTTATTAAATATAAGTAATTTAAATTTAAATATATGCAGATCGACCAAACTGTATCAAGCTGCCTCCGTACTTTGTGGAGGTTTAACCCGGTTACCTGGGATTTATTGAGCCGGTGATCATCGCTCTTTTGTTTTTCCCGCCGTTTTTTTTTCTTCTTTTTTGTTCTTGTTCTCTTATACAACAGCTGTCTTCTAACAACAAACAGTGGAATACTGCGATTGGCTTGTTCAGTGCACATTTTGCGCCGTCCAATTCGACCCAATTGACCGAATAGCCTCACCTCTCTTTTTTTGTATACGGTAATTACCTACTAGGCACCAAAGAAAAATGCTTCGGAGAGCGTCGGCAAGAGCTGCGTCGGGTGCGATCGCCGGGTCTCGCCTGTGGCAGAAAAGCGCCTCCCCTCTCTCACACAACCTCACCCCGCAGGGCATCAACTCCAACATCAACATTCACAAGTTATTTCCCGCCAGCGTCAGAGCCATCCACGCCACCAGAGTCACCATGGCCGACAAGCGAGTCGAGAGCGATGCCTTTGGCGAGATTGAAGTGCCCGCCGACAAGTACTGGGGCGCCCAGACGCAGCGGTCGCTGGGCAACTTCAAGATCAACCAGCCGCAGGACCGCATGCCGCCGCCGGTGATTACGGCCTTTGGTATTCTCAAGGGCGCCGCGGCCACGGTCAACATGCGCTACGGACTGGGTATGTGTAGAGGATAGTTGAGATTGGAAGACACAAAAGACACAAAGACAGAATGCTAATCAAGACTCTCTTCATCACACCCGATAGACCCCAAGATTGGCGAGGCCATCCAGCAGGCCGCCAAAGAGGTCGCCGACGGCAAGCTACTCGACCACTTCCCCCTCGTCGTTTGGCAGACCGGCTCCGGCACCCAGTCCAACATGAACGCAAACGAAGTCATCTCCAACCGCGCCATTGAGATCCTCGGCGGCACCATGGGCTCCAAGAAGCCCGTCCACCCCAACGACCACGTCAACCGCAGCGCCTCGTCCAACGACACCTTCCCCACCGTCATGCACATTGCCGCCGTCCTCGAGCTGGAGCGCGACCTCCTGCCCGCCTTGCACAGCCTCCGAGCTGCGCTGCAGGCCAAGGTGGACGAGTTTGAGGCCAAGAGGATTATCAAGATTGGACGCACACACTTGCAGGATGCCACCCCTCTCACCCTGGCCCAGGAGTTCTCCGGCTACGTTGCCCAGCTCGACTTTGGCATCAAGCGTGTTGAGAGCTCTCTGCCCGACCTGAAGCTGCTGGCCCAGGGCGGCACTGCCGTCGGCACCGGCATCAACACCTTTGAGGGCTTCGCCGAGGGTATCGCCGAGGAGGTCAGCAAGATGACTGGCATCAACTTCCAGACTGCCCCCAACAAGTTTGAGGCCCTGGCTGCCCACGACGCCGTCGTCCAGGCTCACGGAAGCCTCAACACCCTGGCCGCCTCTCTCACTAAGATTGCCCAGGACATCCGATACCTCGGCAGCGGTCCCCGATGCGGCCTCGGCGAGCTGGTTCTGCCCGAGAACGAGCCCGGCAGCAGCATCATGCCCGGAAAGGTCAACCCCACGCAGTGCGAGGCCCTCACCATGGTCTGTGCTCAGGTCATGGGCAACAATGTCGCGACGACCATTGGCGGCATGAACGGCCAGTTTGAGCTCAACGTGTACAAGCCGTTGATTATCCGCAACCTGCTGCATAGCTCCCGCATCCTTGCCGACGGAATGCGGTCGTTTGAGGAGAATCTTGTCGTCGGCCTGCAAGCCAATGAGGAGAAGATTGCCAGCATCATGAAGGAGTCGTAAGTCTCTTTGTTACTCTTGATACCTCTCAGATTGCACAACTAACTCTTGTCACAGCCTCATGCTGGTTACCTGCCTCAACCCCAAGATTGGCTACGACATGGCCAGCAAGGTTGCCAAGAACGCGCACAAAAAGGGCCTGACACTGAAGCAGAGTGCCATGGAGCTACAGGCACTGACTGAGCAGGAGTTTGATGACCTCGTTAAGCCCGAGCTCATGGTTGGACCCAAGAAGTATAAAAGCATTCCGGCATAGACAGTGTATCTTTAATAGTGTATGAAGCATCACGGCACAGGTTGTATCAATAATAAAATAAACAATACCAACCCCAAAAAAAACTAACTTTACGTAAAAAAAAAAGTAGTACTTAGTTATTAATTTTCTACTTACTAGATAGTTATTTATTTATATAATTGGTATTTTTGTAAGTTTATTATAGTATGCATAAGTACCTTAGGTGTTAGATAATAGATTTAGGGCGCTGGATAACGCGTCCCATAATGCAGGTAGCAGCCAAGAGCTGTTGGGTTTTAGCGGCATATGCCTGCTGGGTAGTGACATGCAATCGCTGCAGGCCGCCTGGTGTGAATTACTGGAGTACAAAGTGATTTCATAAGGCTGTCACTACCTCTCCGTACTGCGTATTGTTACTATACACAAGCCTGATGTACTATCGTGTAGGTTTCTAACATGATATTAGACTTTCTCAACAGCATCAATATGCTTTTCGACTTACGTTTTACCCCACTACTTCCATATGCTCGTATACTAATACAGAGCTTCAATTCGTGGCCCAGCTTATGTCATCCTACCTTGATTGGCACTAATATCGGCACTAAGCTGCTCGGGATCGCTACCGTCCACCGGAACGCTGCACCTGTCTTGTGACACTGGTGCATGATAAGCAGGGGCTCTGTCCATTATCCGGGGCGCAGCGGCTCTCTTCCATCCCTCGCCTCATCTGCCTCTTCTCTCCTTCTCTTTCATCTACCTACATCCTCTTACCCAGCTCTCACCATTTCAACCTCAATCGCCCCAATCTTAGCCGCCTATCGTCAATACACATCTTCGCTCGAGCCACGTCGCCCAAGATGGCGATTCCTCGTAGCACCGTTCCGTTTCTGGTGGCCATGATGCTGCTGACGGGTGTCTGCAATACATTGGTTACCAAGTATCAAGTACGTGCTGAAAGAGCTGCCTCTGTAGCTATGGAAATACTCCGTGCTTCACAGTCGGCCATTCTTTGAATTCGGGTAGCCTAACAGGTGCTATAGGACAAGCAATGTGTTCGCAATTGCGACGATGAGAATCCCGCTCGTCATGTCTTCTTCAACCAGCCCGTGCTTCAGACGGCGCAGATGTTTGTGGGCGAGATGGGCTGCTGGCTCGTCGTGGGCGTCGCTGCGGCCTATCGCCGTCTTGCATCAAAGAGATCGCCCGCGGAGCGTGGCTACCAGGCCATCAATTCCAACCGAACCGACGGTGACGACGACGACACTCTTGAAGACGACCAACCATCAGTTTTACGGGGCTATCGAATTCTGCTGCTGGCTCTCCCTGCCATCTGCGACATCTGCGGCACCACCTTAATGAACATTGGCCTCCTTCTTGTTGCGGCGTCTATTTACCAAATGACCCGAGGCGCGCTAGTCCTGTTCGTGGGCCTGTTTAGCGTCGTCTTTTTGCGGAGGACGCTGCGTCTATTCCAGTGGATCTCATTAGTGGGTGTGGTTGCTGGAGTAGCTGTCGTTGGACTTGCTGGTGCTATTTGGCCGGACGTCAAGGCACATGTCGTCTCCTCTATCACGGATTCCCCAGAGGGACTATCCGATGTTGCTAAGGCAGTTATTGGAGTTTTATTGATTGCCGGCGCGCAAATTTTCACGGCCACTCAGTTTGTCTTGGAGGAGTGGATGCTCGAAAACTCCCCCATCGAACCCATCAAGGTGGTTGGCTGGGAAGGTCTCTTTGGCTTCGTCACCACAGTTGCCGTCATGATTGTTTTGCACTTGGCCATTGGACGGACAGAAGCCGGTCGATATGGCTATTTCGATGCCGCTGAAGGCCTTCGCCAAATGTGGGATGAAAAGGCCTTGCTCGTTTCCAGTGTCATTATCATGATTAGCATTGGGTAAGCTGAACTGCCCTCTTGACCAAGTGACATTGGATTTATCTAACACCATTAATAGTGGCTTTAACTTCTTCGGGCTGTCCGTTACTCGCACCGTCAGTGCTACCTCTCGCTCCACCATTGACACTTGCAGAACACTCTTCATCTGGGTCGTTTCTCTTGGCCTTGGATGGGAATCTTTCAAGTGGTTGCAAATTGCTGGATTTGCTATGTTGGTCTATTCTACATTTTTGTTTAACGGCCTCGTGCAGCCACCATTTGAATTTTTGCGTACCGACGCAGAAACTGAGGAGCTTCTCCCTGAAGAACCAATCGAGCATAACTAAATCTTACCATAAAGATGCTTTTGGCGAATTACAGATGTATAGTTGCAACTAAGACGGATATTTTGTGCAAGCTTGGCGGGATTTATGGCGTACCGGCAGTGCCTGGGTGACTTGGAATAGGTTATCATTCGACATACACGTTTTCTCGTAGCGAGTTTAATGGGAGGCGTCTTAATACATAACATGTCTAAATTCGGCTCTTGAAACCATCACTCCAGCCCAAGGATGCTGTGCTTTGTCTGAAACTACTATCTGTTGAACGCCTATTGAAGCCAAGAACAAAAACATGAGAGAGAAAAGAAGGGCCCATCTTGATGAAATCATGCTAAAGAGGTGAAATTCGTACAATCAAGCGACGTTACATAGCAGCTCAGCTTCAAGGATGAACTTGCCCTCCTTGTACTTTTCAGAAGTCTCAAAAGCCTTGTCGTACTTCCAACCCACCGTTTCTTTGCACTGATGGCAGGCGATGTCACGGACAATGTGGCGGCCGGTGGTCATGTTACGCTCATTAGGGTCACCGGTGTCGATATTGACGACACGATGGAACAGGTAGGCCTTGCCATGTTGGCCCCGGAAGTTCTGTGTTGTTTGCGCATCCACAGTTAGTTTCCCAGCATCGAGGCGAACAGGACAGACAGGCATAGGTGCAAGGTATAAGATTCATTTCAGGTTCAGGTTGAGATTCAGGTACAAGGCACAGGCATAGCGGGGGGTAGATAACGCACCCGAGAGATGATGTCCTCGTGGTTCGCAAGATGCGCCTTGCATGTTTTGCAACCGTAGATCTTGTTGCTGGTGAGGTAGGTGTTGTAGGCCAGGCCCATTGCTGCGGGGACTGGGTGAGCCAAGCTTCAACAGTTCTCGTTCTCGTTCTTGTCCTTCACAGCGCCGCGAATATGACGATATCGCTGCTTAGCGGTCTGAGATGGCAGTAACGGTTAAGCCTCTTGATTCGTGAGACGGGTCAGGTCCTTTAAATCGCTGAGGAAGAGAGAACAAATGCCGAGCGAGTGGTGGAGAAATCAACAAGGGGAGCTGGTGCCTAGTGCCAGAGAAGAGCCGCAGCAGCGCATTTGAAATATATAAACGATTCAAGGTCGGATGCCGCAATGCGCGCGCCTCGCAAGTCACCGGATCACACTATCAAGCACGGCGGAATGCGCCGGCCTTTTCCCGGGCTGCAACGGCGCCGCTTCTGGGTGCCTGTTTTTGGGTGTAAGTTTTGACTTGGCTTGGCTGCCTCGGAAGGGCATGTCATTCGTTGCGTAATTGTGCTCGAATCATTCGTTTCCGGTCCATCTGCCCGCCATTTGTTACCACCTCCGCTGCATTAGCACATGCCACTGACTTCAACACCACAAAGGCAGCAATGAATGTACCATCGCAGATATACAGATATATGCCAGATACCTTAGTAGTATTACTAAACATTACATGCGTCACGCGTCGTACACCTGGACAGGCACCCACCGGTCTGCTTCAATAGCTGCCTTGTTTGAGATTCGCTGGATATTCATGTTTGTATTATTGGCATTACCCCACCAAAGCCATCACTCATCATCATGAGATGCCTTTAGCTAGTGACCAGAAGCTGTCCATCTTTGCGCGAGCCAGAACTTCTCTCGCCTCTGCATCCGTTTCACAAATCTTGCTCCCCCATTTCTTGAAGCCTCTCGCCTTTTGCTCTCCCTCGAATACTAGCTTGCATTCGTTCAGAGACATATCCTTCAAGTCTCCATTGGAGTCTTCTGGCGATAGCCAGTCTCGTCCAGCCACATTATTCTTCTCAGGGTCTCTCGCCTGAGCATTTTCTGTCCAGTTGATGCGGTTCAACATGAGCTTCTTGTACTTCTTAATGCTCCACTGTCCACCTTCCACAATCACCAGGCTGAACTTGGGGTGCATAATGCATGTTCCGGAAAGTGCCAGCTGATCAGCGTTGCGCCATATCTTGTAGCGATGCTGGCCATTGGCAAGGCTGTTGACTTTAAATACGAGGACGTGAATGCCCTTATCGGCATCTTTCTGCTGGTTTGCCGCGTTCTTCTCGTGTTTTTGCTCTTTTGTCAGTTTTCGTGCCTCGTTGGCTTCGATGTGAGTCTCGTATCGCTCGGCAATCTCTCGATTTACTCGGGCCTCGACAGCAGTGGGATCCTTGACAGCAGCTGTGAGAGACTGGTTAGCGCACATGGTCCCAAAAGATAGGTCTGTAGAATGATATTGGAGCACATACCATCGCCCAGCACTCGCATGAGATTCCCCTTCTTCACTTTGGGTGGTGGTGCCGGTACCAGTCCAAGTCTGATTTTAGCTTGCATCTCCTTGAGCTCTGCCATTCTTCGCTGGCGTCGTATCTTTGCTTGTTCTTTCGAGGTCAGGTACATGGGCTTTGCCGTTACAGCCTGTCTCTCCTGAGGGGGTTCGAGTGCAACCGGGTGTTGGATGTACTCAGTCACTATGCTATCAGGGGTTGTGATTTTGAGCTTCGAAGGGTCGTCAATATTGTTATAGGTCGGTCCGTCCACTAGGCCTTCATCCCACCATTCTATTTCTGGGGGGGCGTCCACGACAAAATTCTTCTCAACGTCAAGATCCTCGTCAATACCGGCTTTGCGAGTTTGCTCCGCGATACGTCGTTTCATGGCCTCCAGGGCTGCCTGTCGTCGCAAAGCATTGCCCTGCTGTATGTATTTTCCTTTCTGATTGAACGCCAGTTGTCGAGGCATCCGCTGCCTCCCAGTCGGTTCTTGTGCAGCCGCCTTCTCGTCGAAATAAGGGTTGGGCCCATCTCTCAGCCGCTTCCCGTGTGAATCTTGTGCGCTTCCTCTGTCGAATCCATTGGTATGCGATGGTGAGCCTCGTGATGAGTGTGATTGGCCATTTGTCGTGTCCGACTTGCCAGCTGGTTTCCAGGAGCCCAAATCTTCCAGGGCGGGATGCAGTCCGACATTCAGGCCACCCTTCGCCCTGCTCGCGCCGACGGCGGCTGCCACGCGGGCTTTGAGGGCAGCCATCCTGTCTGCAGCAGTTTCTGGCTTCTGTATTCTCGAGGATCCATCGTGATGGGGACCCAGCCCTCCAGGCGATTGACTCATGAGGAGGCGAGGCGGCTGCTAACGCGCAGCAGAACGGTGTCTGTGTAAATCCGTACGAAATCCCAGTGATTTTGTCTCTCTTTGCCCCTGTCTCGTTCACTCGTTCCGCCTGTTGTCGTGTCTTCAAGATTCGTAAATCGTAGGATCGGTATAGAAAAGCAAGGCTCCACCAGAAATGAGATGCGGCACTAGACTAGCAAGGCAGATAAAGCGATAAAGCAGTAGAGCTGGAAGAGAGAGAGAGAACGGCCAGCTTCTGCCACTCTGTGCTGCATTAGCCTGGCAACCTTGGCTGTGGGGATTCACATCCTACCCACCACCTCACTAAAATTTTGCCATGTTCCACCGCCAAAAAATTCTAGTGGCACTAGCAACTCTCGCCAATTGACCTATTGTAAAAGATTGGCATGGCCTCAGCAAGCTCGCCAGGATCAGTCCATTCCTCAGCCAAGATCCTGTATTCGCCATGAATATTGCGCAGCCAGTTGCCTCCGAAGTGGAGAGTGTGGAATTCACATTTCTCTCTGCCAAGGAGATTCAGGCCATCTCTGTGAAGCGCATCGAAAATGAAAGCACTTTCGATAACCTTCTCAATCCTGTACCAGGAGGCCTGTACGATCCGGCTCTGGGTTCATGGGGCGATGCACCGTAAGTATTTTATAGTTTTAGTGGCAGTATCAAGAATTCTAATCATCTACTAGATGTGCAACTTGCAACCTAAACCAATCGAGCTGTCCGGGACATCCAGGCCACATCCAACTCCCAGTCCCCGTCTACCACCCAGTATTCTTGGATCAGGCCTACCGATTACTACGCGCAACTTGCGTCTACTGCAAGGGATTCCGTCTGCCACCAAAGGATCTTCACAAATATACTTGCCAGCTGCGCCTACTTCACCATGGCCTAATCAATGAAGCGCACATGGTTGGTTCGATTGGGGAGAACGACCTGGCAATAGAGATAAAAGAGGCGCTTGGCGAGGGAGACAGCGAGGCCGAAGATGAAAACTCGGGAGCTGATGGCGTTACTCGGCAAAGAGAAAAATACGTTCGTCAGTGCCTTCAGGGCATCAAGGTCAAGAGGGGAGAGGTCAAGAGGGGAAAGCATGAGGGTGCCAACGAGATGCGCCGTGAAATCATCAAGGAATTCCTCGCCGAGATCATCAAAAAGCGAGTGTGCTCTAGCTGTGGAGGCATTTCCCCGACCTATCGAAAGGACCGGTTTGTCAAAATTTTCGAAAAGTCCCTCTCAACCAAGGAAAAGGCAAAGATGGCGCAGAAGGCCCTCAAGTGGGGTGATGCCATGACCAGAGTCCACCATCGCAGATCGGCAACAACGAAGAAGTCTGGTAGCAACGGCGTTGTCACACAAATCAATGGCTCAGAAGACTCTCCGGAAACCCAGGATATCGAAATGGGAGATGTAGATGACGATTTTGCATCTGAGGAGAGCGCTCAAAGATATATCAGCTCCATGGAAGTGCGGGCACGACTCGAGGAATTGTTCAGGAAAGAGCAAGATCTTCTCTCACTCGTATACAACGCCAAGCCTCCAACTCAGAGCTCACCAAAAGTTACTCCCGACATGTTCTTCATTACAGTTGTCTTGGTGCCACCGAACCGTTTCCGACCTGAGGCTCGGACTGGAGATTCACAAATATCCGAAGCCCAGCAGAACGCCCTTTACAAGAACATTCTCGGCTGCTGCTCAAGCATTGCTCGTGTCTACAACGAGAAACGATCAGATATCACAAGCATGCACCAAGCCTGGACGGAGCTTCAGGACGCAGTGAACTCACTGATCGACAAGAACAAAAACCCCGTGCAGGGCGCCGCTGCCGCACGAAACGAAGACGGAATTAAGCAACTGCTTGAGAAGAAAGAAGGTCTTTTCCGTAAGAACATGATGGGAAAGCGAGTCAACTACGCCGCCAGAAGTGTTATTTCTCCCGATCCCAACATCGAAACCAATGAGATTGGTGTTCCTCCGGTCTTTGCAAAGAAATTGACGTATCCTGAACCGGTCACCAGCCACAACTTCAAAGACATGCAACAGGCGGTTATCAACGGTGTAGACAAGTGGCCGGGAGCCTTTGCCATTGAAAATGAAAATGGCCAAATAATCAACCTTCGCAACAAGTCCGTGGATGACCGTATATCTCTTGCCAACCAACTGCTGGCACCAACAAACAGCAGCGCGGCTCGCATGAAGAACAAAAAGGTCCATCGACATCTCACTAACGGTGACGTTGTTCTGATGAACCGTCAGCCTACACTGCACAAGCCGTCCATCATGGGTCACCGAGTCCGCGTTCTGCCGGGCGAGAAGACAATTCGAATGCACTATGCCAACTGTAACACCTACAACGCAGACTTTGACGGCGACGAAATGAACATGCATTTCCCACAAAACGAGGTAGCCCGTGTAGAGGCGTTGCAAATTGCCGACACCGACCACCAGTACTTGTCTGGCACTGCTGGAAAGCCCCTGAGAGGTCTCATTCAGGACCACATTTCCGTCTCAGTCGCTCTCTGCAGTCGAGACGCTGTTTTCACCCGAAGTGACTTTCAACAGCTAATATACAGTGCCCTTCGTCCTGAGAGCGGCCACATCTTGGGAGAGCGACTTCAGCTTCCTCCGCCAGCGATCATCAAGCCAGTGCCGAGATGGACAGGAAAGCAGGTTATCAGCACAATCCTCGCCAACATAAGGCCACCCAACTGCGGAGGGCTGACGATGAACGAAAACGCCCAAATCAAGGCCGAACAATGGGGTGCATCATCGGAGGAAGGAACTGTCTTGATACAAGATGGCGAGTTCATAACAGGAATTCTCGACAAGTCTCAGATTGGACCCAGCTCAAGCGGTTTGATTCACGCTGTGCATGAGATATACGGACCTTCAGTCGCCGGCAAACTCCTTAGTAGCTTGGGCCGGTTGCTTACAAGATATCTCAGCATGCGAGCCTTTTCATGTGGAATGGACGATTTGAGGCTAACGGCGGAGGGAGAGGCAGCACGACGACGAGAACTTGTTGCGGCCGACAAGATGGGATTGGAAATTGCGTCAAAGTATGTCTCCCTAGACAAACAAGAAGACTCACAGAATCCGCTCCTGCTTGAGCGCCTTGAAGAAGTCATGCGTGACGACAGCAAGCAGGAAGGTCTCGATCTCCTGATGAACCAGGGCACCAAAGACATCACAGACGCCGTGCAAAAGGCGTTGATCCCCAACGGCCTTGAGAAGAACTTCCCGAAGAACCAGATGCAGGTCATGACCACTTCAGGTGCCAAGGGATCTCGTGTCAACGCCTCCCTCATTTCCTGCAACCTGGGACAGCAAGTTCTGGAGGGTAGGCGTGTCCCAGTCATGGTTAGCGGAAAGACTCTGCCCAGCTTCAAGCCATACGATACAAATATTCGAGCGGGTGGTTACATTGTCAATCGATTCTTGACTGGCATCAGACCACAAGAGTATTACTTCCATCACATGGCAGGACGTGAGGGTTTGATCGACACAGCCGTCAAGACATCACGTTCAGGTTATCTGCAGCGTTGTATCATCAAGGGAATGGAGGGCCTTACAGTCTCCTACGATACCTCAGTAAGAGACGCAGACGGTTCCTTGATTCAATTCCTTTACGGTGAAGATGGATTGGATGTCACAAAGCAAAACTACTTGAAAGACTTCCGATTCATTCTGCAAAACGTAACCTCGGAGGCGGCACAGCTCAAGTATGACCCCAAGGTTGGAGAACGCCTCGGCGCCAACCGACAGGCGTTCCAGAAATACATGAAGAGCGCCGTTCGACACGCCAAACTCAACGATCGAAAAGGAAAGGATCCCCTTACGGCCAGCTTCGATCCCGCCACCAACGCCTTTGCAACTTCAGAAACGTTTTACGAAGCCATGACGAGTTATCTCAATGACAACGCCGATGGACTTGTACGGGAAAAGAACAGCCAGGACAAGACGTCCCTTAGCCAAGTGAAGCTGAACAAGAAGAACGCGGAGATGCTTTTTGCCATGAAATATCTCCGGTCGCTGGTGGAGCCTGGTGAGGCTGTCGGCATCGTGGCTGGTCAGTCTATTGGTGAGCCGTCCACGCAGATGACGCTGAACACTTTCCATTTGGCTGGTCACTCAGCGAAGAACGTCACACTGGGTATCCCCCGTTTGAGAGAAATCTTGATGACGGCCAGTAAGACGATTTCCACGCCTGCCATGACGTTGTATCCAAACGCCGAGCTATCGGAGCAGGATACCGAGATTTTCACAAAGTCCATCAGCGTGCTGCGCATGAGCCAAGTACTGGATGGAGTCACTGTGGAGGAAATGGTTGGCAAGGGCAAGCTCCGCGGCCTCGCGAAGATCTACAAGATCAAGCTCAAGTTCTTCCCAGCTGCAGAGTATTCTACCACCTATGCGGTTACGGTGTCAGACATCATGGGCACCGTAGAGAAGAAGCTTCTGCGAACTATCCTGTCCATCATGAAGAGAGAGGTCAAGAAGCGTCAATCCCAGACGACAATGGCGACCCCCGAGATTGGCGTCAAGGCAGGAGTTGTTGAGATGGCCAGGCCTGAGGGAGCAGCGGAAGGTGGCCGAGATGACGATGATGACGACGACGATGAAGATGATGACGACGCTACCGGTGCCAAGAAGCGCGCAAACCGAAGCGAGGCTGTCTCCTACGGACCTAACGATGATGACGATGACGCTATTCAGAACGACATGTCCAAGGGAGCGGAAGACGATTCAGACGACGAGGACGCGGACAACACAGCATCACAGAACAAGGACGAGGAAGATGATGACGAGGAAGAAAACAAGGGCCCCGTATCATGGTCCGCCAAGGTGCGGGCAGAGCGCGTGCTCAATGCCTACGCGGAAGTAACAGACTTCCAGTGCGATGACAAGGGCGGCGAGTGGTGCGACGTGACGCTCGAGTTTGACGTGAACATTCCCAAGGTGCTGATGCTCAACATTGTCGAGGATGCAGTCCGCCAGACAGTGGTGCAGCAAGTTGCCGGCGTCGGATCGTGCATGGTGGCTCAGGAAAAGAACGAAAAGGTCATCAACACGACAGGCGTCAACCTCCGGGCGATGCAGAGATACAGCGACTTCATTGACCCGCACCGGATCCAGACCAACGACATTGCGGCGGTGTTGGAAGTCTACGGCGTGGAGGCCTGCCGCGCCAACATCGTGCGGGAGCTGTCAGGCGTCTTCGGAGGCCACGGCATCAAGGTAGACAACCGACATCTCAACCTGATTGCCGACCACATGACGAGAGGCGGCGACTTCACAGCCTTTAGCCGCATGGGCCTCAGGGGCAACGTCAGTCCCTTTACCAAGATGAGCTTCGAGACGACGCTTGGGTTCCTCAAGGATGCCCTGCTAGATGGCGACTGGGACGATCTGACGACGCCGAGTAGTCGTCTGGTGATGGGCAAGCTGGGCAGAGTCGGCACCGGTGGATTCGACGTGCTGACCCAGCTGCCAACTTATTATGTCAACTCATTAGCGTAAACGGATGTGTCTTGGGAATCGTGCACGCAATCTGTATGCAAATGGATGAGTGTGTATTTAATTTTACTACATAGATTTAGGATTTAAAAAAAAATTGTAGAGATGGTAATGTGATTGAGATTCCGATGTTAGTGGTGATGTCCGACCGATGGCGTAGTTGAGCGACTGCCGTGAGAGATTGAAGCTTCGGTGCGGGATATTTCGCGATGTTATCACGGCAAGACGGCGGTTGCGCTTCTTCGGTCTCGGGCGGACGTGGACGCGCCACTTGGCACCGGCGATTGAGTCACGGCACTGCAGATTAGCGCTACGTAATCTCGAGGTGCGGCATCGCGTTTGTTATGAAAACGCGTCTTCCGTCGGCGTTGGTGCCTAAATAATGGGCAGAGTGCGCGATCGGTTGTGCGCGTTTTACAGGCAAGGCACGATGGGGAGATTCACGATGAAGGCACAAGATGTAAAGTGATGCAGTTATTATAGTTCGTTAACCCGTGAGGCCGTGAACCTCGTTTGCATTTATGCAGTGCTTTTTCCCTGACGCACTGGTAATATACATTCCGAACCATAAAGGGGAATAAAAACTCTCATTTGTAACGCCTGATTATCCCTTGACCCCAGAAACACTCGTGTGAAAAGCAAAAGTCATGTCTGCAACGTTCCTCCCAAAGTCTCTCCAACTTAGTTGCGCTCACCACGGAGGCGGCGGGCGAGCTGGATGTCCTTGCTCTGGATGGTGACACGCTTTGCGTGGATGGCGCAAAGGTTGGTGTCCTCGAAGAGGGAGACGAGGTAAGACTCGACGGACTCCTGGAGGGCGCCGATGGCAGAAGACTGGAAGCGGAGATCGCTCTTGAAGTCCTGAGCGATTTCACGGACCTGTTTGATTCAAGTGTTAGAGACGCAATGATTTCAATGATGAAAGTGTTGATCGGCTCATGTGCTTACCAGGCGCTGGAAGGGGAGCTTGCGGATCAGGAGCTCAGTCGACTTTTGGTATCGTCGAATCTCACGGAGAGCGACGGTACCAGGCTTATAACGGTGAGGCTTCTTGACACCTCCGGTGGAGGGAGCGCTCTTGCGGGCAGCCTTGGAAGCGAGCTGCTTGCGGGGAGCCTTGCCACCAGTGGACTTACGGGCGGTCTGCTTGGTGCGGGCCATGATGAGTTGTGATGTGTTGACTGTGAAGATGCTTGAAAAAAGACTTTGTGGGGCTGAGAGAAGATGGCAGTGTAGAAGGGAAAACTCCGAGAAGCGGGCGGGGGAAGATGCTTTAATAGTTGAGCCTAGCGCACGCCTGAGGTGGCGGCTGATCTGGGTTGCACGCTTGGACCGTGCGCAGCGCGCGTCAGTAAGAAAAAAAAATAGGGAACCCGTTAGCCGTTAAAGCCAAAGGGGGGCAGGGAAATAGCAGTGCAAGTGCAGAGTAAGAAAAAAAAAGGGAGCCTGTTAGCGCTTCTTTTTCCTTCCCCCCCTTCTTTTTTTCTGTAGAACGTCAGGGCCCCCCACCTGCACCGCCGAAACAGGTTGGCTGATGCGGAACCAGAAGCTGCGAGGAGGGCCGTAAAAAAAAAAAGGGCGAGCGCGTCCTTTTTTCTGATTGGTTGGATGGGGAATGTTTTTTACGATCGCAGCCTAGATTCGATTTGCGAGGTACCGAGTGCATGTAACTGCGTGGGAGGCATCTCTTCAGCTTGCTTACCCTGGATGCAAGATGCACGATCTGGTGATGGAGCTGTAGATGGGTGAAATATGGGTAGATGGCATTTCCCTGTGATGGATATATTCTACGGTGATATGCTTTTTATTTTGTGTGTGTTGCACTATTGATTTTGATGTTTGTTTTGTTGGTTGAGTCTGAATGTTGAAATGATACTTGGAAGCTGTAGTTGGATTACAAGGCACCACTGTTTAGTCTTTGGTGTAGATTCGGCAACAACCCCCAACACGCAAACTCAAGATGACGCAAAACATGCCAGTGGATAAACTGAAACTACGCCTCGAAGACTACTACGGTGACATGTGAAGGCAAACAATGGATAGGACCAAAAGACTAAAAATAAACGTCAACGGCGCTGAGGGCAGATGGACCCATGCAGCAGGCATCATGGCTCTGGAGTCATACTTGGGATGGAGCATTTCAACATCAACTCTTGGTCTACATGTATTTGCAATATCATCATCATATAATAACAAGTACTCCTACTCCATATGCTAATATTACGGGTGCTTGGACATCCTCGTGATTCGATAGACGAAGCAACACAGGTACCAGGCCCAATCAACACCAATGCTACCCCATAGTCTCCTCCTCTTTGTGTCAAACATATCAGATGCAACAAAGGCAGCTTGCTCATATGGGCACCAGACAAAACGAGCTTAGACTTGTCCAAAAAAAATAAAAATAAAACAAACCAAAACCAGCCCATCCAACGCATCCAAAGCTCGTGATTGGGACGTATCTTTTTTTGTTTACCTTTTTTTCCCAGCCCGCCCCACACATCCTTTCCCGCGCCAGCAGTACGTACCGTGTTTTTTTTTTTTTTTGCAGCATCGCCCTTTTTTTCTCCTTTGAATCACTTACCCAAAAAGGGCCCACCACAGCACCAAGGCCCCCGTTTTTTTCCCTCTCCATAATCGATCAGTGATCTGGGCCGCTGCTACTTAAACTGGCGTGTTGCCACACTTTGCCTTTTCCCATCCCCTCTTTTATGTACGACTTACTGTTTACCATCTGCATCTCTTTTTGATATCTCAAAACTCCCCAAACAACCCACATCAATCATCATGACTGGACGTAAGTAACTTCTATTTTTACTTGCCTCATTCATGCTCGGCGACGTTGGTCCATCGCCATCGCTGTCTCCGGCTTTCAGCTGCTATCGCCTTAAGCCCTGCGGCTTGCATGGCGCTTTAGCCTTGGAGCTTCAGCCTCAGCCTTGACGCGTCTGCCAGATATCATCCATCGCCACTTCAAGATCATCTTGACTAACAACCTACATAGGCGGCAAAGGTGGCAAGGGCCTCGGCAAGGGTGGTGCCAAGCGTCACCGCAAGATTCTTCGTGACAACATCCAGGGTATTACCAAGCCCGCTATCCGACGTCTCGCTCGTCGTGGTGGTGTCAAGCGTATCTCTGCCAGTAAGTTTCCACTCATCGACATGTTCATATCAAACACAAGCGCCTAACAGTCTTCCCTCACAGTGATCTACGAGGAGACCCGTAGTGTCCTCAAGTCCTTCCTCGAGGGTGTCATCCGTGATGCCGTCACATACACTGAGCACGCCAAGCGCAAGACTGTCACATCACTAGACGTTGTCTATGCTCTGAAACGACAGGGCCGCACCCTGTACGGTTTCGGTGGTTAAGCGATCTGCCACTAGGTCGGGTCGACATAATGTGTTATTCGCGTGTTTGTTACGATTGGGCTTTTCACTATGGGCGCGGGTCATTGCTTTTTGAGATTTTGTACTGTACAACGTACTGGGAAATGGGTGACTTCCGAAAGGGGGTAATTGAGACTTATTCAGTGGTGACCTTGAAATAAAGCATCACATATACTCTACAAGTAAAATCTTTCTGCCTGATTGTGAACATGACTCTGCCTTGTCTACCTAAACCTGTGATATCCGTGAACGCGTATGTCTCAACCCCACTCGCCACGTACCTGGGTGGGAGATGGAGAGGTGAAGAGCTGCGTTGTTCCCGTGACGCGTGGCGCGTCGCTGCTGTCTGAATATCCAAATCTCCAGCCGAATATGGAGCTCGCCCGTGTCTGTATCGATAGAGGAGAGCTTGTCCCCACATGCCCAAGTACCCTAGTAGTCGAGATGGACTCCAGATGTCATGGCTTAGCTTGCAATCAGCCACGTTCCATGAGTTGCTATACTACGTGTACAGGTACTTGTTCTATAAGTACACGTCCTTTACGGCAACAAGATAGTCGGGGCTCATGCAAGTATACGGATATTGGAAATAGTGCCGGCTGTCATCCACTTCAAGGGCCCGATAGATAAACCCAATACGAAGTACAGTATACATGATAGCCCAATATGCAAGATCCAATATTCGATGCTACGGCTCACGGCGCATCCAATTTTGTGACTCATCATTATCCATCTCCTCTACCCAAATGCCCAGCACCCTCTTGTAAAAAGAGGAAAAAAGTCACAGTGGGTTTATTGGGCTTGAATCACCCAAAATTGACCACGTAAAAACAGAGAGTGGTTCGAGGTGTCATGTGGTTGGCCGCTTATGCGCTTCGCCGGGGGACCCAAGGCTCTCTAGGCTGTCTTTCTATCGCAACTCAGAATCCTATCACGAGCTCGTAAAAAAAAAAAAGGTAGTGGTAAAAAATCTTACCCGATGATATGCGATTGGGTTCTGATGCCTCTGCCCCTACTTTACGAATGCCTTACCTGAAAGGAAGAAAAAAAGAAAAGGGGGAGGAGAGCAAAAAAATTGAATAGGCTGCCAGCTTTTGCTGTCCAATGGAGATACTGGTCCGGGGTTTGGCAGTGACACACAGCATTAAGTGTAGTGTGGTTTGGTTTGGTTTTGGCATTTACTAGCCAGACACCCACCCTCCTATCTGAATTTTTCAGGATGCATCTGCATCTTTTTTTTTTCATTGCATCCCTGCATAGCGGAATAGTAGAAGGGGGCAGGAGGAGAAAAAGAAAGAGCCAACGCATGTCGGTCGGTTAAAATAGAAAGTCAAACAGCAACACACACAGCTGGATGGGGCCTGTAAAACAGGAGAACCATACCAAGACCCAGACCAAAGCAAAAAAAAAAAAAAAGCAGAAAGCAGGGCAGCACAGACGCACGTACCCATGCATGCACAAGAGACAAGACGGCACGTCGCAGCTCTACAGGGGGAAGGAAAAAAAAACAGCTATGCGATGCGCTGCAACATGTCCCAACGCGGGCCCGCCGATGCCAAAAAACTCACTTGAGACAACCTAAACTGAGAATTTTTCGGGCTGTTGCTTTTAGAGACACGGCCAAGCAAAGCCTAAAAAAAGCAGAAGAGAGCCCTACTACGGAGTACGGGCTGCCAAGAGAGAAAAACTTCCACGTGGGCAGGGGGGGAATTTTGGGTAAGGCCTAGACCGGATCTGCATCGGCGGGTAAAGGCGATCCGAAGGGGGGTGGAGCCACCACATGTTGGGACGAGGAGCCACATAATCTAGACCGGAGGCCCGGAGAAGAGGCTCCACGACATACTGCCGGGTGGTATTGCATGTTGCATGCTGCATTTGTCTTTGCTGTTTTTTCCCAGGTTCGGGACGAGAACGAAAAAGAAAAAAAAAAAGTTGCGCCAGACGGGATGAAAGGCGAGACAAGGGGCTGGCTTGGGCTTTGGGCATGCACTGGGACTTTGGGCTGAAGGTTGACCGAACCGAGTTGCTCAAACTGCGACATCGGTGCTGTATCAGGCTGCTATCTATGTATCCTCGTACAAGGCAAATGCACACACGGCTGATCTGAGATTACGGGGGGGAAGAAACGCACTCAGTGGCCAATATGGTGGTTCGCACACCCAGCGTTTGCTCTCCTATGTCGTTTGTATGGCGGGTATGCTCATGCTTGGGCTGAGGTGATGCGCGTCTGATTCCGGCTAGCATGCCGACCCCACTAGGTAGCGAGTTGATAGTATCGCCATTATATTGGATGTTGGATCGATATTGTCCCGTTGTATCGGGCCAAGGTGCATTGCTCTATTGGCGGGCTAGCAGCTGATCACGAGACTTTTGTTGCCAGATGACTTGACAGGCCAAGAACCAACAGACAACAACAATAGCGGGAGGGGGGATTCATTCAGCTGGTCAATATTTCACTATAGAGAGAGGGGTTGATTTCAATTCAATTCAATTACAGGAGGGGTATTCGTGGGACCACCTCGGCAGATACCAGTAGAGGCAAAGGGCATCCCGCAACTCAACTCAAACCCCGAAGCCTCTCCGCTCTCTTATCTAGGGCGGCGAATTCTGACGTTGCTGATCCGATATCCGTCGCGCGGCACGGCAGTCAGGGACGGGATGCGACAAAGATTTGGTAATTCGTCTGTGTTGCTGTTGTAGCCTTATTCACTAGAAATGGAATCTCGCGGATTAAAAGGGGGGTGTGGGAAGCTCTCGCGCGGTACTTGGTGCGAGTTGGAGCGAAAGCGAAGGGAGCCGCGGAAAGGGTTCGGGGCCGTGATTCCGGGGCAAGCGGCCAGATACCGACCTGGGTCCGAGTTCGCCGGGTCGTAGATCACGAGGCTGGTCCTTAGACTCAAAATCCCAAGGGTTTGGTTATGGTGTGGCTCTAGATCTCTCTTTGTCACTTTCAGTACTAGGTAGTGCCGCCTGTGGGCAGAGACAGACTGGACGGACGGGGAACTCGTCTGCCGCCGGCGCATCGCATCTCATCTCAGCCGCGCAAGGTTTCAGTCCCAAGTTTCCCCCGGTCGAAGAAGCCTCGGCCCAACAAGAAGCGCCGGACAAAGCCATTCAGCCTCAAAGCACTGGGAGATGTGTCAAAGTGTCGATCAGGCCGAGACGAATCTTAATTTTTTCTTCTACTACTCGTCTTTCTCAGCTCCCTGGCTCTAGTGCCGGCAGACGATGCATGCAAGAGCCCAGATCGCGGGAGGTGTGTGTGGCTGAGCTGTGCCAGAATCTGGCCGCCCATTGGCCGCTGGCAGCCGGCGGTCTCCGAACCAAAGGCCAAGGTCGGCCATCCCGACTCCCTCCAAAATCAGCTGCGTCTCGAACAAACCAGCTCGCAAACATTCTCTCTTCTCGCGTGCCGACATGCAGGAGAAGTTGAAAATTTTTCCATTTCTCCTTTTCCCCTCGGGACTGCTATTTGCAGCACACACAGCATACACGGCACACACACAGCACACCTCCATAGCCTAATTCCTCTTGCTTGTTTGGTCTCTGCCTGCATTGGTGGTTTCGCTTGGGGATCGCGCCCGAAAGCGCTTGGGATCGGGTGTACTCGCAGTTACAGCGTAAGTCACAGCGATGCATTTGCACTGCATGTCACGCAACCAAAGTGTGCCCATATCACCCGATTACACATCCGGTCAATGGGATGAGGTAACAGGTGCACATCTTGCCATTTTTCAAGGTGGGCAAGTAAACTTTGGCGAGACATGACAGATGATGAGAGAAAAAAAAAAGGGTCGATATTGGTGCTTAGATCAAATCATCGAAAGCAAAAAAGGTTTGCTTTGCAGACACCCCCAATTAGTAATTCCCGTCCGGAACTGTCTTTTTCCTTCTTTTTCGGCGTTTGGCATCAAAATCCCTTGGTCAGCGAACCCCAAGCCCGTGCGCTTGGGAAAAGTATGGGGGATTGACTTTTCGAGGGAGGGTCATGTGACCTTAGTACGTACCGCAGGTTTTAGTAACAGCCTGGAGGTTGCAAGTTTTTTTTTAGAAATTCCCAACGCCAATGTTGGCTGTGGTACGTACCCGCCTCGTATGTAATCTGTACACGTACCTGTATGCACTGCGCCGGAAGGGGCAAGCCCAAGAACAAGAAAAATCTTGAATGTCTTGCTTGTCTTGCGCTGCCAGACTGTGGCTGAGACCAATGAGAATCTATGCTGTACAGACAGAGCGGACCGGCATTGCGCTGGACATGGATCTTGTTCGATCGCACTCAAACTTGATACGCCAGCCTATACGTCACATTCAGGTTGTTGCAACTGTTTTTTCCGCTTGTGGTTCCCGCACTCGCTGAGCTAACACAATGCCATGTCCGTTAGTCAACCTCTGTCGGCGAAACGTTTCATGGGCTATTATAGATCATAGCCATTAACACCGAAAGGAGAAATATTCTGTGAAAAAAAGGTTTGCTTAGTCCAATCGAGGAGGGCTGTGGAAAGCCATTGACGGGAAAATTCTAGAAGTCTCTGCCCGCTACGGCAATGTGGCTGCCCGTCTGTCCAGTTCGGTGACAGCCATACAGTCAGACACTTGGCTGGTGTTGGACCCTTGGCCGAAGCCACAGGCACAAGCCACAGGTATGTGGCATGTCCCTTCTCCGCGGCTGTGCCTGGGGCGTGTGAAGTGGAAGTTGCACGGATTCCGAACGTGGCCGCGAAAGGCGATGCGATGCGAAACTACTGCACTTATACGATAGCGATGCCGATGCGAGCTGATAGTTGAGATTTTAATGCTGACAAGTGACTGACTAGGTAGGGGGGGACACAATCCCGTTGGTTCGTATGCGGCATACGCAGGCAGAGGACGTGCGAGAGGAACTGCCTAGCATACTGCATACCTAACCAGCAATGACATGACAAATGACTGAAGAGTTGGGAGTTAGTCATACGCGCACCACGCAGCCATGACCAGGTTCCTGACTTGCGAAGCCGCGGAGTCCATTGCCCTATCAAGCGCCGGTCTCTGCACTCTGCATCTGCTCAACCAAGCATGACACGCTGCTGAGTCGGCATCTGTGCTAGTGACCTTGAAGTATGCCAAATACCTGGCGGCGGTACGGAGAATGCAAGCGTCAATTACCCGTGTATACGAACTGGTACCAGTGACCTCAGCCCCAGGTAGTGGCGGTGCGTGTGTAATCCGCGGGCCCTGCGACACTTGAGACCACTTGAGACAATTTTGCCAGCGAATGGATTACCAAACCTGCGCAGCGCTACCTGCCGCGCATGTACCTGCTCCCTTAGCCGCGGCTCCCCGGATGTGCTGTCGGCAGATTCTCGCAGGGTCTGGCTGACTCTACAAGTGTGTAGGTACGTACTCGTACTAGCAGCTGCGCTCGCAAGGCCGAAGATGCCCTTTTTTTTTTTCGCCGGTGGGGCTCGCATCGCATCGATTGTCCACGCCCCTCCCCCTCGCTTTCACACACCCTCCCTCCATCAGCATGTCACCCCTCCCTCCACTGAGTGTCTGCGTCGACTCTTGACGAAACCGGTCGACCCGGTGGAGGGCCCTTGGAACGATATAAAGAGAAAGCATTTCGCCACATCGCCGTCAGATCGAACTTGCAAATACGCCCCCATACAATCTCCAACTCAACTCAACCATGCTATCTGTGGACCACAACTACAACTCATCACAACAATATCAGCGCTTTCAACAACAGCAACAGCACCAGTATAACTACAACAACAACCTGAACAACCATCATCAGACAACGCTGGACGACTTCACCTTTGGCAACTCGACCGACTTTGACTTCTCGACCTCGACCTTCCCCTCAACCGAGCTTTCTGCGTCCAATCTCGAGTATCTCAACGCCGCAATCGCCTCTGCGTTTTCGTCTGACTCGATGCGGCCCGAATCCTGGGACGCCGCCGCTCGCTTCTCAACTCCCAAGTTTGGTCGTCTTCCCCATCAACGAGAATCCTCTCTGTCTTCTCTGGGATCTACGGGGCCGGCGTCGCCCTTCAACTCGCACATCGCGAACCCCCACATCGCCGTCACTGACGCCAATGGTGACGGCTTCATGGACATGCACTCGCACGACATGACCATGAGCTCAGGCCCTTACTACCAGCTGGCCGCCAAGACGATGCCTCCCTACTCAAACTTCCATCATCTCGACAACGCCTCTGTCAGCGAGATGGCATATCCAGTCTCCATCCCGACCAACAGCCACCACAAGCTGCGACAGGATCGCAACCTCCTCCCCGCCCCCGAGTTTGCAAATGGCTTGACCCGATCACATCCCGCTTCCGTGGCAAGCTCAATAGCAGGCGATTCGCCGGCTACTCCAGTCACAGGAGAGGTTGATCTCTCTGACAGAAGAAGGCAAGGTAGGCGCCGACCTTTCAACACCAACAACCAGCCGATTGACGACCAAGACTCATCATTTTGGTACGCAGGTCATGGCAACGGAACTGTCCCCAAACTCGACCGCACGATGACAGACGTCTACGGCGATGAGCTGTACAACCCCAACTTCACCATCACTTCATCGCCACAGCAGAGCCAAGTGACTGCTGCGCCCAGCGACGTCTTCAACCAGCGCATCAGTGCCGCGAATAGCCAGCACCTCAGCACCATCAGGCATTCGCCCACGTCAAGCATTTCTCGAGACATTTCTCCCTTCCGCCATGGGTCTCCACTTGCTCCTTCGCCACTTCACGACTGGGCTTCCTCCCAAGGTGCCGTGGCCATGAATTCACAGCCGCGCATGCCGGGCCAGGACCGCAATGGCCAGCACGATGCCCACTTCTTCCAGCAGCAGATGACCAAGACGACACAGCCCGGAACGCCCCAGACCATTTCTCCCAAGGATGCCGTCCTTGAGTTTAACGAGTCTGGCGAGGATTCCAACATGCCCCTGTTCTCGCACACGCCAATCAACTTTGGCATGGACCACATGGGCAGGATACTGCCCGAGGGAAGCGTCAATGGCCACGCATCAGCGGCACCCAACTACGGCCAGGGGGATCACGCAGGTCACATGCACAACTTGCCTCAGGTACCTCAACGATACCCGTTCATTGCCTATCCGCCACACAGCCAAGACGCATCAGCATCTCAATTGAGCTCTGCAGAGTCTAATTCAACTGGATCTGCGGCTTACAACACTCCCGCTCCTCAGAGCCGCCCTGCCGGCGCCAATGCTGATGGAGGCACTTATACCTGCACATATCACGGCTGCACACTACGGTTTGAGACGCCCAACTTGCTACAGAAGCACAAGCGTGAAGGCCACAGACAGTCGCACGGACTTGCCGGTGCTACTCGGCCACACCACGATCACATGGGGATGACCTCGAGCCTGCTCAACAGCCAGGCCGGACCCCATCGCTGTGACCGCATCAACCCAAGCACTGGCAAGCCGTGCAATACCATCTTCTCGCGGCCCTACGATTTGACCCGGCACGAGGATACCATTCACAACGCCAAGAAGCAAAAGGTGCACTGCAACCTGTGTACCGAGGAGAAGACATTCAGTCGCGCCGATGCGCTTACGAGACACTACCGAGTTTGTCACCCTGATGTTGAGCTCCCCGGCAAGCACCGACGACGCGGTGGAGCTTAATCTGACGGGGAGCGAGACATGCAACGGGAAGTTTGTTTCATTGCAGCCAACCCAAAAAAAACCGATTACAGTGGCATTTTGGCTGTATGACGTTTTTGCATGGGCGCCAAAGGGGGGAAACAGCATCAGCCAACGTCAATCAACGTCAACGACAGCGATGGCGCACTGTTGGAGGGCACGCAAATCGAAGATGGACGATCCTGGGCGCTCTCTAAGCTTTCTCTGCGGGGAAAGGTGCGCTTCGTTGGAGACTTCAGGCTGGACGGCAGAGCCAATGAGAAGGCTCCAGTATCTTCTTTGGCGTTCTTCTCCCTAGCTGTCCGGTCCCAGCGGTCGCCGAGTGGGTCTCAGGGTCCTGCTGCAGCTGCAGGGTCTTGGTTGGTGAGCAAGCGGCGCTGACGTCACGCTACCTCATACCACCTCCACCGCTGACATCACCCACGTCTGCTCGTGCCCTGATTTCAACTCGGCCTCGATGGCCCTGCTTGCTGTAATGGCTGGGGAATGGCCGCAATGACGACAGCTCTGGCTGATGTCGTGCGTTGAATGATGATGCTACGAAGCAGAGGGAAGCTCCTCGCGATCATCCCTCGCGGGTCCAATGCGCCAATCCGCTTCCGGCTTCAAACTTGGTATTCAACCCAAGTCTAAACTCACACCCTCCCTGGCGATTGACCGTCTGCTTCAACGATGCTACGCGATCATGATGTACTGTACACCACAATTGCTTCTATTCTCTGCGCTTGATTTTGTGCCAGCTTTTTTTTTTTTTCTGATTCCCTTTGTTCACTTTTGTCTTTGATGATCGCGGTTGTGCGTCCTTGGCTTTCATCATCATTGTACTACTTCCGGTTTCTTACTTCATTTTTTTTGTTGCACATTGGGAAAGCGGGGCCGCATCTGGGAAGGCGGCAAAGGATATTCGGGATTTCATTATTGTTTTAGACCACTCAGCAAAGCTGCTTTGCAAGCATAATCGATTCGATTCACTTCTTTTTCCTTTGTTGGGGAAAGTGTATTATCACAAGATCAACGGTTCGCCAGACTGGATTCTCATTATACGGACCAATGCATTCGAATGTTTTATTAAAAAAACAAGAAATGGGATTGACATTCATGAGGGCAAAGGCGCACACGCAGGGCTAAACATTGAGTGGGTTACTCTTTGAAGGGGAGCAGATGTTTTTTTTCTCCCTTTTCTTTTTAATTTTTATTTCCTTTGTTGCTTCTTTTCCCTTTTCTTACATGTGGACCACTTTGGTTGGAATATAGACAAAAAGAAATCATGTATACTAGTCTTACCATTTCATCATGGCAATAAATTGAAAGCCCCATGAAGTCATTTTACTTCTCTTTCCCAACTACAGTGACCTGTGAAATACCCCGGATTTGATGCACGTGCCAGTTTATGCAGAATCAGTAGTTTACCATTTCTCATCGTACGAGTACTAATTTCTTAGTGCAGGGTATACGAGAGTACCTGGGACGGAAAAACACGTTGCGAGGCTGGCGGCGCTAAAAGGGCGGTTTTTCTCCACTGGCGTTTTAGTACGTAGCCCTACCCGTTAAGGCGGCGCATGAACTGATCACGTGCCCCTCTTTGCAACATTCGTTAGTCAGGTCTTTGAGGCGTGGCTTTGGCATGTGACCAGCCAGCGGCGGTGGATTGAAAGGCCATGGAGGCCTACGAGTATACGAGTACGTGTACGAGATGACTCTGAGGGTGTCTGTTTAGTGGTGAGGTTTGGTGTTCGAAAGAGTCATGTATGTAATTTAAATTAATTTGCGTTTTTGCTTTTTGTGAGTGAATCAATGAATCCTTTGGATGATTGGGCGTGGTTTGTAGGTTGAGGTTCTTTTGTCTTTTTGACTAGCGGGGTTAGTGAGTCAGGTACGGAGCCCGAAGGAGAGGGCGGTTAATGTCTGAAAGGGCTGGGGAAGGGATTGGCTGAGGTGAAATGATTTGTGTAATGGGGATGGGACAAAGGGAAGGCAGATGTTGTGCTGACGTGTTGAGTTGTATGGATTTGTGGTAGGGAGTTTGATTTGGATGCTTTGTTGAGATTGTGTATACGGGCATCTTGGTGGGTTTGGATACGGACGGGTTAAGCCGGCTTTGGCAGCCAAGACGCAAATGATGTTGCCTTAGAGGCTTGTGAATGACGGAATAAAGATTAAGGTTTGAAGGGTAGATTCAATTGACTGACATGAATTTTGTTATGGGACTCATCGAGTTGTCAAAAAGCAGTGCCGGTTACTACTACTAGGTAGTGGATAAGGTAGTGGACTCCCAGTTCCTCGAGTACATGTGTCTGCTACCATTATTCTTCGCTGATATCGCTGTTTTCTTCTGTAGTCTGCTATTATAGCTATGTTTGATTGGGGATTTGGTAAATTTTACTAGTTTTAACCGTGAAAACCGGTTGCTGGACAGTGAACTTGAGTGCTGAATAGCCGGACCTAGTGTAGTTGGAGTAAAGGGGACAGCGCACTACATGTCACTTTGATAATTCAACGAGACTTTTAATCCTTTGCAACTCAGGTTTGACCCTTTTTTGTGTCCCAATAGCCATCATTCTATTCACAGCCATTACAGTGCAATCATCCAATACCGTATCTGGCGCAAACATTCCACCGGCACCAGCAAAAGCTCTACAACCACCGCCCGCCTGCACGGCTGCGCACACTGCTCCCGAGTCACCAGCCTGCCCTCTCTCACGCCAACTTCCTTTAGAATTTTGGCAACAGAGTCCTCCAGTCCCCGTGCGCGTTGGGAGATGGCTCTACCTTTCTCGGTTGCGGCCTTGAATTCAGGTGTGCCCATCGCACGGGGACTGGAGGACTCTGTTGCCAATCTGCACCGCCTGCGAGATGAGAGCTTGCTCAATCGTCGAATAGGCACTTACACGAATCACAGTTGAGTGCTCCGTGCTCGACGAACTCGTTGATATCTCCTCGTGGTAGTCGCCGAGCCATGTTTCCACGTCGATATTCACCCTCTTTGTTTTTGACTCGCTGCGGGGGAGCTCGCATCTGTGCTGAAGAGGACCGAGGTGTCGCCTCCGATACGATAGCCGCCGACGTAGAAGTCGCCGTATATGGCGCTGAACGCATCGATGCCCTGACCATACAGCACGTCAAAGGCATCTGGTGAGAGCTCTGGCGGACGCATAAATGCCACCGTGCCTGCGCGGTAACTCGTGGTGACTGAGGCTTTGTTCGAATCCCTGTTCTCCATGACATCTTGGTCATAGTGGACAGACACGCTGCCTTCGAGAAAAGGCAAATCGATACCGACGCCCGCGCCAACGCTGACATGATCCGTCGAAGCGGACGAGCTCATCACCTCGGAGGACCTGAAGCTGCAGTTGCCATCATTTGCCGTAAACTCTATCGGTGCAGAGATGAGAGCGTCCGTGTCCCACGCCGACTGCATGGAGAATGGGGTTTCGCCGCTTGCCGTGGCCGCCGACCGGAAGAACATGCCTAGGGGGAGGACGCGGGCCTGCCATGGGAGCCGGATCGGCGACCGTGTGAGGGCCTGCTGGGCCACGCGGGGGATGAGCGGGTCGAACTCATCGGGGTCGAGGGTATCAGCTGTCAGAGGGGCCGGTTTGCTAGCTTTGGCGATTCCAGAGACTGGCATGGCTGCTCATGGTGTTGGTCCTGCGAGCGAGGCTCTGGTTGAGAGGCAGGAGAACTGATGTGGTCTTCAGATGTTGTCTGACCCGGAGTTCAGAAAGTACTGCACGTCTTCTGAAACTAATCTCATTGGAAATGCTAGGGCTTTCACGGCTCCAATGTCTTACAGACTACAGCGGCCCCCGCAGCCCATCTTCAGCCGCCGCTTCTGCGTTCTAGACTGGGGGGGGGGGGGAGACAAGGATGTGAAGCCAGCTGAGAGCGCTTGACTGGCCGCAGAGGAGGCAAATATCAGGGTGTCGCAGCTTATTTACAAAAGACTACAGCAATATCACTCTAAAACCGAGCCCACCTTTCTTTGGGACTGCCCCCAATCGTCGGAATTACCCGAGTGTGCTGATGTGTGTTGCGCCGGCTGAGGTTACCTGTCATATTTTGAAGCCATTCTGGGAAAGAAAAATGCTGGCTTGTGGGCAAGAGAGATTTAGCTCTCGCAGATGCGCCAACATCATTTGCTGATGTTCAGCGATGCACTCGTATCATATCCTACCTGCATCGGGCTCACATCCTGCAAGTGGCCTCTGAAAATGGCACTATCGAAAACTGGCCCGCTGCCTGGCATGATTTCCCTGTCAAATATTGACAATAGTCGCAAGCTCCATCAAAGCTGTTAACGTGCAGAAACGGTAAAATGGACGGGCTATGGAGGATCTTGCCAGAGGTTTAGTTGAAAAACAATGGGCTCAATCTCTGTTTGCATTTCATCTGGCTTGAGATTTGAAGATCTGCTTCGTTTGTCTTCTGGTTGTGTATGTGTTTGGTGTTGTGTAATCATGTCTCTGAATCTCGCGCCTTACAACAATGGCATGCGTCTTGGTAAGTTGCTCGCACATCACCCACGATTTTCCCTACATAGACCACTGACGGACGTAATATAGGCCAAGGGTAGGCTCTGTAATTGGACTCTAAGAGGATGACGAATCTAACAGCGGTAGCTTCAATTCGTACACACAGCAAATCTGCATTGGCGACGCTGTTGTAATTGATCCCGACCGCATCGATAATGCAGTTACCAACGATGGCTTTACTATGTGAGAGCTTCGGTACGGTATTGGTGCACGAGCTAATGCCGCCCGTGCTGTCGTTGAAGATCAGTCTGAAGACGATGATGAGGACGAGGACGGGATTAAACCTCAGCTTCAATTATCCGGAGCGGCTCCAACACCGGCTGCTTTGACAGGAACTGATGCCTCAGGTGGAACACCAGCCATGATAGGACCTGCGCCCCCAACAGCTCTTGACAGTATGGCCATTCAGCTAAATCAAGATGTCAAGACGATAGCCAAGCTTGTCGAGGACATTGCCAGGCTTGAGTCCGCCATCGAGGAAGCGGTTGACTCCGGTAGTGATGATACAAAACGAGATGCTCTGCTTCTCGAAAAGAAGCGGATGCGTCTTGCTCGCCTCAAAACGAATGGAACTGGCCTAAAGAGTAAGAATCCTCGTGGTGCCGCGCGAGAGTTGTCTACGCGTGGCCCGAGCCAGATCGTCACGTATAGTTCACGCTTTGTGAATAAAATTAGGTGTTTGATCACTTCATTTAGCTGTCTTGTATTGACATAACTAATGCTTCCTAGTGAAATAACTGACGATATGAACATTTCCGGATCTCTTTCGATTAAGTATGGTAGCATTGGTGGCTCCGGCAAAGGCTCTTTTATAGATACAGACAAGTTTAAGGAGAGTGATCTCAACTTTTTCATCTCCGTCAAGGTCATCAACCAGAGCATCAACATCAAGGATGCCCTTGTTTTCCAGGGCCTTCCCTCGGTGAATAAGGACAACTTTCGCTCCGTCTTTGGAGACTGCTTCATATCTGGTTTCTTAGAAGGCGGTGAATTCAACGCGCTTGTAAGCATGAAAGTCTTGAATAAGGACAAGCGCACGGCTCTTAAAGCCCAGTGAGTAGCACCCCTTCTTGCTAATACTTTGCTGTAATAGTGCATCATTAGCTAACATTGAAACAGAGCAGAAATCGCCTTGAGCGCTGGAGCTGCGGACATCAAAGCTCAGGCTAGTGTTGACATGACCAAGTCCAACTTTTCATCCCAGACGGAGACGACCGTTCAGGTTGGCTGGTCGGGTGGCGGCCACATCAAGCCGGGTAACATAAACCACCCTTGCTTTTTCTGCTCACTATTCTGATTAGATGCAGTGGACCAACTTTGGACGATCCAGACCTTGATGGAGACCGCTGCCAAGTTCCCTGACCTCGTCGCGAACTCCCCCCAGCGTACTTAGTGAGTCACCTGAGTAACGTTTACCAAACTACCAAAGGTTGTCTAACCATCTTCAGTGCTATCTTAACCAAGTACGAGTCGCTTCGGAGTTACATGGCCCTGAAGCCCCCAGAGCTTAAGCCGATGTATTACGAAAATGCAGCCATCTACACCAACTCTCTGCTAGACGCTTACATGGACTACAAGAACGTACGTCTTTCGTTTTCCTCAAGAAGTTTATTTACGGTTAGCTGATTCGAGCAGATATACCGTACCCTCGGAACTCAACTTTTTGACATCCAAGCCGGCACGAAGAAATTTGGGGAATGGCCCCAAGATGTTATTAAATTTGCCGATTCCTCTACCCTTATCGAGACCACAGACGAGACCCCTTTCCCCGCGACCATTAAGGGGCTTGACCTCGCCCGCCGTGCTTGCCGGTTCCAGATGGTCAAGATTGTCAAGGAAATCGATGCAATCGAGGAACGTCCAGACTATGCCGCTGATGAAAAGCGTCCAGGGGCCATACAGAGCACCATCATCTTTCGCGAGCGGCTACCCACTGTCAAAGAAAAGGAAAAAGTACCATATCGTGAGATTTTCGGAACCAATGCCCCTTATCCTTCTTTGCTTGAGCGTGTCGACGGCGACGGCACGACTGACGTTGAGGATGCCAAAGCAAAGAGCTATGCTGTAGACCAACCTGACGTCGGCGTGTTCCAAAAGCTGGCACCCATGGTTGGTTCTGCCCAAGGCACTCTCTTCTGCAACTTGGATTTTGTCAAACCTGATTTTAGCCTACGCACCATCTCCGTCGACGTCAACGACGGCGTGGTTACGGGCATCAGTGCCCGATATACCAATGGCCTTCTAGCTGCCGTGGGGACAGCCGGAGGTAACTACAGGGCTTCACTTACGGTACACCATGAAGACGGCGAGAAGATTATTGCCTGTTCGATTGAGACGGGCCGCGTCCAGGGTCAAGACAATGCTCCGCTCCGCGTAACCGCTGTTCGGCTTTACACCAACCGTGGGCCGGACCTCTTGGGCAATTCGGAAGACTGGACGCCTGCCGTGAACGAAAAAGGCACCCGTGATGGTATTCAGTTCGAGAATCTCTCCATGAAGCACTTTGACCCTATGCTCGTCAATGCTCAGATCAAAGGATTCTGGGGTTACGGCACCACAACGCCTCAAATCAATTCCAAGAGCGGCATCTTCCGTCTGGCCCCGATCTGGGGTAACAAAGTGGTTTGTTTTTTTTTACGCCGCATCGTCTCCGTGGATTTTTTTTTACTGACATTGACGCTTTATAGTACCGCTGCCGCCGTGGGCAACCCCATGGAGGATACAATCGACCCGTCTACAGTCACAACCGATGCAGAGGCTCGCTACTTCAGTGGTTACAGGCATCTAGCCTGGCGAGGGACCGTAGCTGGTCGGTGTGGCACATTCCAGCACAATTTCTCCAAGCCGTTACCCATTGTCCCCACGGTCATCTACGGCTTCCTCGCCATTGATGTTAGCAACGTCAACGGCCCTCGTGTTGCCCTTAGTCTCCCGTCTGTCTCAGAAACGGGATATACCTTGTCGGCCAAGTCCTTCTTGCACGGCACGCAAAATCTCGAGGCCAGCGCCATGGTCCTGCCAAACGGCAAGATTCCCTTCCAGCATGGTTATGTTGACGCAAGCGACAACCCTGGAGGCCGCGCGGCGAACCAGAACGCAACAATCTCAGTCACGTTTAGCAAGCGTTTCAAAGAACAGCCAAAGGTTCTTGTATGGTTCACAGAGATTTCGCAGCCACACACTCGCAAGTACCTGTGGACATATACCAGCAACGTCACGGCTGTCGGGATGACTGTGCATATTGGCACTTGGGACAACAATGAGTTTGAAGTGGCGCGTGTCGGGTGGTTGGCATGGCCGGCCGAGTTCGACGGCAAGTCAGTCAGGGCCGGGTACCAAAGTTTCACCAAGGACCAGGCGGCGAAGGAGGAGCCTTGGTACGACGGCAGCTTTAGCAAAGAGCCAAAGGTGTTTATCGGTATCAACTACATTGATTTCCCGGGAGATCCAACTGTCCCGGGTCTTGTGCCGGTATTTGGAAAGCTCGAGTGGGCGACTAAGGACAAGGTGCGTTGGCATGGAGGAACGTGGGGTGATGCGAACATGACCGAGATGCGCTTTGCCTGGCTTGCGGTAGAGTAAGATGCATGTTTTTGCTTTCTTGTTATATTCAGATGTGCAGTATGTCAAGTTTAATAATACATGTAGTCTAATGGCCCTGACGACAAGCTCTATATTGTTCACAATGTGTTTTATAATTTGTGTAGACAGACGTTATTACTCCAATGAACCAACTATTCATTTCCATCAGCTCATCTGTATCTGGATCAGTAGCCATCGGGAAGACAAACTGTTTAGAATCCTTCCGAGGGGAGTGGCGTGCTGAATGGAGGCGTTTTGCCATCCCAGCCCGGAAACTACATGCCTGTCCTGTCCGGGCCGACGCGAGAACGCCACACCCACCTCCATGCGTGAGAGCGAAAAGTGGACGGAGCTGTAAATGCTAGCTAGTTCCAAGTGCTATTGGCAATAGCTTACTCTTGGCCTGTAAACACCCTTGCACGAAGATGTGGACCACTGAAGGCAAACGATGTTCAGCTGTGTAGTAGACTCGGGATGCCTCTTACGAATACATGTGGTTCAGACTCACATGTGTATCATTTTTTAAAAACGCCACAGTACCGAGTTTTACTTGAACGAGGATGCCCAGACCTGTTGTTTGTTGAATTAAAATATTGTCTTCCGCAACGTCTGCCAATTGTTAAAGCTGCAGTATCGCCAATATGAAGGAGTCAGTGGGCGAGGAACCGGGCGAGGAACCGAATCGCCGTACTACGAGGAGCATGGTGAAGGGAAACACTATAAAGAAGCCTAAATTTGATGATCAAGAGAGTGCGTACGACGAGAAGAAGACAAAGAACGGCAGGAGGAGGGAAATTTTCGACGAGAAGAAGAAAAAGGACGCCGGGACCAAGAAGCCGACCGGTGCAGAACAGACAACGAAGAGGAGGCCATATAAGAAAAGGATCCCGAAACCCATAGCCAAAAACATAACCCCGGATAAACCGCTGAACAACACACACATACATGTGCTGGATGACAATGGCCTGCATATTGGCAACACCATACACCTGGACAACATTTACGTGGATACAGGTAACAATGGCCAAGTTATTGGCAACATCAACCTAGATCTGTCAGTGCACAACAATCAACCTGAGAGTGACCCCTCGTAACAGACAGAGCTAACTAGAGAACTTGGGTTAACAGTATGACCAATCCTTCCCCTTGGAAAGTGGTTAATTACCAGATTCCCGTGCCGATCGGCGACTGTTCCGCACACTTCCTTGTTGATAAGTTGACAGGAACTGTGCAAAGGGCGTTTCTTATGGATGGCGGCACTAACGCGGGTGTTTATGCCGCATAGGCCCAAATCATGAAGGCCCTTCGTTTCATCGATCTCGAATTGGGCAGTGGCTGGACGTTTGACTTCTGGGTGGTTACTCACTGGGATGCGGACCACTTTCGCGGCGTTAAGGATCTGCTTGTCAATAATGAGATCCAGTTCACGCGTTGTTACGATAATGGAGCCAACATCACCAAGGGCGACCCTGGAAACTTTGCGTCTCTTTATTTCGACCCCAAGCCTGTGCTATTATGCGGAGCATGGGACGCACCAGTTATGTTCAAGGGAGGAGGTGATTTCTTGCGCCCCTTCGTCAAGCAGAATAAAGTTCAGAGCTGGAATCTCTTGAAGACAGCCAAAAAGAGGAGTCAGAGGGATGAAGACCTCCTTAGGTGCATATGGGGTGAGAACCTCATAGGTCTTGACCTTTTTACTCGCAGTTTCCATTTCGGCCGCAAAACGGGGGAAGTGGACTACAAAGCGTCAGTTTATAGCACCCTGGACGGGATTGACCCAACTTCCAAAAACACGCCGTGTTTCTGTGTGGTGGGCGCAAATGGATACGGGATTGGACAACCAGACGCTTGCAAAGAAAAACCATCACGCAACGAGACGTCTATCCTTGCTCTCCTGTACTGGCCGGGTCAGGGATGCTGTTCGTACTACACGGGCGGAGATGGCCACCCGAACGTATTCAGAGGGCCTGTACAGGATTGGTTCATGAAGCACTGGTCTGGAGGTGACGTGGAAATGGTCAAGTTAGATCACCATGGATCAACAGGGGAAAATCTTGGAAAAATTCCCCATGCAGAAGGCGAGGACAAAAAAATTGAAGAAGAGGAAACCCCGTCGGAGTCAGATACTGACTCGGAGGCCGAGATGGAGGAGGAAAGCTCAAAGAAAACGGACGATCTGGAGATAGAGGTAACTAACGATCAAGAAAAGGCGATGAAAGATGCCAAAGAGATTGACATAGTCATCGATTATATGAAGCCCAGCAAGGTACTCGTTACGCCAGGAACCCGCCACGGTCACCCCAGTAAGCCCCCTTTCTCCGCCGACTAACGGAAGTGCTTATGACGAAGCTAACGATGAGGTCTTTCTTCGGCAGCTTGGGACGTTCTGATTATTCTAAGAAGCTATTTTGAAGAGCTGTCTAAAAAGGTCGGCAGCCAAGACCTAAACAATAAACAGGCTAAAGGAGGACAAGGATTATTCTCGACTCGCTCAGTGTACTGGCTCAGCAAAGACGAAGTTTCTTACAAGGACATTAACTTTAAGCATGTACTTGGAGCCGTTATGCAAAATCGGCTGCAAAGTGCTGAAGAAGACTCTAAGATGCTGGAAGAAAAGGATGAGAAAGATTCGAACGATGCTAACAAAGGGGGTCAAGGCATTGACGAAGAAGATGAAGAAGAAGACGAAGAAGATGAAGAAGAAGACGAAGAAGTCAATGAAGGAATGTTGCGTATGGCCGACGCTGGGGAAAGAATCAAGGCGCAGGATAACTGGGCGAAATGGAGAAAAGTATACTTCGAATACTTACTCGACCATCGAAACGACGGGGCCAACTACTATAAGAAAAATGGCGAAGTTAATAAGAACGCCGTAAACTTGGCTATAGCCAAGAAGATTGAAATATATGGTCAGAAGAGGAGAGAAGAGGTGTGTCTTGGCCCTAGAAGTATGAGTGACTCAAATACTAGGGGTCATATATCGCTAACGCATTGACATATAACAGATATACGAGGACGAGCCGCTCGAACAAGGAAGTGAGGAAGCTATCTTGTACGAACTTGTGGGAGCATACAATGAGTTGATCGAGGCTACTGATGATGCACAGCTGGAGGGAGTGGAAGATTTTGAGGAAATGTGCTGGCAGCCTCTTGTGGCAACTGAAACTGAAGACCCGCACTTTCTCATCCGATTTGAGTTTGGCAAAGAGAGAAAAGATACTGCTTTAAAGGTGTTTGATGCTAGCGGTCAGTATGAATACGAGGAGGTCAGCAAATAAAGCGAGAAGAAGGGAAGCAAACGAACTAAGAAGAAGGGAGGCAAGCAAGGCAACAAGGAGAAAAGCATACACGAACGCCACAGCAAAACTGCGACAGGCTTGCTCACAGAGGATGAAAATAATCCCTGGACCAAGCACGCATATGGCAATGGTGATATCGCAACCATGTTGTCTGACGATTCGTTCTGGACCATAACCAGTCCGAGAACGGCTGCTCGCATTAAGAAATTAACCAAGAAAGAAGTGCCAACGGTTGCAAAAAGCGAGAGAAACATGATTTATAAGTACTACGATAAGATAAAGGACAAGGCTGCGGTCAATGAAATGATGGTGCGGGAAGCGATGAACAGAAGCAAGAGGTAAGCTGATTCCTTAACTTGGCGTCGCAGATGAAATCATGGCAGTGAGCAAAAGTCTAACAAATATGGACCTAGGAGAAAAAATAAGAAAGAGAAAGGGGAAAAGAAAGAGACTGAGGTTTTTAAGAAGATAATTACCAAGAGAGACAAAGAGAAACCAGAGAAAAAGGACCCGGCGCTGGTGGCAAAGATAAGAAAGTCATACGTACCCGGAGACAGTGGTGGGATAAAGAACATCAAAAAGCAGCGATGAGATCGAGCAAATAACATGAACCTTGTTGCGACCCAGATACTATAAAAATTAAAGAAACAGTAGAAGGGGAAAGAGGAGGACAAAGACAAAGCAAAAATATAACATCAAGGAAAGGAAAGGAACATAAGAAAGTGCAGCATTGAGACAGGAAGGAGGTGATTGATGAGATAGTTGCTCAGCCTTGAGCTGGAAAGTCTGTTTCTTCTTCTTACTATTGATTCAATGAAGCAAGCATGTGGAAAGAAGCCACTGTGAGAATTTTCTTGGGAGCTACTGAAAATTAGCAACTAAGATGTTTCGCAGATGGAACTAATTCATGCATGTATAGGCGTGCAAATGTGTATTATCTTACAGGCAGCCAAAGGTCTTTAAGTAGTGTTGTTACATGCACGTAATATACAGCCGCCCAACAACCCCACCACACCACAACCTATATGCACTTAAACTTGGGCAAACACACATCCGCACACACAGCGACACATAAAAAAAAGAGAAAAAGAAGATGCAAAAAAAGAAAAAAACATACAACAGCCGGTGTTCGCTAATAGTTACCTACTTAACTACTAATCTATCGGTTAAAGGCTTATTTATAGGGGAGTAGACGGAGAACCTACTTTAATTATAGAATATACCTGAACTTTTACTAACTTAGCTTTTATTATTTGTAAGGCCGGCTACTGTTTTTTATAGAGTAAATATATGCTACAGAAACAAGCCACAGCAGGCGTGAGCTACCTATCTGGTTAAACATTCTAGGCTTTTACTATAGATTGAGAAAACCTCGCAGCAGGAGTATTTTCAGACTCAATGAAACTATCCATTAATATAACCATCGCCGCCGCCATCGCTCATGACTTCATCGCAGTCCCCAGTCTCGTTGTCATTATTGTAGTCTCTAGTTTCCTCTTCACTGTCGAAGCCTCCAGTTTCCTCGTCATCATCGACGTCGCTCCCAAGGTTGTGGAAGTGGTTGTCAAGATCTCCGCCATCCTCGTTGCTGTCTCGGAGTTCCTCATCTTCGACATCGCTGAAAATTTCGTGGAAGCGCAGGTCAATCTCTTCTTCCTCTTCTTCTCCATTGTTCATGACTTCGTCAGTCTGGTCATTGCCAACTCCGGCTTCCTGCAGGCGTGTGAGAAAGTCTTTGGCCTCCTCATCACAGATCTTGCATCCGCTTTGACCACACTCCACTGTCGGCGATAACCAAGAATCAATCTTGCCAGGCAGATGCATACCTAAAGCCCGTCGGAGGTATGCAATGGTAAGTCGATACGCCATCGAGACGTCAGCCCCAGCGTCATGGGCTTCCAAGGTCAGCTTTCTATCCTCGGGGAAGACAGTACCATAGAGATTAGCGAGGTTTAATGGAAGTGTAGTTGCAGTCAGTCCCAGCTGATGCCTCAGTCGCCGCCACTATGCAAGCGGCTGAGCAGCAAATCTAAATGCGGGAGGGAGCAGATGCTCTGCCTTGGCAGATTGAAGCATGTACCGCAAGCAGTCAAGATCGCAGTCTTGTGAGCCCCAAGCCACGAACGTTTTCAAAGCACCGTGCTTCTGGATAATTGAAAATTAATATCATGTAGGAAGAGGGGCTTGGACATCTTACTAACCTTGACATATTGATCAATGAGGTCCGCGATCTCTTGGCAGCTCTTACCCTGAGTGATCTCCTCCTGCCTACCGGGATAGTAGGTGTGAACTGTGGCAGCTCCAATACAACGTGAAGGTCCTGTGAGGGCCCTTATGCTCATAATTCGGTCGAGAAGGGCACCTTTTGTGATGCCGTGATTGATTGTTGTGGGAGCAATGATCCATTCGCCGTAACCGTCAGCGATAGCGACCTGACAGGGAAATCTTAAGCTGCCAGGAAAGGTGATAAATTCGAAGTCGGCGATCGCAGTGTTGGCAGGATATTTCATCCACGCCGTCATGGTAGAGACACAGTCTCTTAAGAGAGGAAACTCGGTTTTTGGCGACAGAATCGCGCCAAGAGCAGGACTTAGCCCTGCACGTAGTGGCACTTTATTCCAGTTCCTGCTCCATCCCGGGCAGTCTGACATATGCTTGTCTACCAAGTCGTTATGAACGCGTGCCCTACATGCGTTACACCTCTTGAACTGGCAATGATGATCTTCATCGAGACTGATCCTGCGGCCGCAGGAGCTACACAGCGTCCGACGGCAGATACGCATATGTGCCAGGATCTTGACTTTGCTCCCACGGATCTTGCATTGCGGGCATACATGAACTTTGCATGCTGCTTCATGTTGTCAAATATATTGATGTGTTCCATACTTCGCGCACTTACGACACACAGCCGGCAGCAGTTTAGAACACGCTTTGGCGTGTTCGAGTTTTTCTGAAGCTAATATCTTTTCTTTGCGACAGCGGGGGCATTTCCAGTATTCGCAGACTTTATAATGTTCTTGGAGGTTAGCGAATGATTTGCGGCACCTGTTGCAAGAAAATGATTGTTGGCCGGTACATTCCTGGGAATGTTTCTCCTTCTCTGTTCGAAGAATGCCATGTTTCCTGCATTTGCTGCATCGGTACCATTTGCAGATCTTTAGATGTGCTGCTTGTTCGCTCTTGAGAAGTCGCAATCCGCACCTCCAACAATTCGCAAGTGGCGGCTTGCAAATATGTGTCTCCTTTTCACTCATCGGCATTACTCTCTTACACTGACTAACAGGGCATCTCCATTTCTCCTTGGGGTTATAGTGGTCGACTGGAGGATGATTGTGCTCTCCTCTGGGGCTAGCAACAACCCAGAAGTCATCTTTGCGCTTAATCGTAATCCTCCAAGGACAGAGATGGTTTTGAAGTGGAGACTTCAGCCATTGGTGTCGCACGCAAGCATAATGTCTGCTAATGAAGTCGCCTGTAGCGTTCCGATTAGATACGCGTCGGGCCATTCGAAACCCGTTGGGTTGGAGATGACCATTGAGGGCCTGCTCGGCTGATTCTAGGTCAGGAAAGGTGCGACTCAAGACGTCGTCAAGTGTTGCAGCTTTGTCGTTCTTGATTATAGCTCGAGACAAAGATTGTCTCAAAGAACATCGCTTGCTTTGACCACTGTAGAAACAGTTGGCACATGAACCATGCAAAGGGTCATCAGCAGAGTGAGGATCGTTGACAATGCATGCTTCCCAGCGTCCGAAGCCTCGCGCACAATGGCCGCATGGGGTACCAGCAACAACTCCACACGCTTGAAGTAGCCTAGACTTCAGATGGCATTGAGCAGCTGGTTGGTATGGTCGTGCGTGAGTCCTTTCTTCCAGGGGACTGCTGCATCGAATTTCCCTTCGCAGATACAGCGATAAAGAAGGGAGAGAGGGCGGGCTATTGACATCCGGGTACGCGTTGCGCACTTCGATGTATTTCGCGTGTACTCGTAGAGCTTGCCAAGATGTCACAGCTTGGAAAGAGCCTTTCCCTACCTATAGGTAGGCACTTAGTTGGTACCGCTTATCGAAAGGAACTAGGATGAGGGTTACTAGCGCCGGAGATGGCGGAAAGGTCGAGGTTATGTGCGCTTGTCGACATTCTTCTCGTCCGATACGCGCGGCGGGTGCGCACCAAGTGGAGCCAACGGGTAGTGTTCCGAGGTGCGATTGTTTCCATTCCAAAGCAAGGAAGCGATGTGAACTAACCTTGACCGTGCCGGATAAAGAAATGAAGTTTTCCTGGTGTTGACTCGTCCGGTCACAGGCCCCCACGTGACCTAACCACACAGAGCTCCTCTCTCCTCTCTTCTTAGGTAATCAAGCAAAAATTGACCAAACGGAGTAAATGCCAACTACTAAATTCTTTTGAAGTTATTGAACTCAACCCTAGCAGATAAGAACGCAGTACATCATGGCATCTGGAAAGGCACCTGCAGAAAACATGCTTTGGGGTGGACGCTTCACAGGTTGGTTCTTCATGGAAGTTCAAGTGCAATGTGCTGACCTCAGAATGACAGGCGGCCTCGATCCCCTCATGCTCGAATACAATGCGAGTATTTCGTACGACAAGCTCCTATATAAGGAAGATATCCTCGGCAGTATTGCATTTGCACGCGCAAACGCCAAGTCTGGCATCATATCCAATGTCGAGTTTACTGAAATCGAGAGAGGTCTCCGGGAGGTTCAGAAGGAGTGGGAGGCAGATACCTTTGTTATCATGCCCAATGATGAAGATATTCATACTGCCAATGAGCGCCGGCTCGGTGAGATTATTGGCAAGGACATTGCTGGTAAACTACATACGGGCCGCAGTCGCAATGAGCAGGTTGTCTGTGATATGCGTCTGTGGCTTCGCAACCGGATTCAGGAGATTGAGAGCCAGCTGGTTGCCTTCATTGAGGTTATTGCCGCCCGCGCTGAGGCCGAGGTGTAAGTCTGATTATCCTCCAAATCTAGTAACCTTCCTGACCTTAATAGCGGCATTATCATGCCTGGATATACCCACCTCCAGCGTGCCATGCCGGTTTTGTGGTCGCAGCATCTGTTATCTTATGGCTTTTACTTTGCGAGCGATCTTGAGCGGTTGCGCGAGACTTCAAAGCGTGTGAACAGGAGCCCACTTGGTTGTGGTGCTCTCGCTGGCAATGGCTTTAATATTGATCGCGATATGATGGCTGAGGAGCTGGGCTTTACAGGCCTTCTATGGAACTCCATGAATGCTGTTGGTGATAGAGATTTCGTCACTGAATTTCTGCAATGGGGTAGTATGTTAATGCAACATATATCTCGATGGGCCGAGGATCTTATTCTATATTCCTCTACAGAGTTCAGCTTTATATCCATTGCTGATGCTTATTGTACAGGAAGTTCTTTAATGCCGAACAAGAAGAACCCAGATGGATTAGAAATTTTGCGAGGGAAAGCTGGTCGAGCATTTGGCCACATGGCTGGCCTTATGATGACCCAGAAGGGCCTACCCAGTACATATCAAAAGGACTTGCAGGAAAGTTGGGAGCCTATGTTAGATCATGTGAAGACTATCTCTGATAGCCTTCAGATCGCAAACAGAATCCTCGCTACCCTTACTGTCAAGCCAGAGCGGATGAGGGCTGCCCTAGATCCATTTATGCTGGCTACTGATCTTGCTGATTATCTCGTACGAAAAGGTGTACCCTTTCGTGAGACGCACCATATCTCTGGGCGATGTGTCGCTAAGAGCGAGGAGCTAGGTATCCCGATGGACGAGCTCTCACTGGAGCAACTACAGGCTATTGATAGCCGGTTTGGGGAGGATGTTTCGCATACGTTTGACTACGAGAGAAGCGTCGAGATGAGATCAGTCAAGGGTGGTACTAGTCGGGCACGTGTCCTGGAGCAGATCAAGGTTCTTAAGGCTATGCTGGCTTAAAGAGGTTTGATACCTACAAGGAAATGCCTATTTCTTGTGTAATGGGATTCTGGAAGTGCAATAAATTTAAGCTACTGAGGTGCTAAGTGGGTAAAAAAAAAACTGATATGAATGGCTAGAGCTTTGATTACGTATTTTGTTTATTGGGCCTTGCAGGTAAGAGTGTTGCTTTTGATATCCTTGAAGATGCCGCAAGGGATGGTGTTATCGCGGGGTTCACTGTCTTCCAAAAAACAAAATTGTGAGACTCCAAATTCGGAGTCTTGGGATGCTAAAAATGGAAGACATTAAACTCAAGAAAAGAGCTTGACGGGACCCCGAGCTCTCCTCTACCTATGGTCGTATGTGCTTGGTGAAGTGTAAGTGTAGGTTAGAACCCTATTGTGGGATGTGTTGCCTGGTGGGGGAAGAATTCTGGGTGATATTCGACGCGATTGGTTACAGCCCTGCAAAGTTATTAGTCATTGCATTGTTCTTGTAATCGCATGCTTTGAAGAAAGCCCAGAGGTGCGCATAGGGAATGGAATATTTAGGTCTCCGTGGAATAAATATGTCGACAACTGGCTTGATCTGTGCTGCAACCGGTCATCGTATATGATGAGTTGAACGGATAATTGTCATTAGCTCCGGCTTAGATGCTTGCATATCCAGCGTCCAATCACTTTTTTTCCCGATGCAGCTCTGCACCCCTGCTACTTCAATAGTCTTGCCTTCTTTAGCTGTGTCGGTACTCCGTACATACAGTATCTTCATCGCTCCAATCATGGCTGCCTATTGCCATCCCACCAACTAGGAATGTGAGAGTGATTGCAATATCGCATAATGCCCGTTTAATTAGGGAATACTCTCGTTAGTCCTGATATGCAGCGGTGGCCTAGTTGTTGTCAAAATATCGGCAACATTGCTAGTCATAAATATGTAAGTATCTGGCGGGCTAACAGAACAAAAAGAAATCAAGCAACGGAGAGAATAGGATAGAAAAGAATAGCAGTAAAGTACATATCAGCATGTAAGAGTCATTGGCCTCACTGTGTACATATAAGTACCTACCTAAGCATTCCTTCGATCTGACGTAAACATTGAACCTTAAGATCAATAGCGGGGTATGAGCGTCAGCCCATCTCTGTGACCACTTCACGGAAAGTCGGTAAGCGACAGAACTTCATTCAACCAAGACTGCTGCGGATCGAAAAGGCCTAATAGATTATTTTGCAGGTTTGCACGCGTGGGAATATTTTTTAAGAGAAAAAGGAGCTCTTAATTAGTATCAAGCCCACCTGCTATCCTAGCCCCTCATGTTGGTCTCCGGAACAGCTCGCCGCTCAAACAACATGAACGAAACACCCAAAGACGATGAACTTGAAAGAGCAGCACAGCAGCTCGCCAGCTTCCGCACGGACAGCGCGCTTCCGGATATATTAGACCGATACGGCGCCTTGATTGAGAGCTACAGGCGCCTGCAGAGCGATTACGAGGAGGAGCGCGACGCCAGGGAAAGGTATAAGCAGATTGCCAGAGGCCAGGAGCGAAACCCATTTGTGCTCGTCCTGATTGATGGCGACGGCTACGTCTTCAGCGAGAATCTAATGAGCAAAGGCATTGATGGTGGCCGTAATGCGGCGCAGCTACTCCACGAATCCATCAAGAACAGTCTCCAGATCAAGGGCCTTGACCACTGTCAAATCATGGTGCGCGTATGGGCGAATCTTGCCGGTTTATCAAAGACGCTCCACAAAGCAGGACTCGTTGGCCCTGAGAAGCGCTCCATGGCTCCCTTTGTCGCTAGCTTCAATAGGTCATACGGCCTTTTTGACTACGTGGATGCCGGCGAGTGGAAAGAGAATGCCGACTTCAAGTTGCGCGCCATGCTCAACCTGTACGCAGAGAACTCGCAGTGCAAGCACATCTACTTCGCAGCCTGTCATGACGGTGGATACGTTTCCGACCTGACGACGTATATCGGCAACAAAGAGAGACTCACACTCATTGACTCGCCGAGTGTTAAATTCCACCCCGAGTATCGCAAACTCGGCATGGCTATAGAGAAGCTTCCCGGTGTGTTCCTATCAATGCCGCTAGACGCAATATTTGTTCCCAACTCTTCTCGTTCCGGCCCCGCTTCGACCGTTGCTGAAAAGCCGACGGCGGTGGTTCCATGGGCACCATCAAGTCGGTCGGACAATTCCGTGGAAAGCGAACGCAAACCCTGTTTCTTTTATCAGATTGGGAAATGCAAATACGGTAGGAGTTGCACCAACTTGCATATTAGCAGCCACATCGACTACATGGACATGTAGAACGGCAGCCATGCAAGAAGCATCATCCGTCATTCCGTCAAATGGACCAAGCTTCTTTCCCCCTCGAAAAGTTTGCTTCATTCAATTTTTCTATAGTATTTGCCTGTTCCGAGTTATCCGATCTTTTTTTTTTTTCTACATCCATGACGCGGTCAAGAGCAACGGCATGCCTGTGGCGTGGCCAAAGAACTCAAAAAAATATCATCGCTTGCTTGTATTCACGCGGTGTTGATATTTAAAACAAATCTTAGGAGTATTAACAACGAAATGTGTTAAACTCTCAAAAAAGTTTGGTATCGTGGAGGCTGGTATATGTAGGTAGATTCAACATCTGCCTGATGGACTTTTTGGGAACATGAAGCGAGTGTTACAGGAACAGTGTAATAACTCTGCGCAACATAGGTATTTACCAGCTTGACTCAATCAACCTAAAATGATAATAAGTTGAAATATTTGAAAGTTGGTTCTAGTGAGCGGCTCCTCTTTATTTGATCTAAAAGAATTGGGAAAATTGACCCTCATGTCCCGGTCGTGGCGCACTTCGTCATGAGCATGCACAGGGACCTTTGCTAGATTCTACACGAGCTTAACCTCTTACACAGTTTATCAGTTAAGCAATCGGCTAAATATTCCGTTTGGGGATGAAAGGATGCGTTAGGGAAGCACAATCACCAATGTCTTTATACGTTTTTGTATTCCTGTTCCCGTTGATCAATCCGTCGACTCCTCTTCATCGGCTACCCGCCTTGCCTTGCTCGTGTTTTGGTCGCCCTCCTCATGCTCGTGCAGCTTCACATTGATAAACATAGCCCACAGCCCCAGGTCATAGGCTACGCGGAGCGAACCGGCAGCAACGAATGCCACCCAGAATTTGTCTGAATCTGCAAGAGCACCCGTTATACTCGGTCCCAAGAGAGAGGCCAACGTTCTTAATGTGCTCGTGATTCCCATGACGGCTGTTCGCTCCCCGGGCTTCACCGTTGCGGCGATGAGGGCTACCCGCGGAGCTTGATCCATGTTGTTTAGACCACCCCGAATGAATAAAAGTATCACTGTGAGGACAATTCCTTGTGGCACTGGAAAGAGGAGCACAGCCATCGAAGACGGCAAGTGCGTGAAGACCATTGTGTTGACGAGTCCCAGGTGGCGCGATAGAGGACCGGCAAAGACAGTAGATATGCTACCAAGGATGTAGTTTGTAGACATCAAGTCGCCAAGTTGCGACTTGGGCAGATGAAACTTGCGATCGAGATAGTAATTGGTCAGCGTGTACGAAACCATGCCATCCGCCAAGCAGTCGACGGTGAGAAGAAACCAAAGCTTGTACATGACGGACCGCGTTTTTGACGATATCTCTGCAAACCGGCTTTTCTTCTGCTCCACCGGCGACTCCGTGGTGGGTGGCACAATTTCATCTTCGGCTTCTTCATCCGAGTTGCTGAGAAGTCCCTGTGTAACTTGCGCCCCCTCGTCTATTGACAGCACCGGCTCGGTGATTTCGCAGTTGTCGGTCATGATGCAGGAAAATACCATGTTGGCGACCCCCATAACGATATAGGCCCCAAAGACGGCATGGTATATTCGTATCTCACTCCAACCGTCACGCCTTTTTAACTCTTCAATGACTCGACCAGCCACTTCGATACCAACAGCGGATCCAAGGTTCGATGTCACAACATACCACGATAGCACATCCGAGCGCGTCTGCGGATTCGTCAGATGAGATAGCACAGACTCTTCGATGGCTCGGAATGGCCCAAAGTCGCCTCCACTGGCAGATATTACACCAATGACGGCAGCGAACAGCAAAATCCAGAAATTCTCAAAGTAGAGAAACACCAGCCCGGAAATTGACATTAGCAGGCCGGAACCAAAGAAAACGCGCCGTCTACCCAGGCTGTCCGCCATAAAGGTGAGCAGAAAGGAGAGTACGGTGTCTCCGGCCAGAGTCATTGACATGAATAGTCCGAGCTGGGGATCACTAAAGCCCAAGGTAGTGAAAAAGAGCGCCATGATGAGTGACGTTCCTCCAAAGGCAAACATGCGACATGTTCGTGCTAGGATGATCAAATATGCATCACGGCCGGTGATATGGACGGAGCGAAGCCCAGACTCATGGTAAAGCCAATGACAAGTTTCGCGTAAGCGATGGCTGTCGACCCGAAGACGATTCATGATGGCACACGACAACTCAACCTCGAGGAGATTGAGGGTGCAAGAATATGAAAATGCATGTACGAGTATGCAGTCTCCGAGGGGTTTAAACAGCCCTAGTCAACTCTTCCGATGACGGCTCTGGAGGATTTGAAATGAAGTAAACAATGAGAATGGCAGAGAGAGAAAAATAACATAGAAAGTCGGTCTGTGGATAAATGAAGTATGTGTTGAACCCAAAGAGCGGTAAATCTCCCAACTCAGATGTGTAAGTTCAAATACGACTCACCTCTGTTAGGTATGTAGGTAGCGTTGTCGTCTTTGCTCAGCCAGAGGCCGTAACATCGGCGTATTGACTGTTTCCATATAACGTCAATAACCTGGACGAGCACGATCGCCAGTATCTAACCAAATTCTGCTAGCACACGTGGAAGTGAAAAGATTATTTGCGCTCTTTAAGGCCTCTGCCGATATAGCCGGCTTCGGCTTTTACTGTATCAAGACGCCGTTTTGTTGTTAAAAATGGGCTTGATCGGTCCAGGTATGGTCGATACCTTGCTATGTTTTAATGAGTCAGGCGCTAGTCAACGTGTAAGTTACTGTAATAATATCCATGCAGTTAAATTTTAATGTCTTGACTTAATATTGATCCTAAAATATGACCCTATAAGCACTATAGGGTTAGCTGTTCCCAAGGGACAAACCTCTAATAGGTTCTAAGGTTTATGTTGGCGGAACGATCAGGTCGGTTAACGGGCACTCTTATCACCAGCTAGTAGTACGAATAAGAGTAGATGTCTGGGTTCCAATTTGATTGTATTGTAAATGGTGTAATAACAAATGGCTATCTAAGTGTTCTAATAAGTAACACAAAATAAACTTATATATCCAGTTGCTGAGGACCGGAGACCGAAGTTCAGAACCTGCGGGTCCCGGGAACTCTGCAGGCAGCAGCCTGTCACCGCCGGATTCTCTCAGTAGCCGTCGACAATCCTCCTTCAAAGCCTGTCCTCATAACTGCTACTTCGTCCGCCGGATCAGTCCATCCCTCCCTCTCATCCTTTACTACCCTTACCAATAGCGAGTCCAGCACGGTCGCTACCAAGGCGATGCCGGCTCCAAAATACAATGCAGCCCTGTATCCAAGCACTTGATCAGCCCGATATTTGTTCACCTGCGTCTCTATCGTCCCCGCAAATCCAAGACCGAGACTGTTCCCATACAGATTAAGCGTGCCAATGAGAGATGCGGCAACGCCCTGCTGGCTACGTTTGACACTGTTGCTAGCAACAATCTGCGCCGCAACGTAGACAAAGTCTGGACAGAAGGCCATGAATATCGTCGCTGGGAAGACCTGAGCCCAGTAGGTCTGCTGGACCGGCATCGTAGCCAAAAGTAGATTCGCGACTAAGATAGCAGCGGTACCAATTGCCAATATCCATTGCGCAGCGAGGCGTGGAATCAGCCATGCTGCGAGGAACGTGCCGATCGTCGCAACAATCCCAAATGGAGTCCACTCAAGGCCAAACTGGAGAATGGTTTTACCACGCAGAAGTTGAAGCCATGCCACCATGTACCAGAGGAAGATGCCGTTGGACATGAAACTAAAGAGAACGACCAACATGACGGCTGTAAAGGATGGTGCTGTCCATCTCCCGAGTGGTATGATGGGATTCTTGCTGAACCTTGACCCCCAGAGCCCAAAGAGAACGAGCATGACAACTGATATCACGAGCAAGACGGATACGAAAGGCGTTTCCCATCCGCTCGCTGGTGCTTGGCTGCAAAAGGTTAGTTTTGAAATATCTTGCTAAGAGAGCTGTTTCACTCACTTCCAAGCAATATTGAAAGCAATCAGGCCGCCCGTACCAAGGAACGCGCCGATCCAATCGATTGCCCCTTTTCGGTCAACGGGAGAGTCAGTTGGGAGAAGTAACGCCAGAATCCCGAAAACGAATGTCCCCAAGATTGCCCTACATATGTATATTAGACGTATCTCCAACGGGGGTTCACAGCCAGACTTACAAACCGAAGAATATCCACGTCCAATCCACATATTCAACGAAAATACCAGCCCAAATAGCACCAAGGTAACCTCCAATAGGAGCCGAGGCCCCAAAAAATCCCAGCGTGACATTTCTCGATCTTCCAGGTGGTATTGTCGTACTGATCAGAGCAACAGCGTTCGGCATGATTAATGCTCCTCCGATACCAGACAGCGCACGGACAACATTGAAAGTGACAAACGTCTTGCAGAAGCCGTTTGCGAGTGAGCAAATGACGAACCAGACGGCGCCGCCGATGAGGACATGTCGATGGCCGTAAACGGCACCGAGGCGACCGCTGATCAGAACGAAGGTGCCTTGCGTCAGCCTTCAGGCATTGCTGTTAAAAAATACCCTAATGATATAATTTGGGAATGTGAGGACTGACGGGTAGGACGCGGCGGCCCAGTTGGCTTTGCCAGGACCAGTTGCATAGCCCAGTGAGTTGCTTATCTCAAGTCCGGCGGCGAGTCCAACCATGTTAGATATCATCTAGTCCCATTAAGAAGGAGATTAAGATAGAGATTAGCCAGTCGAGTCTTACCTGGACCATATTGCTAGATACGATGAAAATTACTATTAGTAACCTGTGCCTCTTTGTTATGCTGGTTGCGGTTACGGCTTCGAAAGTCGGTTGGTCGTGGTTTCGGGAGGTGTCGTTCATCTCCCTTAGCTCGACTGACACTTGTTCCACTGGCGATGGCTCCATTATTAGTATAGATTCTAGAAGCCCTCGGGAATTGTAATAATAATTAAGTGGGATAGTAACGCTGGAAGATACCGCTTAGTCCTTATATATCTAAAACACATGTACTGGGGTTATCTCAACTTGCGGGGTAGGTTCATTATCCGCTGTCGGAACCGTAAACTAATACCCCACACAGAGTAGACTGCAGAGTTATTGTAAAATAGTAATTCTCCGGTAATTCAGCTCTTGTAAGCATCAACACGAGTTTTCAGGTTTGGTCGCATAGTTCAAGCACTGTAGCAGTCAGCGCCAACCCACCAGTCTTAGTAAAAGAAAATAATTACAACAGCCCTTGAATAGTGATGATGGACTTTGATGGACTTGTGAGCTTGCAAGTGATCAATTATGTTCATCTCTCATGCAAGGATTAACGAATAGAGTTTTCAAATGGGATTCTAAACACATCCTTTAGATCCTGTCTCATCTTTTTTCTATATCTTAAAACCGAATGCCTCAATACACTATACTACTTCAACAAATAAGAAATATGCTTTTAGATGCTGGTAGTAGGAGCATCATCAGCTTGGTTACTTCGTGCCTGTAGCCAATGCTGATAAAAATATTTCATCCTACTATCAAAGTTAGATAAAACAAGAGAAATCGATCAAAACTACGTATGTACCGTAATTGGAGCGGGAGGAGAAGCCTAATGACAATGGAGATATATAAGAAAAAGGCATATGATGATTATCAGCCAAAAGTACATATACCCTTCTACTTCCTCGACACGTCAAGAAACAGTAGACAATACCTCATAAGGTAATGTGATCCACCAAGTGCTGAACCTTTGCATCCAAATTTAAACTCGCCTTCACCAACTCCTCGCTCTTCTCCACGCCTGCGGCTAAGCTTGAAAACAGGTGAAATATGACTTCTGTCCCTTCTCCATTGGCTCCTTCGAGAATCAATATCTCCGCTGGCGCAGCTAATCCCGCCTTTACCCCATGAGCCATCACTGTCGCTGCACTCATGGGGTTTCCCAAAACAACTCTCTTAATCCTTTGACCTGGGGCAATGCCATACAAGGGTGTCCAAAGGCTATGATCAATTTCCCAGAACAGCATAAAGAGTTCCGGACCAATGTACTGCTTCGCAGTTGCGACAAAACCCTCTTTTGTGGGAGAAGGACCTTCGAGGTATGAGACAATAGATGGCCAGCCGGCGTCTGCAGGAGTCCCAATAGAGTTGTAAAGGCGGGCAATTACCTCATTGAAGGAGCGGGTCGTTTTAATGGTTACACGTTTGCTGGTGAATGTATCTTCGATACGTGTTGTTACTGGGGAGGACATTGTGCAGTAAAGTCGAAGATACCAGACGTGTTGATTTAGAATTCAGAAGGGACTATAGGTTGAAGCAGAAAATTGTAGGTATTGATACAATGACAGAGGCACACATGAGAGGATGAAAGCTCCCGTCTATAAGCCAAATTAGCTGCATTATATATACTGTGCATCTTCTATATACACCTGTCTCGTTCCACCAAGAATTCCCTCTCTTCGGAGAGTGCGGTGGATAAGAGACAGCAAGTTCGCCTCTTCATGCGTCATATGTAATTCATAATCAACAAAATAGTAAGATACATTCCATCGCTCAAAATAAGATCAGTAATCAAGAAAAGGCACATTTGTTTGCATCACGAATTGGAACAATTGGACGCCCGATGTCAATATAGCACCTAAAAGTTCTCACTCTAAAGTGCGGGCCGAGGAGTACTGTGGGCCGAGGCATCCCACTGAATTAATGATCCAGCCATTGAGGGTGGCACCGAAGTGACGTAGCGTCCAGGGTCTCTCTTCCTTCGGCCAGAGATGTTCGGGGCCATTACATAAACCATCCATAGCAAATATCGTGTTGTATAAGTAGAGTAATTGTAGAAGGGATTGTGTTGTTGAATCTCTCAGTAAGTCACAAGCAAAAAGAAAGTAACAGCAGCTCCAGCAAAATCCACACACTCTACCACACTCATCTTCTTTTTCATATTTTTCTGTTCCTTTTAATTTTTTTCAGTTGAACAATAAACTCATCAAAATGACCCATCCTGACATCTTTTATGAGCCACCTAAAGGCGAGAAGTCAGGTCTACCTCATGACCCTTTTAAAAGCTTTGTTATCCCTCGACCAATAGGTTGGATCAGTACCACAAGTTCTAATGGCCAGGACAACCTTGCACCATTCAGTCAATTCACCAATGTTTCGTTTGATCCTCCCACAATCATGTTTGTAGGACATCAATCGGTCTATAAACGTGAAAGCAAGGACTCGGTTGTCAATGCGCGACAGACGGGAGAGTTTGTCTGGAATATGGCAACGTAAGTACAGAACAGTATTACACACGGGTGTTATGCTAATACTGCACCAGGTTTGATATTAAAGATGCGATGAACGCCTCAGCTTTAGAGTCTTGGAATGACGAATTCCCCATTGCGGGTGTGACAAAAGTACCAAGTCGCGTTGTCAAACCTCCTCGAGTAGCAGAATCCCCAGTTCAGCTGGAGTGTAAAGTCCACTCCATTATCAGGATTCAGGGAGATTCTCTGGTGGGACATTCTGATATCGTGGTTGGACGAGTTGTCGCAATCCATGTAAAGGGAGAATATATTACACCGGATGGGGTACGTCTCTCTCGATACACCTATGTGTTTGCGTTCAAAACTAATCTGAGTCTACGCAGCTGTTTGATGTTCTTAAAGCAGCTCCTCTTGCTCGCCTAGGCTACCATCAGTACACTGCCATCCGTGAGGTTTTCGATATGAAAATGCCTTTTATGTACAATGACAATGTTAGTGGAAATACACTTGGTGGTGAGAAGGGAGCTTCGGATGCCGAGCTATATGCAACCAAGGATAATAGGCCACTCGAAGAGAAGCAACAGGAGGAGCTGGAACATATGCAAACGCCTACGATTAAGCGTAACTGAGGACAAACATGAAGTCTGCGAAAGTTCTTCCTGAAGCGCTGGAACCCTCCATAGAGACATACGCGCGGTATCCTATATTAGACTTTTAGCACCTTGAACAATTTTGTCAACGGTATGATTCATAGACTGTAGTAATCAAAGAATAAACCCATATTTTGATCAAGTATTGCAGATGTGATAGTCGCGCAACACTTGACCAACAGGTTGAGATCAAGTAAAGGTATTGTAGAATGATTAGTTTACACTATCTTATGTGCTTAGAAATCAGTGGGTTCTAAATTACAAAAAATATATTAGTATCCGCTCTTCCACGAGATGCATATTACTCGCTCGTGTTATCCGCAACCAATTCCCCCCCACCAGAAAAAAAAACCTCACATAGGGCCAGTGGCTTCAACACAGACTAATAGATCTCATTATGCGGATAGTACTTATAGCACCGGATCGCGGCGAAGCCACCAAAGAGTCATACATAGTAGGAATAATAGTTGTGGGCCGGCGTTAATGGCGCCTCATATAGCGGCCATAGGATCACTTGGGGCAAAGTCTAATAACAAATAACGAAAACTCCACCTGTATCAACTAACTAGCCAACTATTAATAGTAAGCAAATTCGCCCCATCCACAAGGTTCGAAATACTGCTACATGCGGTAGGTGGTGCTATAAAGTAGGGTCTCTTCCAAGCCTAATTTGACAGCCTTCATAACCATTAGCTGTGAGAGATGGTATGGATGCCACACCCGATCACCAACCTATAGAGTTCGCAAGCATAATCGTTGGCCAGCCATTGGATTCTACACAATCTTTAATTTTCTCTCAGTCTAAAACACGGATTCGCCAACATGCTATGCGCGCGTCTTCCCGGGCGAAAGCCGCCGCTTTATCGGGTGACAGGCTCTGATCACGCCGGTGTTACAGCCCCAGTCAATGTTGACAGGCAAATTTCGATCTAGACCTTACTCGCAGACCAGAAAAGCGAGACAAGCACAGTCTATTAGTGAAGTCCAACACAACGCCAGTGACGAGAGAGCGGCGTTAGCAGCAAGCAATGCATGCATACCACCAGCGCTTGATGCTGGGAAGAGTGATCCATTTCAGACTCTTCCAGTTAAGATAGGTCCATTGCAAGAACATCTTTTGAAACTAAGTTGGTCTTTCTTTCTGGTGCAGAACTTTCCAATCTAACTTTCCTAGTACCTACGACCTTCTACATGCAGAACCCTCTCGTGTTGAACCCAGAATGTTCTCCTCTCCAATATGCGTTCGCTGACGCCGCGCTACTCCACGCTCTTTTCGCACTCACAAGCTTATACCGTGATCTTAGCGTTGGAACGAAGATTACTCCGCTTTGTCTCATGCATAAAGGCGAGATGCTGAGGATAATAAATGATCGGATTACAAAGACGCCATTGCAACTTAGCGATGGGACAATCGGTGCTGTAACGGCATTGGCGACATTTGACGCAAGTCACCTCTGTTTATTTGCTGGAAGCGCGCTAACATCGGTGATTAGTTACTGGATGGCCGACTACAAAACGCCCGTTGAAATCTTCGAGGGCTTCAACGCATGGTTGTTCAAAGAGGTGGCTTGTCAACTGTTGGAAAAGAAGCCCAGCAGGTTTGTGGAACGTTGTTATTGCAAAGGGCAATATGCTGGTAAGAACATAAAGCCTGTTCCAACATGACGCTTCCTGCTGACTAGCTCAAAGGTCGGATCTCTGCTCCGCTGCCTTCACCAACGAGAAACCACGGTTTGCTGTATTACGGCATTCCAACTCGCCTTTATCAAGACCCTATGTACAAGACAACTCACTATTTTCAAACATCGGGTCTATATTCGACATTTTCTCGGAACTCTCTGTTGCGCTTTGCGACTCTCGCAATTCATTTTCACGCCGACTTTCCTTCAGCAACAACATTTACTTGGTAGAGCACGCTCTACATTCCTTGCCTCAGGATATATACTCTTGCTACCATGAACCAAAAAGAATAGCAGCTATAATTTACGTCTATCTGCTCCTTCGCCAGATTCCCCATTCTGCTGGCATTTACCAACCCCTCTTGGGTCGTCTTCATGCAGCCGTGGGCCAAAGCATGAACAAAAACAGCGAAAGGTTCGGCAATGCCTCTTCAAATTTATTTCTGCTGTGGATCTGCGTTATTGGTGCTGCCACTTCTGGGCCACCAACTAAGATAGAATGTCTTCAAGAATGGTGGATTAACTTATTGCGGAATATTTGCAAAGGATTGAACATCGTGTCTGAAATTAGTTTTGAGGTTTACCTGAATCGGGTGGTCGAGATGGGTAGCCTTTGCCGGGAGATGTGTCACACTGTTTGGAGGGAGGTTGGTAGTGAGCCGTACAATGGGGAAAATGGGCCAATACAGGATAGATGAGCGTCAAATGTCCAGTTTGGATTACAAAGTTAATATTAATTAGGTTCTACTAAATACCTAGCTTAAGACGAAATATACACATGTAGGCAACTTGTCTGTAAAACTTCAACAATAACTATAGCTTTCTATAGTAACTACATTTCTAAAAAGGGTAGTTAAACTATAACTAGACTAAGGGATAATTCTCATCCTAAAAGAAGATTGCAATTCTGGTTACACATAATTCCAGGTACACAGCGCCAGTAATAAAGCAGTCGAAAAGGACCTGGGCATTTGTTATTTCTTTAATGCCCCAATATGTGGTGCACTATGAGGCTAGTCGTCACTTTGACTCCCCCTCTGTACGGAGTAGTATCTCGTACATGACGCTTACAACTCTAGATGTGGTGGTGGGGAAGGACCTGGCCGGGGTGGTCCAGCATGATCGAGAGCCTTCGCAGCCTCCCAAGTAGACCAGTAAGCCTTATCAAATCGCTCATCAGTCAGATCAGGATGAGCGTTGCCCCAGTCGTGAGTCAACATCTTCTCCTTAAGTGATCCATCCATCCTCTCTAGACTGACCAACGGACTGCGATACCATTTTCCCGATGCATTTTCGGGCGGCTCGTTTCCTTCTGCCCTGCGGAACGCGTGGGTGGTGGCCATATCGCGTTCCACCACAAACTTGGGATTATTCCCCTGCCACTCGACCGAGTTGGGTTTGTTGACTTTATAGTTTCCATGAGCCGACCAGGCAAGGTACTTCGCCTCGTTGTTCAACGTCCAGACAGCCAGATGCTCCCAGTCGTGCTTGTGACCGTGCGCCAGAGCGCCGCCCTCATCCTTCTCGAAGTAGTAACCATATAGGTAGAAGCACCAGCCGTCGTTTGTGCACTTTTCGCGTACGTATGTGTTGCTGTTGTACAGGCGACCCAACTGGCGGCAATCACCTTGGCCGATTTCGAGACCATCGTTGCAATGCCCGTCACTTGTGATGGCTGCGGTGTTGTAGCAGGCTGATTGGTCAAAGTCGATTACAGGTTGGTATTTGAGGGCACCAGGAGTCGCATTCTCGCTTATTGGGCCTGGAGGTGGATTCGGAGGCGGGTTTGGAGGCGGATTCGGATTCGGATTTACTGACTGATGATTGCAGATGTACGCCATGCTGCACTTTTTGCCGTCGTCCAGTGTGAAGAGCCCATCCAAGTGCCGACTCCAGCATGCCAGAACGACATTATCATATGTATGAGTGGCCCATCCAGCCAAGTTTGGATCTCCAGCGCCGTTGTTGATATACGCGGTCCATGTATCACCGTTGGGAAGAGTCTGAGACACGCCGCTAGCACGCCAGGGGTAGGAGCCATCCCACGGTACGTTCTTCATGTATCTTGGTGCACCCCAAGCTTCAGCAGAATAGTACATCATCTCGCGTGATGTAGAGCCACCATTTGGCCCCAGACCGATGCCGCAGTCGGCGAGGACAAGGTTCTCGCTCCAGGTAGTCTCGGCAGAGACCAGAACGCTTGCGACGGCGAGCATCTTCAGGAGAGTTGTGGCCATCCTGATCAGATAAGGATGGCGTCGACGGTGGGCTAGGGGAGAAAATTCAGAGGTCGTAGTTGAACGATGATAATTTGTGCGTAATCTTTGACAGTGTAGTGTACCGGTTGGTCTTTGTAGTCTGCTGGATAGACCAGCCAACACTGATCTTCCAAAGCAACGAAGATGTGAATGTATAGGTTCGAGATGATCTGAAAATGCTTTCCTCTGCGGAAACAAGCCTGGTATATATACATCAGAGTTGAGCAATTATCTGGCGAGATACCTCCCCAGCAGAGCCTGAAGTCCGCCAGCCTGACGATAGTGCGACCGCAGGATGCATTTTCTTTGATTGTTTCTTGGCTCGGAGTCTTGGCGATGCCATTGCTGCGCATTCAGAGGTCAAAAAATGAAAATGCGGCTTTCAAGTCAGCGCATCAGCTTTCATCTGGTAAGTAAAATCTTACCTATTAGATACCTATATACCTTCGGCGTACTCCGAGGTCCCCGAAGGCTGAGTGCATGCGGGCAATGCCATTGCTGCGCATTCAGAGGTCGAATGAAAGTGTGGCTTTCAAGTCAGCATGTTTAACAGCTCTTTGAATCATAATGAGTCTCGAAGACAAAAATCGTCCCAATCATCTCCCCTTGCTTACCTACCTTCAGCTTGCATCTGGTGAGTAAGATGTTTCTAACAGCACTTTCAACCTAGGCAAGGTCGGCGATGACAGCAGGCTGTAGAAATCATCCTCGCTGCTGACATCGCCAAGAAAGTTGTCAGCAAGGCTGCCAGGAAGGCCAGCTGGCGTTTCCTGCATTACTTTTTGCATTCCTTCCTATAGGATCGTGATTTTCATCATCATCGTAATATCTACTAAGCTGTTGCTTGTAGCACCCCAGGAGCACTTAGACATCTGCTCTAGGATATGTAGTTTATATGTAGCCAGGGCTCGTTAGATGACTTCCTTAGTACATGTACATATGCTGTGACCGCCGCAATCGCAATCCTATCAGGTTGAAGAAAAAGGAGAAGATCCTGCCTGTTAACAAAGCGTTTATATTTATTGCTTTATTCAGTAAGGGCATGGAATTCCTTGTGCTGCTTTATACACTAAAGCTACGCTACTATCTTCATCCTTCTCACCCTAGCGGCTCGTCTTGTAGCTTAGGTAGTCTTTTTAATATAGCTTTTTTAGTCATTGAATTTGAATGAGCCTTCTTGATATAATCTCCCTTTTTAAAAGAAGACAAAGTAATTTACATTTCTAGCCCCACCTGTTCTGAGAGCTCTTCTTTACCTTGATCGACGAAATCCTTGTAACTCCACCGACCACAGTGCGTCCTGTCAATCATGGCCTGCGGACAAGACACCTCATGAAACTCGACGGTTGGGTTCTGGGCGTTTTGGAACCAGTCAAAACGGAAGAAGCAGCCGTCGCGGAATTGACCCTCCGGAAGATTGTAACAGTCGTTCCTGTTCTGGTAGCCGCCATATGTGTCACCCATCCACGCGCCATCAAACTGTGATTGACATCCCTCGGGGAACATGCCCACGCCACCGCCGGGGATGGCGAGATCGAAGTGGTTGTTTTTAAGGTCGCTGCCAGTGTTGGTCACCTGAATGATCATCTGCTTCCCGGTAATCGACGTTGACGTAAAGGTGAGCCTATTAAATGGGGGAAAACTTGTTAGTTGTGTCAAATAAACAATGATGATCTCCACCATTGGTCCTCGAGAGTTTTTCCATCTCCCATTGCCTGCGTGTCATTCCTCATCCGACGTCCTGGAAACAGATTGGACTTACTTGTAGCACGCACAGCACCAATCCTGCTCAGACTTTCCAGCGAGTGTGGCCGCTGCGAATCCATACGCTAGGTTATTGTCGACAGCCCACGGTCCATTGTTGCTGCAAGTGTACGCGTCGCCACCATTGCAGGCCGACTGGGCGCTAGAGTTGAGAGGGTTCGGCCATTTGTCGTTCTTATTACAGGTTCGCACGGGTTCTGATACCTGACTTTTGCCAGGCCAAGCGCACGACGGCTTGCAGCAGTCCCAGTATCGGGTGGTGATACCAGTATCAGCAAGAACAGCAGCCGCCATGAACACCGTCGCGAACAGAGGGAAGACATGGACTAGATTTGAAGTCATCGTATTTTGTTGCCTGTGGGCAGGGCGGAGAAAGTTGTATCAGGGACAAATGAGGTGCCTTGGGTCGAAAAGATGTTGGGACTCTGGCTCTGGTCTTGGGAAGACTTTGATAACGGGAGCGATGCACTTATACCTGGACCCAATGTACATCTTGAACAGCACAAAGAGGGTCCAGGTCGTTTAATCACTGACAACCAGTCCGGACCTTCTTCCACGGTACCAAAGCTGACTACGTGCCCTGCAACCTTCTAGTCAGTCCGTTGGGCTCGTCCTGAACTCCGCCCTTCTTAGGACATGCAGGTGAGACCGGAACCGCCCATCATCCATCCTTCGCTTAGCCTCCCAGCTGAGGGCCAATATGCAGCCGAGTGGTTGCAGCCCGAAGTGGGCACAACTTTGTGGAAGAGCCGTGCAAATAGCAGCTGCAGATTTATTTCCACGGTATTAGTGGATGGCTTATGGCGGTGACGAGCCGCGTGTAGGAATCCGTGGCCACCACCACCACCAGTTCCGTACACGAGGCTACCGCGTGACTGCTTCCATAACTGACCGACCCGGGAAATCGAGTAGTAGGCCAGTCCTCAAAATCTGGATTCATGTGTTCAAAGAATGTCATCGGCAGCAGTTTATTAGACGGCAAGTTTGGCGTTCAATGTAAGTGGTAAGTGTCGCTTCAGATGTACAAGAGTTCTGAACAATTATGAATGACTGTAAAGATGGGAGGCCACATCTATGTACGGCGCCTTGATGTCTTCAATATGACTTGGAAGATGACGGGAGGCTGCTAGGATCATACACACCTCATCACAAGGTGGCGGGCCTCGTCCGACTCAATACGCCGTAAGAACTCGCCAGCTCGAGCTTCCACCACAAACGCAGCCCCGACTCTTCTATAATCCGACTCGTCAACATTTTGAAGCAGCAACATCCCATAACACCATTTTGGCATCGATTTCCCGCTGTGGATAACTGAAGCAATAGGAACACACGCCACTACTGTTTGTGCCTCCATGGATCGATCAAGGTAAACTTCGAGCTTCGCATTAGTTCCATCTTCATAGTATGCTTTGGCTTTATCCTTTTCGCCATCGCCTCCTTCTTCAATCACGCCCAATTCAAGAGTTCGCCCTCGTATCTCAAGTAAAGAACTGGTACCAGCATCATGCAATTGCAATTCTACCGCGGGAAACGGTTTATAGTCGCTGGGCCAATTCAGCGGCCACAGACTGAGCCATGACCATGATGGAAAAGTGCCGAATGGGACTGCGCTATAAGAGAACTTGATGGCTGGCTGTTGACTTTCGTTCCAACCGGGATGCAGTGTTTTGTACCAGAGCAACTCAGCACCGAGTTGGCTGAGAACGTGGCCGCTGCTATCAATATCGCGAATCACATGCTTCAGCATCGAGGCCGTACCGAGTACTGCTTTCCGGCGGTCACCGGGATAAGTAAAGTGCCTCGTCGAGTAATGCTCACGAATAGTCCTCCATCGGCTAATGAGCATGTCTTTAGTCATGTACTCCCACGCCGGCTCACCAGGAGGAACCATGCCATTAGTCTCTGTATACTTCCTTACAGCAATGCGAAAGTGGTGAGCGTCTCTCATATCCGTCCTCGGAGCTGCACCGCACTCTACAGCAGGCTCTGGGTGTCCGCACCAGAATACCATTCGGCGGCGGCTGAACTCAAGAGTTCGCGTAGATAATATCTGCTCTTGGAAAGTCCAGCCACGCCACATGTAGCATGCCGTGTCCGCGAAAACTCCATGCTGTTCTTCGTATTTCTCGTAATTCCTGTCTAGAACATCCCAACAGCCGATAGCAAGAGTGCCATTCATCTCACAATTGATGTTCTCACCGCTCAACCAATTTCGTGGACTGGACATGCCTGGCAAACCGCTATCTGAGGATCTGCCTCCCCTTGCAACAATGGTGAGGGTCGCCAAGCCATATATACGGTCCATCTGTGCCAATTGGATTTCAAGGTCCGACGGTGAGTCTTGGACTATGCAAAGCGCATCGACCCACAGATAGCGATGCCCCAGGGTGAGTGTCACGTCCATGGCGTCTCTAATCGTTAGTGGTAACCTTAGATTGCGATTGGTGGCTAGCAGTTCTGGAAGTTTCCTCCGAAAATCTTCGAGCGTGGCAGAGGTTGTCTGTAACTGGTAGTCAACTCCCCAAACATAGCTGAGGGCCACAAATTTGAAGGGCTTCGAGTTTATTTCGTCAAGAGAGACCAGACATTCAGAATGTGCGTCGATAAACCTTGTTGAAGGATGAAGTGCCTCTGAAGGCACTGCAGGAACAATGGGGTGACAGTTTGCATGATACATATCGCAGTCTTGGATCCAGGCCCGAGCATGCCCCAAGCTTGCGAAGGCTGAAAGAACTCCGTTCTCCTTCTGATTAAGTACATGATTCAATACGCAGATACCCTCAGAGTGGCGGCTGTGGAAATAGAACGCCCTTTTGACTTCATCGTCGTACCAGGTGTCTTGAAGTGTGGTTTGAGCAATCTTCATATTACATCCACGCTCATCCGATGATAGCAACTCAATATCGTCAACTGTGAGCTTTATTAGCTGCCGCGATGTGGCCTTTCGCAGCGTCGTCTTTGACGGGTGGTAGATCCAGTAGAGATTGGCCGTGAGGTACTCCAGATATGATCCTCGAACTAAGTTACAAAATCTGCATTGATCTCTATTCTGAGTGTCTGCATCAAAGTAAAATATGGCTCCAGGAACGATGCTAGAATAGGTGATGGAGACGCAAGACGCACATGGGCTCATGGTTTGGCAGGTTGGCGGGTTGGCGGGTCTGAAATATTGGTCTAACTCCAAGTCTTGTGGTGTTTAATATTCCAGAAACAGACAGCTTATCTGTGTTTTCAACTGAATATAGATGATGGTAGAAGATGCGAATCAGCGTTCAAAGAAAAAAGAGTACATATTGTGCAATCGACATGCATTCTTTGAGCTATTTTGGTCGCCGATCATCCAGTGAGGGGTTGGGTATGCCATAAAGCGTACATGCATCTGCATGCAGAGCCAAGAAACTCGATCCCGTCTCACTTATACTCAGACTCCATTAAAGTAACCGCTGCCTAGTATCTAAATAGTGAAGTTTCTAAACTCTTATGCTAAAGACTTCTCGACCTCCTTCTTTAAATCTGAATTAAATTGATTCCAAGAGGTTGGGTTAATTTCCCGAGAACTCCACAAGGGCGAAGAGAGAGTGATTAAGATCCCCCTCAAGTCCTCTTTATGGATGAATGTAGTGCCTCCTGGATTTATTTCACTTGGGGTGAAATGAAATTGATGCACACCTTTCACGAGCCCGAGTAGCGATCCCTCCCACGGAAAGGAATCGGCTGAGTTTTCCTTCTGCGAGTTAGTATATATAATGCCATTGTAATAGCAAACGGTTGACCTACCATGACAATTGGTTGCATTGAAGTTCCATTCATTTTGACCTGGAGTCCGTCACCAGGCTTCAAGTCCAATGGCTGCTTATCAGAGTCGGCTGGTTCAAATTTCCATCCTTGCTGCCATTGCGTATACCGAGCGAAGTCTAAGAACTGGAAACCATCTTCGGTGTTAATGCATTTTCCCCCTCCGCGTTCAGTCTTTAGCTGCTACACGTAAGGTAGACACGCACCGCTGATCGAACAGCAGCTGGAGTTGCTGCGATCTCAATTTGTGTAGAGACGGTTAACATCGGGCTCATGGCTGTTTTTAGTAATCGTATCCGCTAATAATTTGGGATATAGTATCTCATTTACGAGTATTCCGGCAGTGGAATGAGTATGGTTAGAGTGAGTCTTGAATTAACACATTTCACATACGCTGCAGGAGCTCTAGCTTTTAATAATGCGACTTGGCTCTACTGTAAGTCAGCCCCCAAATTGGGGATGCGTTCTACGTGGAGACGACTTTCAGAAACGGATGACATGGTCAGCGCTATGACAGAGCCAAGGAGCCATGGATAAATGCCAAATTTGATATGTGCTTTTTGTAATAGAAATGACCCTGTGAGAAGAATATCGAGATCCAGTGTCAGCTAAGGCGGGCGACTGCATCTCCGAACATCTTTTAGTATCGGGGTTGGAGTGGGGATGGTTGCCGGAGTTCAGGTGGACCTGTCCGGGAGCTCACTCGTGAAGATAAGCTTATTACTGCTAGCACGCGGCAGCGGCAGATTAATGAAGCCGTTGGCAACGGAGTTCCGATTTGGCGGGATGATGTTGAATGAGAGCTGTCTATAGTACCTTAAGGTGAGATAGATATACCTACATAGTACATGTAGTTAGACACATTCGTCATCATATCACGTAACTATTGCTGCATCGTAAAAGAAGGTTTATATTTAGCTACGTAGCATCCCGTTATAAAAACATCCCGTTATAAAAACATCCTGTTATAAAAACATCCTGTTATAAAAACATCCTGTTATAAAAACATCCTGTTATAAAAACATCCTGTTATAAAAACATCCTGTTATAAAAACATCCTGTTGTATTGACTGGATGGAATATCACCGATGGAAGACAGCATTACGCTCTGGCATAATGGAAACAAACAACATTGAGTGTTGCTGATATAGATCATGTTACCTAGATAAATGTGGCCAAGGATCATCGACCAGTAGAACTAATTGATGAATGCCCTGTTACATCGATACAAATGGCTCACAAAGCTCACCATCGAGACCAGGCGAGAAAATACTTCCTCAATTATTTTTTGAAGCTGGTGAAACTTTTTATAGCCCACACTGGTTGTTTCTGGGACACACAATGCTCATGCGCTCCATCATGTTAGACCTTTAGCTTTTAGCGGAGGTCAGACTTGTATCTCATAGCTTTTTGCTGACATTAAGAAATGCGTCAGTGTATCTATCTATCTAAACTGGAATAAAAAGAGTGTGTAAGGTGAAGCTGCATGCTCGCGGTAACCAATTTGTTCTTCGATATGTTGATGTAATAAAATCTGGGTTATATAGTAGAAAATGTCGGATCTAGGATCGTATTACCACGAGTATCCTTAAATGTAGGCGGTAATACTAAGGATAGGATGTGTTGTGTATGTCTTCATCTGCAAAGTTTTGTTCCGTAAGAGGAACCGTTACATCTTTGTTGGTCTCGGTATTTTCGCGCATACGGCTGTTCTTCTCAAAGACAAAGCCCGGGTGCCCAATACAGAGGCAAAAGACGGCGAATATGACCAATCTAGAGGCGTTAGAACGTCGTGTGGCTTTGAGGACAATGACCAACACTTACACTCCCTCTAGTCCAATGAATAGTCCCTCGTTCTTGACAGTAGATCCGTCATATCCATCTTTTATTTCGTCGGCGCGAAAGATGCACCTGATTAGGGTGCTGAGAACAGACGCAGACAAAAAGCCGACAAAAAGCTTTTCCCTTAGCCCATCACTTGCCCTTTAGACGATTTCGCATATCTGAAAAAGAAGTCTCCGAATATAACACAGAATATAATCAGCGTGATGACTTGGAGAATTAATCCAGCCAATGCAATGTTGACGCCAGTTTGGCTGGAGCCAGACGATGATGCGGACAGGGCACCACCAGCTCCCTGAAGCGCAAGTGAAGTGACATCAAAAGGAACAAAGATCCAGATCAAGACTTTTGTAGGGAAACGCGACAACGACGGAGAAAAATGATCGATTCTATGCCCAATCAGTGAGATTTCAGCTCGCTGACTCTGAATGCAACATTATTCAACACTTACGTTTGATGCAGTGTGACATATATCGCTGCGCAATAAAAGACTGGTGCCTGCGTGATGCAAACTTCACAACCGATCAGAGACCCAAGGTGGACAAGATGGACTTGAGCTCACGAAGAGAACGGGCGAAGCTGGCACTTACTGATTTGAATGATGAAACCCGCAAAACTCAACGGGTTATTCCACATGATGATGCGTCCGACGTAGCCCGTGATCTCATGAAGGCAAGATAGAATTAAACACCACATAAAGGTCCAAGTTTTCCATCGCGCGCCGAGATAGGCGTGGACACCTAAGGCGAGAGTGAAGAGTCCAGCGAATATAACATTTGCGGCTAGTGATGGTCGGTAACCGTAAACACTCTCATCGATACTACACAGCTTTGTTGCATGTTAGCAGATGCTGGCTCTCTGGCGGTGGACAAATATTATTTACTTCTAGAGTACAATTAGCATTTGGGCCGAAATGAATAAAATAGTCTTGTTGCGCCATGTCAACGAAGAGGGAATCGGTTGGTACAGAATTAGAACACATGGGAAAGAATAACTAGGAAATCCTTAGGTCTGCATTGCAACACTGTCAAGTCTGCTCAAGGGGGTGTATTTGTACTTGTATTGCAAAACCCAAAGAAGAGAATATTGGCGAGTACTCCGCCGATAGACACGAGTTCGTAACATGAATCTTACTTTCCACGGTCAACCCTGCCCCGATGATCTGTTCCTTTGGCGTACTTGACCTTTTTCAGCTAGTCGGGTGAGAACGCACGAGCTGGCTTCCTTGGAGACAACGATGTTCAGCCTGCGGGTTGCGTGGCTTGGTGACGGATTCTACACAAATCACCATTTTCAACCACGAGACATTTGCTAATACCTCAGAGCTGAGAGCATTGGGAAAAGCTAAGTGGGGATATAGTAGTGGTTTTCCCAGGCCCCTTAATTAGTTGTAAGCTTTCTCTCTTATCCCTGTATTCATAATACCTATTTGAGGCCAAGAAAGTAAGCATGATTGGCTGGCTCGCAAGGCTTCCCTTTTCCATTTCTGCTAAGCTTAGGGCTGATGGGTAATAGCCCCTGGCCGATGGCGATCCTCTAGGACAGCCTGGCATTAGCATTTTAAACCCAAACCTTGGCCTCTTCTGTTTCCTGAAATAGCCCATTACGCACCATGTCCAGTAGGATACACAATATGTCTGGTACAATACGAGTACACAGAGCGGCTTGGCACCATCATCCACTCCACATACCACTGCATAGGCTAGTTCTGTCTCGTTTGCCGTGGTGCTTATCTCCGGCTGACACTGGAGATAGGTAGGAGGTTCAGCATAAGCAATCAAGCTATTACAATGTAACAACTTAATTGCTTTACAATCACATTATTACATGTAATTATCTTTCAACATACTTGGGTGTGGATATTAAAACACGACACCGCCTTCTGAGTCAATAGCTTTAAGTGATACGCTCTTTTACATTCTACATGTCTGAAATGAACTACAATATACGGCGATACGGCGAAAAGGTCGAAGTTGCATTTCCTTGAGGTGTCCATATTGTGCTCAAGCCTTGGGCTCCTCCTATGCAAACCAGATGGGAGAAAAATAAGAAATAGTAGATGTGCAGCCCATGTCCCTTTTACTGTTGCATTCTGACCTCTCATAATGTCCACATGGCCGCAGACCTGAATCCGTATGTTTGCGTCTATGCGGACTGCAACAGACCCGATGGCACGTACGCCACGACGGATGAGTAGAAGAGACACATTAAAAATTACCATAGGGTGTCTCACCAGTTTTCGTTGCCTGCTAGCGTGAATCAGATAACCCGATGGAATTCAAGTTGGAGCTGGAAGAAGAGTGACATGATCACATAGTGCCCAGACACAACGGGAAATATAATGAGGTTTAATTACAAGATATGGCTGAAGCAAGCCCAAGGAAAGTAATCCCACTTGTTTCATGCCCACTTTGCTTCGGGAGCACGCCGCTTTTATAGCCAAAAACAGATAGTCATATTACTGAACACTTGTTCTCTTTCGCGCTGCAGGCTTTCTCATGGGAACATAACTACTGGGTCTGGTGACGGTACACATCATATGTGGGGGCCGCCATTACTTGTCTGTTTAGGAGCAGGATCTTGGGTAGCGCATACATGTACTTTATCAGTCTATTTTTCAAAGCCTTCTGCTGGGGCAAAAGTAGCGATGATCAGCGCATGGCTGCAGTAACATCAGTATTCTTTTGGAAACAACATTGAACGTTGTCAGGCACATAGAGATCTAAACAACAGTCTAGCACAACGAACGAAACAGAACCATCGATTGCCATGAGAAGGTTATTGTTGTTGTTTCAAGTTCAATCCATCTGCTGAATCTGAAATAAATCGTGTTTCTAAAGGCTTGCATCAGTCTCCAGTCCATAGCCACACATGATTGGCGATAGTTCGGCTAGCTCTTGCTTTATCACGATTTTCACTTCCGCTTCGTCATCGATACATTCATCTGAAAGTCTCAATTAACTCCCATAGCTGCACAAGATAATTCGAAACATGGTGACTATCTAGAGCGACCACTTTCCCTGCACGCGGGTGTTGAGTCTGTATTACCAGCCTCTCCAAATAGTTGGCGAATCTGTCATACGTCAAAGTACCAGCGGCTCCCATACTGCTGGAAATGAACCGCTTGTATGTCTAGGGGAAATGGGGGCCGCCGTCACCCGTGTTGAAAGCATTTACACGGCGCCAAGGGATTTACACCAATCCGTAGTGATTGCAATGTCCAATCTTTGTGCTTAGAGGACACTATTGATACCTCAGGCATGTCGAGATAGGTCTCATGTTGTGTAGCCGTTGGCCTCGGGTATGTGCATATTTACATGTAATTGGTTGCAGAGATTTCAAGCCTTGTTTCTGTCCAATTCGAGAGTTGAGGCACAACCCCTCTTTGCATTTCCATCAATCCAAATTGCCCTCTTGCTCCTCTCTCAAGTATCGGCCGAGACGATTCATCGGACACCCAAAGATTCCAATATGAGTGACGGAGAGCAGTCGCCACAGGAGAGTAGCTGCTTTCCACTGTTATCCTCATGTTTCCGGCCGAAAAAGAAGGCGAGCCCTCAACAGGACATGTACCTTTCGGTCAATTTTGCACCAGAAGCAGAAGCATCTCCCGTCAAAAGTGCACCAGAAACAAGACTATCCGATGTGCCTGTACCCCCTCCTCAGTCTTTTTCACCTGGCTCATCTTTTACACCAAAGCCAGCGATAATTGTAAGAGAAGAATCCGTTAAATCTTCTGAAACAATGGTCCCAGAGTCCGATCTATGGTTCTGAGCCTATCAGAAACTGGATGAAAAGTCCCAAAAATGGATCCTCGGCACATCTGAACCAAAACCGGAGAGTGGGAAACAGTGGACCATGGACCTTATAACTCTTGTTCGAGAAAGAGAAGAAGCGTACAAGGATAGCACTCCCAAGCTCAAGGTGGGCAGTCACGAGATCATATGGAGAGATTATGCCAACAAGACAGTGACATGGTTGATAACAATCGGGGAAATTGCGGCCAACTTCACTCTCGCGCCATCTCCCATTATATGGTCTGCTCTTAAAGTATTCGTGAGGGTGTGTTCGCGCTCGATTTTGAAAGACATTCTTCTCTTACTCTGAAAATAGGCAAATGTAGCTCAATACGAAGATCTCGTAGCCATCTTTGGGTGCGCTGAAAAAGTCCTCAGCCTCATGAGAAGGGGCATGGTATACGAAGTGGTGTATCTTCAAGATAGATCTTCTAATGCTGCAGCAGAGGATCTGAAAGAAATTCTTATCGAATTATACAACGCATTGCTGCAGCTCCTAACCCATGCCCTTGAGCGATTAAACGAGGGACAAGGGCGACAATTCCTCCACGCCCTCATCTCTCCCGGAAAGGGCGCAGAGCTAGTGTCAGCCCTATCCGACCACGAACACAAGTTATCAATGGCAGTTCAAGCTTGTGCTGCCGTTCAATTGCAAGAACATCAGAATCTTATACAAAGTCTCAGTGCACCGCTAAGGCGCGTTGACGAGAATGTGAAAAATCTGGTCGAGCATCTCCAAGAGAAAAGCCTACACGAGGCCTTGGACTACATAAGTGCCATCCCCATGGGGAAGCACCATTTTGAGAAAAGAGAGACTAGAGTACCAGAGACATGCGAGTGGCTGTTGAAACACTGGAAGTTCCTTGAGTGGGAGGAGTCAAGCTGTTCTTCGACTTTGTGGCTTCAAGGCAGTAGTAAGTGAACATGAAGGATTTGATCATATTAACGCCGTGATTATGAGCTAACTAGCTATCAAAGTTGGCGCAGGGAAATCCTATCTTACTTCTAAAGTTATTGATCGCTATTTCTTTGACAATGAAGCGCAAGGTAAAAACGACGAAGGATTTGCCTATTTTTACTGCAGCCGCTCGGATACAACTCGCCGAGATCCAAAATCCGTTTACCAAAGTTATATTCGCCAACTTTCTCAGCTAAACCATTACCCAACTGGGACGCACAAGAACATCTTTGATCTGTATCGCAAGGCCAAAAAGGAGCAGAGACAGCTTAGCATGCCCGAATGCAAAGCAGCGCTATCTGAACTTCTCAAGTCCTATCCACGGACTATGGTACTCGATGCTCTCGACGAGTGCGAAGTGGACGCTAGGAAGGAAATTGTTCTTGTTATGCGCAGCCTTGCTACGGATGCTGAGCGTCCAGTCAAAGTTTATATCGCTAGTCGTAGAGAACCTGGCATTGAGAGAAATCTGGGCTCTGGAAATTTGATCGAGATTGGCACCTCCGATAATAAGGGTGATATCGAAAAGTACATTAAACAGGAGATGACACGATTTAATCAAGAATGGGAATCAGTGTCACAAGGCACCAGAGAAGAAGTCAAGCGCACGATTACTGACCAAAGTGATGGGATGTGAGTATAGGTGGTTGCCTCGAATTGTTTAAGCAATCCCCTGCTAACACGCATCTCTAGGTTTAGATGGGCATATCTCCAGTGGGAGCAGCTCAAGAAATTCAAAACCGACCAAAGTATACGTGAGCGACTGGGGAAGCTTCCCAAAAGTCTTGAGCACGCTTATGACGAGATTTATTCCCAGAATGAAGGTTATGAGTTGACCATTTTGCAACGCGCAATTAAATGGGTTTTATGCGCAGCAGAGCCACTTTCAAACGAGGTGCTCCTATGGGCGATTCGACTAGAAACCCAGACAGACAGCAAGGCTGAAGCAGCCCTCACACTGTCAAGTCCTGTTACGCAATCTACATTGGAATCGATCTGCAGCAACTTGATTGTCAGAGATTCTCAATTGAAGGTGTGGAAATTCCCCCATGCGTCAGCCGTGGAATATTTTGAGGGAAAACACAAGGACTGGACGACCAAGGCACACGAAGATGTGGCAATCTTGCTGATTTCTTATTTGATCGACTGCTACTCGGAGTGGAGAATACCACATTGGAACGAGAATTCATATCTACCGTTGGGTGTAATAGATCATGGCGACTATCTCAACCTTGAACATCCACTTCAAGATTATGCAAGGAGGTTTTGGGCGTGGCATGCGCGCAGTGCTTCGGACCACCACCGAGTATCACCGGTTTTGAAACGATTTCTAGGAGCGGCGGGACCGCAGAAATCTTCAAGCCAACAGTATCAAGCATGGTGCCAACACGTTAACGTTAATATAAGAACTGGACCTGGAAATTTGTTTTCCTATGATCTATTTCCAGCAGAAATGTCCATGTTTGGGATTTGTGCCTTGGGCCTTCACACTTTGCTTGAAGGCTGGTGGGATAAAGATATCGACGTGTTGATGGTTAATGGTAGGGAAATGGATTTGCTTTCGATTGCTGCCGCATATGGCCACCGCAGTCTCTGCTTGGATCTTGTCAACCACGGAAGCGATATCAACAGAACCTTGGAAAGCCGGCTGGGCAGTGCATTAGCTGAGGCCCTTTTTCATCGACAGGTTGAAACAGTGGCATTCTTGCTAGATAAAGGCTGCAACTCCGACATCTACATGGATGGACAAAGCCTTCTCTGTTTTGCTGCTGAGCATGTAGAGCAGCTGGTCGAAATACTTCTCAAAGCAGGAGCGGATCCAAATATCCAGTGCCGGCGTTGCATGTTTGGTTGCGCCTTAGAGGCAGCTGCCTATGAGGGAAGGGTCGACTCGGTGAAGGCGCTCATAAAATGCCGGGCAGATGTTAATCTCGCAACTGCATCTTTTGGAGTAGCTTTCGGAAGTCCTCTAGCAGCAGCCGCGTATGGAAGATCGCTGGAATGCGTCAAGCTTCTCCTAGAGCATGGTGCTGATGTTAATGCACAAGTGAATCACGGAAATTACGGCAGTGCATTGGGTGCTGCTCTTTGTGGGCGGCAAAGGGACATTGAGGTTGTCAAGTACTTGGTTGAAGAAGCAGGGGCAGACGTCAGCATTCTATCCTCAAGCCCAGGTTTACCTCTGAGCATAATTCCGAGGACATACACACTTCCCAAAGCTACATATCTTGTGAAGGGAGGCTACGTTCAGGCCAGTGTTTTTGCTGACCTCGGGCCGCATTACATATAACATCAATACTTCAACTGGCTATATGCAGCCGTGAAATCAACCATTATAGTCCTGAAGCGCGATGCATGCGTGTGTGCAATCTAAAGTCTGCAAAAGATATGTTGTCAAGTTACATGTACACACTTACATTGAATTCGCCTGTGGGATCGACTTGTCAACTTGAAATCCACGTTCCATGTCGAGAGAGCTTGTACACACTACACGTGACACGCAACGGCGGCATGGTCAATTAAGGTACAGGTACCTAGCAGGCGAATTGAGTGGGTCTTTGAGCGATAAGATAAGATAAGATAAATCCGTTCAATCTGGAGGGGCGCCCATGAAAATTGGCGGGCATTCAATTTTTTTTCCCAGTCATCAATCAATCTAGATCCCATCCTTGGATAACAGCAATCAGACAAGATGGCCACCGATAACGATGCCGAGGCGCCTCACAACAATTTCGACGTGTGTAAATTCCCAATTTTCAGTTTTTTTGGTCTACCCCGGTAGCAGCAACAACCGGCATCCCCGTATCCCTACGAGCTATACACAGGACTGATTCGATTCGTTACAGACCATCTTGGTGTTGGATTTTGGCAGCCAAACCTCGCACCTCATCCTCCGACGCCTGCGAGCTCTCAGTGTCTACGCTGAGATGCTGCCCTGCACCGCCAAGCTCGCCGATCTGACTTGGAAGCCCAAGGGCATCGTCTTGTCTGGAGGTAGGAATCTTTATGGGTCTCGCTCCGTCTTTGATTCTAACAAACTCCATCAATAGGTCCCTCCTCTGTTTACGATGAAGGCTCGCCTCGTAAGATTCACATCCTCCATATCTGGCCTGCGAGTCTTACTGATTCATAAAAGACGTTGACCCTGCTGTCTTTGAGCTCGGTGTTCCTATTCTGTGAGTGCCTTGGAACTCCTTGGTTGGATAAATGCGCTCTTACTGACACACATTTATAGAGGCATCTGGTATGACTCAATTTAAGCCCCATTATGGCGCGGTGCTAATGCCGTGAGTCTAGCTATGGTTGCCAGGTATTTTCCGCCATTTTTCATCTCATTCCATCTATCGTTACTAACTGCGCGCAGGAAATTGCCTGGCAGAGCAACTCTGAGAACGTTGCTCGTGGAACAGCCCGAGGTTCGGAATTATCCATGTAACTCCTGACCTCATATCTTCTAACAACTCGGCTGCACAGAATATGGTCACGCCGACGTCACCATTCACAAAGTCGACAGCCATGCTGACCGTCTCTTCGCTGGTTTGGGTGAGACCATGCATGGTGAGTTTGCCCCAATTCGATATAAACCATCCCTGCCTTCTACAAGCCTAACGCTTCGACAGCCTACATGAGTCACTTTGACAAGCTCGTCCGCCTGCCTGACGGCTTTGTGGTCGTGGCTAAGACGGCCAACTCTGAGTTTGCTGGCATTGCTCACCAGACCAAGCCCATCTTCGGTGAGTTCTCCTCCCCATGTCCATCCTTCATGTCACCCATCCGTCCGTTATTGTCCTGCTACCCCTCTACCTCCTCCTTTCGCCCCCTCCATCTTCTTTCTCTTTTGCTTTGCATACTTGCCGCAGTCCAACATCATCAACTCTGTACCTGCCGACTGACTTGAGATGCCAACAGGTGTACAATTTCACCCCGAGCTTGAACACGTATGTACATCAGTCCCACCCTTTCTTTTTCACTCCTTGTCGCTTGACTAACTTGATACATCCAACAGACTCCCCGTGGAAAAGAGCTCTTGCGCAACTTCAGTGTCGACATTTGTGGAGCGCAACCCAACTGGGAAATGAGCGACTTCATCGAGCAGGAGATCACTCGAATTCGAAAGCTTGTTGGCGATAAAGCCCAAGTCATTGGTGCCGTTTCTGGCGGCGTGGACAGCACAGTGGCAGCCAAGCTTATGACGGAAGCAATCGGTACGACCCTAATGGCTGTCAAGGATGTATATTGAGGCTAACGCAAATTCAGGTGACCGCTTTCATGCCGTGCACATCGACAACGGTATGGCCTGAACCTCTCACATGAGGCTGACCGACACTCACATGTGGCAGGATTGATGCGTCTCAACGAGTCCGAGAAAGTAAAGGTGACGCTGAAGGAGCATCTTGGCATTAATCTCACAGTGATTGATGGCACCAAGCTTTTCCTCAAACGCCTCAAGGGCGTCACAGAGCCAGAGAAAAAGCGCAAGATTATCGGAGAAACCTTTGTATGTTCTCGACCTCGAAATCTTGTCACGAAGTTTAGATTTCTAGTAGCGCTAACTAAACCATAGATCGACTTGTTCGAAGAAGAAGCAATCAGGATCGAGAAGGAAGCCGAGAATACTCCTAACGCCGGAAAGGTTTCTTGGTTTCTCCAGGGAACGGTATGCTCCCCTGACTCATGATCTGTTGATATGATGCATAAGTTAATGATAAAACTAACCATGATACAGCTGTACCCGGACGTGTAAGTAGAGTGGCTTGTGTGCCAGGAGAAGGGTAACTAATTGTATACAGCATTGAATCTCTTTCCTTCAAGGGCCCTTCAGCAACGATAAAAAGTCTGTAGTTCTACTAGACACCAAGGCCTGCAATTGCTAACTCTTATCGCAGCCCATCACAACGTTGGAGGTCTACCCAAGGCAAGTATCTCTTTCTCCCACTACTTTCCCTCGGACGGTGTCAAACGGCGGCTGGTGGCTAATCAGTCCACGAGCCGCTTTGACACCGTCTACACCACTGCCCTCATTTCTCATTTCATTTGCGAAAATTTTACTAACCAAGGTATAGCGCATGATGGATGGCGTAAGCTGAACACCCTTTCTTATTATATGCTCTGCATTTTGACTGACTCTGGCGATTACAGCAAGGCTTAAGGGTAAGTTGATACTTCTCCATTTCAAGCAGACTCTCCATCTATCTTTGAATGGGAAAACATTGACTAACAGTACCCTAGCTTCTTGAGCCACTTCGCGAGCTATTCAAGGACGAAGTCAGAAACCTTGGCCGACGCCTGAAAATTCACGAAGATCTGGTCAATAGGTTTCCCTTCCCAGGGTAAGTTCATTCTCTATATGTTCATTCTCTATAAACTTGGTTGTTGCCAAAAGTACCCTGCAGCAGGGCACACTTACAGCAGCAAGTTAAGCTATGAGAACAAGCTGATTTGATTTTACGAATTACGCAGGCCCGGCATTGGCGTACGCATTCTCGGAGAGTGCACACCTGTAAGCTAGCAGAGAACACGAAGGCGTAAATGAGCTATGAGCTAACAATCATAAAGGAACGGATTGAAATCGCAAGGCAAGCCGATCATATCTTCATCTCCATGATCAAGGAAGCCAAAATCTACAATGAGGTAAGTTGATACACTATCAATGGTTCGAGCAACAGCTGACTCTTCAATAGATTTCCCAAGCCTACGCTGGGTTAGATACAAGCAAGGGTATATACTTCAGAGCCGCGCCAGTTGAGAAATCATTTTGTCTCGTTGCTAACTGGCTGTTCTCTTATAGCTGTTGGTGTGATGGGTGACACTCGTGTCTATGGATATATCATCATGTAAGCTACCATATACCAAAACCCCTATTTAACTTGGTCATTACTAACTTCATTGATAGCCTTCGCGCGGTTACAACCAGTGACTTTATGAGTGCCGAGCCTTACGAGTTTCCCTTCGCCTTACTCAAGGCCATAGCCCGCAGAATTGTCAATGAGGTGGATGGAGTTTCTCGTGTCACCTATGACCTGTATGTTCCTTTTTTCCCTCCCGACTCAAGAGTGCTGGCTAAAATCTGATAGATCTTCAAAACCTCCCGGAACTATTGAATTGGAGTAAGAAGGTTATGTTTATAAGTAGGGAGAATGTACTTGAGGTTTGATATATAGATAGCACCTTCTGCTACCACGCCATACACTGAGCCTCTAGCTGTGAGCTTTCCTGGTCGCTTGGGTATCGGAATATATTCTAAGGCAGGGATTCGCTAAAACAGCCAAGCTACGTTTCTAAGGATCGGCGCCTGTTCGGGGATAGCAAGGCTCTCAAAATAAAACACAATCAAGAAATAGTCTTGATGCAAGCTGTATATGTATGAAGGCTTTGTAACAGAGCTACGGAGTAGTTTTGCCAGTACAGCACTCGGCGTTGCACGATACGCCTCTACTTGCGGCGTCGCGGGGGTATCCATACCACCACGCATGCCGTTGCTGTACTGTGATTAAAAAGCATCAATATACAATCTCGTTACAGACTCTCTATCGCTGAATAGAACCTGGGACATGGCGCTTCAAAAACGGCATGTCCTGTCTTGTGACACATGCATCTCTTGCCTCTAATTATTAACAAGTTACAAAAACAGCACTCTCATGCATGCATCGTCCGAAACCTCGTCCAAATATATCAGGAAAAGACAACGAATCTCGTTTTTGATGACCCTATTAACATAAAGATGCAGAGAGTACCTGTAGTTAGATACATGTGCTGCATCATGAGACCTAGTCCACTAATAAACAACAAATATACCAGTAAAGGAGTTTTCAGAATGGAAGAAGCATTTTTGGCAAAACAAAGTAATAATGCAACTCTCTTCGTATCTATATCTATTTGCCTTACTCTATAAGATCCCAAGTAGAAACAACGATATATATACCCCACTGCCCACGGAAATGTGCTCTACTACTTTGAACTACATGTAGACGGTTCCATCAACACCTAAGCCTTACAGAAGTGTGTTGTTGAGACGAGAAACCGACATCGAGATGACAGTTCCAGTATCAGCCCTCCTCTGAAGCATCACGCTTACTCGTCGTCGCTGTCGGCCTTGCACTGCTCAGGGCTTTAGTCTTACTGAAGAGACATACAAGTGGGTTAATGAAATTGGGAGAAAGGTTTATAACTCACCCACAAGTAGGCGGCGTTGCAGGCGCTCACGCAGTAGATGTAGGCAAGCCCGGTAGGTCTGCACTTGACCACGCAAGTGTCTCGCGTATCAGAGCATTCAGTTCGGGGTTCGATAGCTCGGGCCTCGACAGCAGCCGGGACCTTAGGAAGGGCCGAAGCCAAGGGGATGATAGCGAGGAGGGCAGAGAATCTCATCTTGAAAGATTGATATTGTTTGTTTGTTTGTTTATTGTACTTGTTGAGGGTGGAGGGGAGTGAGTATGATGAGATGAGATGAGAGGAGGAAGAGGCCATACATTTATAGACGAAACGAGGATGAATGAATTTGAAATAGCATGCGCTTTGTAGTATGTGCTTCATAGCACGTGCTTTGAGTGAGCTATTAAGAATGCAGAAGCTGGGGTTTATCTTTCGTTTAAATGGGGAGGAATTGTGGTGGGATTGTATGTTGGTATGAGCGTTTGGGGATCAGGGCCGTGAGTTGAACCGGTGAGTATTCGTGACGGTCTACAATAATATAGTACAATAAGAACAGCTGATTTCGAAGATACGAGTTTACAGATAAGACTAGTTTTGGCACTTTTGATTGAGGCATAAGTACATACTTCAGGTGCCGTAGTCTGTCTGCTCTATCGAAGCTCTCTGCCACTATTGATGTCTAGTATTCTTCCAGCATCTACATATTCTTGTAGTATCGCAATCTTCATCCAGTATCGAGGTGTCCATCTAATTCTCATCGATCTTTCTAGAATTGCTACATTTCTCCCCCGTCAATCCCCCCAATCGTCTTATCTCTCGTGAAACGTGCTGACAATGGAGCCATTAAACATTGGGGCAATTGGGGCGCGTTTTGAGGCTCGAGCCACCATGGCGCTCATGCTCACGACTCCTCCCCCATTGTCCTCCGCAATATTTCTATTGGGGTGAATATGGCCCCTGCGCTGCCTTGCAGGTCTTTTGCCACCTTGTTTTCCGGTCATGGCATGTATAAACGAGAGCCAATCGTCCATCCCCGTGATTTTCCGGTGATAGGGAATTCGTCATCTTTCGCAACGGGTGCACTGGCATTGCAGTTGAGAGGTTGTCTCATGCACCGTAGCCTGCTCTGTTGAATCTCTCTGCTACGATCAATACAAGTAAATTCCTCTAGTATCACTATCTTCTTCTAGTATCGCTGCCTTCTTCTCCTATTGCTACATTTCTCGTTATTAGTTTCTCGGTGGCCTTGCCTCTCGTGAGCTTGGCTTCAATCCAGCCATCAACGTTAAGCGCGTTTCAAGGCTCAAGCCTCTATACTGCCTATTTAAACTTCTGATGTTATCCTCCGCGATAGAGAGAATGTTGTCTATTGGAATATATCGCCCTCCGTGCTGCGCGCTACAGTCTTTGTTTTTGCAGTGTACCCTCCGCTCAAGGTAATAGTGAGAGCCTCTTGTCCACCTCGGTTTGTCGTCAATGATCTCCTCTATTCCACACGCTATACATCGGCATTCCACTTTGGTTGGCAAATTGAGATCTTCAGCGCCTTCCTGAAAGATATAATCTTCATATGGACTGGTTTTAGACTGTGCGGCCGGAGCCGGGCTTTGCTTTGTCGGCTTCGATGCAGAGGAAGGGATACTTCCATCTACAGGGATGGCGTTACGGTTTTTCTTTTGGCAACTCTCAGAAGGGCATCGTATTGTGGGCCGCGAAAGGATGCCAGGTCGATAGACTAGCCACAGCGGATTATTTTCAATGCCCAAGGGTCGATTGCATTGATTGCATTTGACCTCAATGGCGCGTTTGCCAAACGTGGTGTATAAAAACTCCGGGCCTCGACCCAGAGAGGCCTCAAGGAATTGCTTCTGGAATTCTAGTACCTTTATCAGGATCCATTTTACCGGCTCAGAGACAGATTTGGGGATTGGTTGTTCAAGAAATTCCTCCAGTGCGCTTATCATTTCCAAAAAGTTGGATAAGGGGACATCCGGGAACAAAGCGTGCTTCTGTCCCCTAATCCATTCCAGGACAGGCTCAGGTAAATCTGTGAGTTCGTTCCAGGTATTCGAGGACTTCGATTTGCGCAAAGCTTTCAAAGCTGGCGGTATCAAGCCCACCAACTTGCTGTTACTGTGCGGCTGGGCATCAAAGTAAACACCCCAAGCACCCCATTCCGCCGATTTGTCCAGTTGTCCAGCCTCGTCTTCATCAATTTGAAGAACTGTCGGTATTCGTTCTTCCTTTCCCAAGATCTTTCCAAATTGCCGAATCTCTCTCAGTTGTAGCTGAGACGGAACACAAGTCATCCAAAGCTTATCTGAAAAATACCCGTCTACCCAGGGGACAGCACCACAAACCATTAGGGCGGCAGCCTCCATGACTTTGTCTTGTCTCAATGCAGTAGCGTTGCCTCGAGATTGGTAGAACATGTGCTGAGGATGGCTCGCAACTAGCATGATACGCCGAAAGCGGTATCGAGGGTCTGCATTGCCATAACTGGACTCGAGGGCCAGCAAGAGGACTACGCCTTCAAACTCTCCCCACAAAGGCAGGATCTCAAAACCTTGAGTCTGAAGCACTCTTTGCTGCAATTTTTTTCCGTAAAGGATCTCCACTTTGGCAGTCATTGATTGAGCAATGTCCCTTGTAAAATCTTCATGGCTGCTAAGCAGCCTTGGCGGATATTGTTGAATGCCCTCCGAGTGGGCATCTCGTCGATGAATGTGATCAAATACCAACGTATCTGGAGTATACAATTCCCCATAACCATGGCTAAACACCCATTAGAAGGATCTGCCGTTTCTGCATTGTCACGACAATCTGTCGTGAAAGAGGGTTGATGCAACCGATGAGCCAGTGGAGATGCCAATGAGCCTGATGGCTTTACTAGGAGCTCTGGTGACGGCGGTTTTGGGAATACAGACTGAAATATATCTGACTCCCGAGCTTGGAATTCCAGGAATGACTTGTCTAAATCTCTGATCGGACGGTCTCGCAAGTCTAAAATACTCATACAGTCAGAATATTACGCCTCGAAGTATGACGTGGCTGACTGCAACATTACCTTCCATATTCCGAGCGTTTAGCTTTGCAAGATGCGGTTCCCATTTCTCTGCGCGATTCTTGAGCTCTTGAGGGGGCCGTGGAAGCACAAACTTTCCAAGAACAAGATAAGAGTCTGCGTTGTCTGTCTCGCTGGCTTGTTCTTCCGCTTCCCCAGAAGCATGCTCCTCGAGAACCGTAGAACTCGGGCTAGGATGATGACTTGCGCCAGACACAGGACCTGTTCCTGTCCTGGAAGAGTTCATGTTCAATGTGGCAAATTCTTTTTTGCCATCTAGAGTGTCAAATAGGTCAGCTTGGGACAATTGAAGAAGTCGGAAACGAAAACACAGCTTACCATCGGCATTACTACATGCCTTTCCTCCATATATACAGTTTCCGCAGCGTCCATACTGCATCCCTTGGATGTGGATGCAGTCTACGAACGGACCGATTCCTTGCTCGCAACAACCACATGGGTTATGGGTGATAACGCCTCGCTGTTGGATGACCACAGCGATCTTGCTTTTGAGCTCATGTATTTTCACACTTGTTGGATAGTCCTCTGACCTAAATGACAAGTTGCGTTGATACTCATGTTGGCGTATATCTTTGACTAGATTGCTATCGCTCTGCTCGATGATCTTTTTAATAAATTGCGGATGTTTCTCTGGGTCATTAGGAAGGTCCTTCCAGTATGCTCGTCCCATGATGGAAGAATTGAGAAGATGTTGATCTGAAGGTGCAAATGCCCTGTGATTTGCTATGCTGTTCGATCGATGCTATGTAGGAGGGAAAAGCTACAAACGGCAGCAAACAGGAAGTGGGCTTGACATAAAGAGTAGTCACATAGACCCACGTGATAACTCAACAGATGTCAGTTAAGGATGCTGTTGCAGCTATTCTTTTTCCAAAGGATCAACTTCAACAAGATATTCAAAGACTTAATGTAAGTCAATCAAAAAGAAAAAAGAGAATATCAGGCACTGTCAAATGGCTCAAGTTGTAGCTAAGTCCTTATTGCTACCTAGTGTACAAAGAGCAAATACTACGCTTTATATATATTCTCTCTTCCTTTTTTATTTCTTTCCCTTTACTTCTTTTTCTTTCTTTCACAATCTTTTTGGGATAGTTCAAATTATCGGTGAGAACACGGGCATTTGCAGTTCTGTTAGTATCCGGTCTGGCATTTAAAATCGGTGACCGATACCCGTATCGTACAGCAAGTAGCCGCTGAGGCATCAGCGCGCTGACTTGTATTATGTAAAATACCAGTTCCTAAAGCCTCTTGTGCAAATAAAAATGAGGATAGAAATTAAATTAATAATCCTTTTGTTTTAGATAGCTATATGCATTTATCAATTCCTTAATTTGAAACTTAGTATGTTAAAATAAAAAAGAAATGCGTTTGGTCAAAACTCTATATAAGGGAATACTTTGGTCGCTTTATCGTAACTAAGTGTTTGAAGGTGCCGTGGCCGAGTGGTTATGGCGATGGTTTTAAGTTTCTCCAACTAAACACCATTATCGAAAGATGCGCGTGTTCGACCCACGCCGGCACCAATCTTTTTTGTTTTACTCTTTGTATATTTATCTATATAATTTTTTGATAAACTCATCATATAATACAAAGAAATCCACTTTTTTTTGGTCCTACTTACAAGTCATAAGGACTTCGTTTCGTCTGTAAAATGCAAAAAGAGTATATAAGGCAGTTGAGGAATCATCAGTCCAAAGTATACACAGAGCTTATTCTCAACCAAACACATTAGCTATAAAATACAATTTGATCTCCTTAGCTCTTAAGATAACCTATCCAAATCTATTTGCAGTATAAATTTTAGCGCTTTTAATCGTGGAGATTTTGGCGGACTTGAGCTTGGTTTTAGGTGGTAACCAAGGGCTTGAAAAAGCATCATCAATCTCCTAGTCTTGCAGCTGCTGTGTTTGGAAGAATACTAAAACAAAGGATAGCTATCCCTTTATTTTACTTGAGCTATTATATGCGTATTTTGTAGCGTTGGTCCAGTAATGTAGAGTCCAAAGGCTTGCTAAAGAAGCAGCATCATCGCTCGTGAAAGCAAATATTTGTAGACCATCCGCATTGCAACGCCTTATTGCTGCATCCCCTTTCCCTGCTGCTAAATCTCTTTGCGAAGGTAATCACGCTCACGTACGGAGCACACACATAAGCATGGTAGAGAGGGCACCAACTGAAATAAGAGGAGAACTAGGCTGAAGATGCTTTGTATTGGTCTCCAATCTGATCCGGTACGAACATATGTTCATAAATGAAAGATTTTCTTTATTTGCATTTTATCAATGAAAACTTTTTTGGCCATCTACTCCTTACCCACCACTGCATCATAAGCGTCGCTGAAAAGCGGCTTAATTCCCGTCCAAGTCTCAAACTAAAGACAAAGAGAAAGCATTAGTTTCACAAAGCTCAATTTGAAGGGAAATGCCAAAGAAGGGGGCTACATACCTGATACCAGCCCTGAGCAGCAAGAACCTCCAATCCAGAAATCGTCGTCCAGTTACCAGCACTCTCCGCAATCTGAATCACAGGGGTGCGGGGAGGGTGGTACGCCATTTCCAGGAGAACGCGGCTCTCGCCCTGAGCAGCAGTTGTTGACTTGAAGAGAGCGCCGAGGGTCTCCTCAACTCCTGAATCGAGAGGCTTGTCGGCAGGGACGGTGCTGATGCTAACAACGGGCTTGCTCGCGAGTTTCTCAGCATCAGCGGCGCTTGCAACAGGCTGAACGCCGTACTCAGCCGGGAAGCTCGATGCAAGGCTCTCAACCTTCTTGGCGTCTCGGCCAACGAGGTAGATGGGTTGGAAGCCAAGTGAGTGCAGGGTGTAGATGGCAGCGCGGCTGGTACCTCCAGCTCCAATAACAGCAGCGCTGGCGCTACCAGACTGGGTCTTGACACCAGCCTTGCGGAGAACATAGACCATGCCTTGCCAGTCTGTGTTGTCACCAGTGAGTCGCTTGCGGCCATCCGCGGACTTGTCAGTCGAAGGAACAATAGTATTGACAGCACCGATGATCTTGACCGCATCAGTCAATTCATCCAGATGAGGCATAATGTCTTGCTTCAGAGGGATGGTAACCGATGCGCCTCCAAAGTCCGGGCTGCGCAACACCTCCAGCACATCCTCAACCTTGTCCGTCTCCAGGCGCTGGTACTCGTGAGGCAAGCCCACCTGACCAAAGAGGGTATTGTGAAGAGCCGGCGATCGCGACTTGGAAATCGGCTTGCCGAACAAGTAAAAGTTTTGCGGCTCAATCTCACCCAGAAGAGCCAGACCCTGTCGAATCTCGGCCGCGGACAATTGTCCGGGAGCAGCCTTGAACGGAAGGGCAGGATGTGAGACGGGAGTTAAGAATCCGTTCAACACACGACTGAGTTTTCCGGCAGAGCCCATGTTGAGGGCAATGATGGGCGTTGGCTGAGCTGCCAGCATCCTGGACTTGAAGCGGATCAAGTCAAAGTTGTCCTCGACGCTTCGAGCAGTGCCGACCAGCTTAATCACATCGCCATATTGCAGAGCTCTATTGTAGGCAGACACCCATGAGGCGTTCTTCCACGACAGAGTACCAGCGGGATCGTGGTGAGATGTGATGATGACGGTGTGTCCTCGGGAGTCTCTGACCTCCTGAATAATCTCATCAGACAAAGTAACCTCCAGGTCAATATACTCCACACCCATCCGGAGGGCCAAGCGGTAGAGCGCACGACGCAGGTCGTTGTTGTCATCGGGAAATTTACCACCTTGAGATTCACTTCGGACAGTAAAGATGATGGGCTTTCCGGTGACATGTCTAAGCAAAGAGACCTGTTTCATGACGGCCTGGGGCTGCTGGTCTTGCAAGAGATCAACGCGGAGCTCCACGGCATCACAATCAGCAGTAACGCGAGGCAAAATGTCTACAGCGCTCTTGAGGTCGGGAAGCGTCAATGACACAAAGAAGCTCTGTCTCTTCTTGGAAACAGTTTCGAGAGTCTTGGACTTTCCAGAGATCAGAGAAACGAAGCGTGTAAAGTCGTCAGGGATTTCAGTCTCTCCTACTGAAGGAGAGTCCTGCGAGTGTGGGCTGTAGTACAGGAAGTTGCTGCACTCTCTGTACCACGGCCTCCTGCGTTCGTACACTTCCCTGATTTCGTTGGTATATGCCGGTCGTGTCTTGTCCTGGGTCAAGTAGTCAACTACCTGGTCGGTATCCCTCTGTACAAGCAGAACAAGGCCACCATTGGCGCCGTACGACTTCAGGACTTCTCGGGCAGCCGGGGTCTCGACGACTCCACCTCCGCATGAGAAGACGTATCCATTGGGATGAGCCTCGATAACGTCACGCAGAAGTGCCAGTTCGTCTTCCCGGAATCCTTCCCAGCCACGAGGACCTCCAACCATCTCCGGAATCGTGATGCCAGCTCGGCGTTCAAGCTCATGGTCCAGATCGAGGAATTTCCAGCCAAGTGTCTTTGCAACCCACTTGCCAGCAGTTGTCTTTCCAGCGCCTCTCATGCCAACGACAAAGATGGAGCGCTGAAGACTGGTAGCATTTTTGGGCTTGACTTCACGGCTGCTCTCCGTATCCACACCCTCGAGACTAGCCCGGAATTCCTGAGCAAGGACGTCCCACCATCCTGGCCAGGTTTTGCCAACACACTCTCGCTCAGTCACTAAAACGGGACCGGGAGCCGCAAGTGACAAGACACTGAAGCTCATGGCAACACGGTGGTCGTCATAGCAGTGGATGCTCTCTGTCGGTGTCACTAGGTTTTCCCTTGACTTGCCGGTGATCTGGATGCCATCATCCAGCTCAGTGCAGACCACTCCGAACTTGGCAAGCTGGTCCTTCATCGCCAGAATACGGTTGCACTCCTTCACTCGCTGGTTGGCAATTCCAACAATCTCGGTTGTTCCGGTCGCCACAGCGGCCAAGGCAGTGGCCGTGAGGAAAGCGTCCGTCATGGTTGTCATATCAACATTGGGGATAGCCTTGAGATTTCCAGACTTGGGGCCCGTGACAGTAGTGGTGTAGTCATCCTGGTGAACCTCACATCCCATAGGCTCGAGAATCTTGACAGCGAACTGGGCGTCACCCTGAAGTGACTTGGAACCAATGTTGGGAATGGTGCAAGTGGTTCCGGTGATGGCAGCCACTGCAAGGGGGTAGGTAGCGGAACTGGCGTCGCTCTCAACGGTGTATTCGGCGGGGTTCTTGTAGACACCTTGAGGAATGTGGTATGTGTCCGCCTCAGTGGTAGAAGGAGTGACCTCAATGCCAAAAGACTTCATCATGGCAATAGTCATGTCAATGTATGGCTGGGAAATAGGCTTGCCTCCAACCAATCGCAGTGTGACGGCCTTTTTGGCATAAGGCGCAGCCATGAGAATAGACGACACGTATTGGGAGGAAACAGTAGCCGCAAGCTCGATTTCACCTCCCTCGAGGCCATTTGAGGCATTGATTCGGAGGGGCAGACTCTTCTCCTTCTCAATGTAATCAATTGCAACTCCGTTGCTGCGCAGGGCATCGACAAGGGGACCAATTGGTCGAAGCTTCATTCTCGCGTTGCCGGTCAGAACTGTAGTAGTCGCTGTGCTAGTTGGAGCGCACAGAGCCGCAACGGTGGTCAAGAAACGCGATGCGGTTCCTGCGTTGCCAATGTACAAAGGCTCGTCTGAGGCCTTGAGCTTGCCAGAGTTACCCTCGACAACCAAAAGCTGACCTCCCTCTTCCCACGAGTAAGAGGTGCCTCCCAATGTCGAAATGGCCGACAGCATGAACTCGGTATCGTCGGAGTGCAGCAAATTTCTGATTCGGCAAGAACCTGAGCCGAGAGCTGCGAGAATCAAGGCTCGGTTTGAAATACTCTTGGATCCGGGAGGGATAATGGTGAGGCGAAGATCAGAGGGAATGCCAGGAGTAACCTCAACGGAGTCAGATAGAACGATTCTGATGGACTTGTCATCAACGGAGCTTGCTTTCGCCTCGTGTGTCTTTCCAATGGCAGACAGCAGCACGATCTTCTTTTGGCTTCCGTCATTTTTCTTGTCGACGGCCATCTTCTTAAGCAGAACATCAACGGGGCACTTCTTGCCCGCAGTCAAGTTGACGACTCGCTTGTCCTTCACCGAGGTAGGCAGTCCATAGGATGCAATGCACTTCTCCAATCTAGCGACAGCCTCCGGTCGCAAGACGCCCAGGAATCGGGCCAGCTCAGCCTCCTTGACCATACCAATAGCCACAGCCTCGCCGTGAAGAAGCTGGGGGGTGAGAAGCGCCTCAATAGCATGACCAATGGAGTGGCCAAAGTTGAGCAGATTTCGAAGTCCGCCCTCACGCTCATCAGATGAGACAACCTCTGCCTTGACTCGAGCAGAGCCAGTGGCAATGCGCTTCAGCATATCCTTGATAGGCTCCAGTCGGTTCTGGCCCTTGGAGCGAACGCTCGACAAGATGGTAGCGGCCGATTCTTCCAAGACAGTAAACTCCTTCTCATCCCAAATGGCAGCAGTCTTGACAACCTCAGCCATGCCATTGATAAACTCGCGCACAGGGAGAGTCTCCAGGAAAGCAAGGTCAATGAAGATCCGGCGCGGCTGCCAGAACGCACCAACAAGATTCTTGCCCATGGGTGTATCAATGGCCGTCTTTCCGCCAATGGATGAGTCAACCATGGCCAGAAGAGTCGTCGGCACCTGAACAAAGCGAACACCACGCATAAAAGTTGCCGCAACATAGCCAATCATGTCACCAATGACACCGCCTCCAACGGCAATGATGACAGTGTCCCGCGTACATTGGTGGGACAACAGCCAGTCCTCAATCTCCGCCTTGGTCTCTCTGCTCTTGGAAGCCTCGCCGGGAGGAATTGCGTACGTGAGCAGCCGGGCAGACTGGTTCGCCTTGGAGGACTCGAATCGCTTCTGAAACGAAGGAACGTAGGTGTCGAAGAGGTTCGTGTCGGTGATGAGGACGTACGTCGACGAGGCCAGATTCTGAGTCAGGTCCTGGACAATGTAATTGGGCCAGAGGGCATGGTCAACGACGATGTTTGGCTCGCCCAGGATCGAAATCGTCTGGGGAGGTGCTTTCGTTGCTTCCGCCATTGTTGGTCGTTGAAAGGCGATGCCGCCTCTGACCAATTTCTTTCAATGAGGACGGGATTCGCAAAAGACAAAAAGTATAAAAAAAGGTTCTTGTTGGAGTTTTCCCCCTCTATCCAAAAGTTAATTGGAGGTCAGAAATTCTTGGTGGGGTGAGTCTTAGTCTGGTATGCAGCTCATCGAGTCACTACCGATATCGGCAAATAGGCTAACTCAACTTAGCTTCCGGAAAGGGTTTGAGAGCTCCTCGTGTCGTCGTCTGACAGGAAGAGTGGACAGATATTCATTACGTGGTATATTGAGAATCCGTGTAGGAGACTGATGCACAAAAACAAGCCTCATTATAGTCGCTGTGAATTATTCTATACAGTAGCGGGTGATATTTTCTTTCCTTCCGATAATAATGTACAGGTAAATATCTACTGCTACAAGTAACATTCCGGCTTATACGCCCCATTTACAATCGCAGCCTTCATAATCATAACCTATGCCCTTCATCAAAGGCGAGCATCCAAAGGACTCTCTTCTAAACCAATAGGGACCGCTGCAGATGACCCTTGGCGACGAATATACGCCAACAGCCGAATACACCCAGAAGGAGTAATGCCCTCCGCACGACGAGCCTGCGCCAAAGTCTCAGGCCGCGTTCTCCTCAAAACCTCCTTTTCCGACAACGCCAGCCCAGGAATACTATCGTAGTTCAAATCAAGCGGGAGGCGGATATTTTCATCATTGACGAACCGCCCACGTTCCGCCGCCTGCATCTTAATGTAAGGTGCGTAAGCCGCTTCGATAACCACCCTGTCTCGAATACGCGGCGAATAGTTCATGACTTCAGGCACGATGGCGCTAAGCTGGTCCAGTTGGATTCGCTCGGCGGTATTGGAAAGTCTCAGCATGTCGATACCTGTTCGGCGCTGAGAGCTCTTCTTCAACTGAAACCCTGCCTTCATCCATTCGTCAGGTGACAAGGAAACGGCACCGAGAGATTTGGTGAGATCTAGAATCTGCTGCTTCTCATCTGAGAAAGCGCTCCATCTGTGGTCCGAGACAACGCCCCATTCTCGTCCCTTTTCCGTCAACCGCAGGTCCGCATTGTCTGCTCTGGCAGCCATGCGGAATTCGCTTCTGGATGTAAACATGCGGTAAGGCTCTGTAACACCCTTGGTGATTAAGTCGTCAATCATGATACCAATGTAGCCATCCGACCTGGATAGTGAGGCGCCCGGTAGTCCAAGGGCAGCTCGTCCAGCATTCATACCAGCTATAACTCCCTGGCCTGCAGCCTCTTCATATCCTGTAGTGCCGTTGATCTGTCCTGCGAGATAAAGGCCGCCAATTGCCTTTGTCTCAAGGGTGGACTTTAATCCTCGAGGATCAACATAGTCATACTCGACACCATAACCGGGTTGCAGCATTTTGACTTGCTCCAGTCCCTGTATCGAACGCAGCACCTGCTCTTGTGCCTCTGCGGGTATTGTCATAGAAAGTCCATTAGGGTATATGATTGGGTTATCGAAACCTTCCGGTTCAAGCCAGACGATATGACGCTCTTTATCTGCAAATCGGATGACCTTTGACTCCAGAGAGGGGCAATACCTCGGACCCTTGACGGTTTCGCGAATGTGTATTGATTTATCCAAGTTTTCACGGACAATCTTGTGCGTAGCCTCGTTGGTGAATGTTATGCTGCAGGTGAGTTGATCTTGAACAGCCACCTGGTCATTGAGGTAGCTGAAAGGAGCGGGTGGATCGTCACCCAGCTGCCTTTGGAGTATGTCGAAATTTATAGTTGATTTATCGAGTCGCGGCGGAGTGCCCGTCTTCAATCGTCCTAGTTGGAAGCCGGCTTCCCGTAATGATTTGCTCAAGCCCGTTGTTGCTGCTTCTCCAATGCGGCCAGCTGGATAAGCCTCAAGCCCAATGTGTATTTCGCCTCCCAGGAATGTCCCAGTCGTGATGACTACTTTTCCTGTCTGTAGAATTTCGCCATTCTCGAGTCGGACACCGGCGATTGTGCCCTTTGCGCCGTCGCTGGAACCTTCGTTCTCTGCTAAGATAATGTCCGATACGCTTTCGAGGACAAGCGATAGATTCGGATACGATTCGAGTTCGCTTCTCATGTACTTTTTGTAAAGGTCTCGATCAATTTGTGCACGCGGGCCCTAAAAAAAGAGAAGCATCAAGTTAGCATTGTGGCCAGACGAAGGCAGATGCCCAACATGAGAAACCAAGAGCAAACATACCCAGACAGCCGGTCCTTTCCTACGGTTCAGTAGATGGAATTGAACACCAGCCTTATCAATGATCCTCCCTGCCAAGCCATCCAGCGCATCAATCTCTCGAATGATTGTTCCCTTGCCGATACCCCCGAAACTCGGATTACAGGAACATGTTCCCAGATTGTCCAGCTTGGGTGTGACCAGGGCCGTCCGCGCACCGGCTCTCGCAGCAGCAGCGCCTGCCTCGGCTCCGGCATGCCCACCACCTATGACGACGACATCGAAGGCTCTGTAATACGTGTTAGTTGACGCTTTCTCTCTTTGTAGTGTCTCCGAAAAGTCTTGCAACGCACCTATGCCTATCGGTTACTGTAGCAAACCGACGATGTCTCAAACTGGGGCGCCAGTGAAACGACCGAGGACGCAATAAGGCACTCATCTCATCTCGATATGTTCCAGCACCTGTATGCTTGCCCCTACTAGAAATCCTCATGCAACAATTCATCTGCTAGATTTGATCACTTGAGTGTCGCAATAATTTTTATCGATAAGCTGTTTGATAGATACATATATCGGTTATATGCATATGACGTATTCCTACCGCAGCGTCTGGGTGGCTCACCAGAATTAAGACGGCTATACAAGAGGTTTCACACTTAAAGTCAAGAGAATTCTGAATGTGGTCAAGTATTAGAGTAGCTATGGCTGTCATTTCGTTGCAAATCGTGTCATCAACGCCTGTCCGAGTCTCTATTCAAGCCCAAGAGGAGACGGCATCCTCAACCTCCTCCAAAAATGTTGTCGCGTTATGAACTGATGTGCCTCCAAGAACCACACGCACGCCGGGCATCGTAGCGTTGACTCCGGCAATCATTTTGGCCTCCTCGTACGTCACGCCTCCAACCATGAAAACGATAATGTCCTGCGGCTTGTCTCTAGTGGAACTGCCGTCCTCCACAAACGGATACTGTTGCTCCTTTAGTCGACCCTTGATGAGATTCTGCAAGGTGCCTTCCAACAGCGAGCTATGCTGAGTATAGACGTTTTCCACGCCCTTAAGACCCTTGAATCGGTTTGCTGTGCCAGAGAAAATGCCTGCCGAGTCGAAGATGTCTGAAATGCCGGTGCGAGAGTCCGAGGTGTGTAATGAAGAATGATACTTGAGAACTTTCTTGACGAGATCTGCTTGTCTCGTAGATACATTGCCGGCCGCAACAAGAAGGTCCATGAGCATGGGAAGAGCAGTTGATGGGTGCCTCTGATAGCGCAAGGCATATAGAGTTACCACTCCAACCTTGCTTCCTGTCGTTATGTTAGGGGACTGGATTATTTTTTGTACGGCCTGTGTTTATCATTAGCTTCATCATTCTTCCTTGTTAATCACCAGTTACAGTTGTAGAAGTGCTCTTTACCTTTAGATCGGAAGCATGGTTGTCATTACAAGCCAGGCTCTGTTCGAGCTCACTGACTTCCAATAAGCTTTCCGCAGCAACTCTCCGGCTAAGCTCGGACACAAGCGTAACATGCTTGCTTACATTTCCGGAGAGCTTCCGAAATTCCGGATACTCTTCGATGAACCGTTTCATATCAGATATTGACTCAATATTGGCATTGTTTTTCGTCTTGGACTGGTACTGCTCGACATATTCCTTGATCGTTCCGCCCAAGTCACCAAAGTTCAGATACATATTCTTCTTGAAGAATGGGTCCTGGTCTTGAGAGAGGACGATTTCCTTGAGCTCGGGCCGGATATCGGGAACCTCGCTAAGATCAACTCGGCCATTCTTGATGCCGAGAAGATGGTGAACCATGGCTTGGTACGTCCACTGGGTGAGAAGAGGTGTCACCGGATCCTCCCTGCGGTCCAATATGAGAAGTATGGGAGGTGTATCAACTTTCCGGAAATCGAATAGCTGCTCCTCTTTTGTCATTATGTAGCGTACTTCGGAGGCCAGTTTTGTAGCAAGAGGACTGCTCTTCTCATATCTGATTAACGGCTTCTTCTTCAGAGAGAGAAGTACAGCCAAAAGACCTTCAGAGCACCGCTGGAGAGCATCGGGGTGCCATTTGTCAGGTCCACCAGCCCATATCCGCTGCTGTGGAAGAGACATGTTGAGACTAAATAGATCTGGGTTGATGACGATATAATCGGCGAAATGTTCCTGCACGAGCTTGACGACTTCGTGGTCGTCCGCCTCGGCAAGCCGCTCCAAGGCAGACTTTTTGGCTACATTTGTGAAGAACAGATAATACTCTCCGTATTTTGGATCTCGAAGCTCATCTATGAGCAGCTGTATTGTCTCTGGTGAGGGGCGAACTAGGCATATACACCGGAGATGGCGCATCTTCTCGCGACTTGCATTGTCCAGGCGGTCAATGAGATAGATTTCATAATCAAGCAGCGAGGACTGTGTGATGGCCGTTGATACGATGGAAATAGTCTCCCTATCTAGCAGCAGAACCTTCATCTTTGAAGATGAAGGGTCGCCCGATGATAGCATCATCTTGGAGAGATACCCGGAGACAGCTTGAGAGACATCCATGATGACGAATTTCTCGCTTTGTCGCTAGCTACATGATATCATGCCCCGGGTAGCTTGATGTATATTTGTAACAACCAGGAAAAGGGTGATAAGCCGAGGTGCTGAACTGAGAATATCCGGACTGAGAGCGCTCACTTTGGACATGCGCCTATCGACAAGCTGGAGACGTGTTATGGAGTTTGGGGTGACCTCACTGGACGCCTAGAGGGAAATGCCCAATGAGGGAAGACGGAGAGCGGAAGAACTGGCAGCCGCATCAGGGAGCTTAGCAAACCAGTGCCCAATTAGGACTAGATTCGACGAAGCTACGTAATGACCGAAATACCAACATATTCTTCAATCACAGCAAGCAATGTTATATCTTTACATAACGAGATGCTATAAATATGAGGGGGGAAATGAAGAATGGTAATCATGGATAACTCAGGATCGATTGAGAGAAAGTGAATTTGTAGACAATCACTTTTTGACGAGTATGGGTCTACCACCTCATTCTCTGTGGATGTACAGTGTGTCTGCTCAATGCTTGAATTCCAACAACATGGAGCTCATATGAAGACGACACAAGCACCGAAAGATGTAAAAAAGAGAAATAAGAATAAATACGGTCCATAATATCCCAACAATTTTGTTACTTCAATTTTTGGACACCCTCGGTTCAAATCAGGTGGAGATTCATCTGCAGCTTCTTTCTCTCTGCTTGGCCGCTAATAAGACTGCTGCCAAAAGGCTGTGGGCAGTCCCCCACGCCTGATTGGCTGTGGGTTTACATGCGTAAAAGTTGGCCCATTACACTCCATCATTGAACCTCAGGTGTCGATATCATGAGTTTTACCACGGAGTGAACCATCACCAAATTCACCCTCCACCTCACACCCAGCCCAGTGCCCACTCAATGGGCAGCCATAATCTTGCCTAGCCAATTCTCCATCTTCGCCTCCTTGAATAAAATCGAATTATTTTGAGAATGGCGGATTCTTGCCCAGCGCGGCATGAACCGACGTAAGCTGTCCTCTCTATTGAACCAGAAACCTTCACCTTGAAGACTAACCTGAGTTTCACATTTCCACTCATCCAGCCTCTCATTCACTCAAGGCCTCATCGTAGGCCAACTCTCCGTCGTTCTAATCCTAGCCGCCTTCATCAAATTCTTCATCTTCGGCGATGCGCCCTCCCCCGACGTCGCCGCCTCGCTCCGCGCCACAGAGCGAAGATCAAGGACGCTGGCACATAAGCAGTCCCTCCTGAGACTACGCTCCCCCAGCCAGCGCATCGGCCAGACCCTGAACCGCAAGAAGTCCACCGTCCTGAGGAACCCGCCGACGCTGACCATCGGTTCCATCCTGAGCAAGACGTACTACAACGTCGACAGCCACCAGCCGGAGAGCCTGGACTGGTTCAACGTGCTGATAGCGCAGACGATTGCTCAGTTTCGCAGCGACGCCCAGCATGACGATGCCATTCTCAATTCCCTCACCAAAACCCTGAACGGGACGTCCAGGCCGGACTTTGTCGACGAGATTCGCGTCACGGAGCTTAGCCTGGGTGAAGAGTTTCCCATTCTTAGCAACTGCCGCATCATTCCTGTCGACGAAGACGGCATCAGCTTGGGCAGCCATGTGAAAATCGACCCCGCGACGGCAGCTCGGGATGGCACTCGCCTCCAGGCCCGAATGGACGTCGACCTCAGCGACATGCTCACGTTGGCAGTGGAGACAAAGCTGCTTCTCAACTATCCCAAAAAGCTATCTGCGGTTCTTCCAGTAGCCCTCTCCGTCTCGGTGGTGAGATTCAGCGGAACACTATCTATATCATTTCTCCCGAGCAACCCTTCTCAATCGACCCCGACTATGATGGCCTTTAACTTCCTCGACGACTACCGTCTCGACTTCTCCATCAGGAGTTTGCTGGGTAGCCGTTCACGGTTGCAAGACGTGCCCAAGATTGCACAGCTGATTGAATCACGGCTACACAGGTGGTTTGATGAACGAGCAGTCGAGCCGCGGTTTCAGCAGATTGCACTGCCAAGCTTGTGGCCGAGGAAGAAGAATACCAGGGGCCCTGACGATGCCATGGCAGAGGGAAGTACAAGCTCTGCTGGGCTCTCCAAAGGCAAAGAGAGAGAGCCTTCCGTCGGAAGTGAAAGCCGGGAGCAGGCTACTCTACGGCACCGCAGACCATTGATGGACGATGAGTTTTCCAAAGAAGGCTCGCTACGCAGTCTTAGTAGGGATACGAGGGGCTAATAGGGCACAAGTATTTTTTTTATGATGGACGACGCATCTGGTTATACGGGCTTGATAGGCAACATTTGCGGGACATAGAAGGGCAGCATCAAAACCCCACGATAGTGTGGTTGGGAGTCATGAAAAGGCTAAAGCGAATCGCCACACAGGAGTACTGTTGGTTTCTTTCTTTTCTTTTGGCATTCATAGCTGGATGTATCAGCTCATGGGAGAAACGACGTGGACAGATAGTGAAAAGTATGCTAGAATACTGCCAGAGCAATAGGCGACTCGGTTAGAGGATAAAAGTTCTTCCACCAAGCAACTGAGCCACCAATGAGCAGCACGTAATAAATCCCAGACCACAAGATTGTGCGTCTCGGACGAGAAGAGTCGGCTTCGTCAAGCCAGTACGGTTGGACGGCGCCCCAAACGCGAGGCAAGCCCATGGAGTTGCAGAACGTGTGAACCAGAATGACGGCAAGAAGAGATCCAGTCCGCAGAAAGAGGAAGTTTGCGTAGGCTCCGAAGAGGGAAGTATACGAAAACTGCAGGACGGAGCGGGCAATGGCAGCCACCAGGGGCGTCTGCGGGTGGGTAATGCGGAATTCGTAAAAGTGGTGGACGTGAGCAAGGCCAAAGACGACAGGAGACAGGAAGATGATTCTGCTGATGCTAGACCCTGCCACCAGGAGCAGTGGGATAGCGGCGGAGCGGAATAGACATTCTTCGGTGATGGGGCCCTGCGCAGGAGAGAGAGAGAGAAAACAAACATGAGCACTCGGACTAAGTTGTAAAACGCGTGGGCAGGGGTATATCGATGAACTGGGGCTCTTTCATCTCATCGTGCTGGGGTTATGCTTGGAAAACTCACAGCAACCAGGTTTCGCCAGGTGGGCCATTCAGCCCAGATTTCCCGGAGAGGCTGAAGACCGTCCGCCCATTCTCGCCAGACGCCGTCGATGATAAGACACTCGTAAAGGGGTGCGGCAAAGAGCAGGCCTGTCAGAAGGCAGCTTTTGAGCGTCTCGACCAGGCCAAGCGGCCAATAGCCCATCAGATGCAGCGGGCTACAGCTGGTGGCGGCCGCTGAGGTGCAGACATAGGGCAAGAGGAGAAACGTAACGAGAGAGCACGCGGTGGTAGACAGTGAGACGACGAAGATCCTGGCGCGAATGGCCTCGGGGGCGTCTCTTGACTTGCCAGGGGCAGCTCTTGTTTCTGAGGATGCATAGAGAGGGAGCACATAGATGAGGGTGTATGCCGCCTGAGTTTTCCCCAAATAGCATAAAGCATAATAGATTAGCGACGTGTGCATGATCTGAAGAGAGTTTCGATACTGCTTACCAAGAGGCCAAACGCCTGGGGCTGGCTGAGAGAACCTGGTGAGGGAGGATCCATCTGATGAGGCTTAATATGAAACAGCGGCACTCTCGCCCGGCCTATTGCAGAGTGAAGCGTGTTCGTGTAAATGGCGAGATGTCCAGCTGTCAAACAGGGTTGAAGTTACAGTTACACGACAGGATATACAGAGCGTTGGGGATAGGACCAAAAGGCTCGGTGGAAGCTGAACAGCCGCGCGCCAGTCGCCAAAGTAAGCGTACGAAGAAGACTCGGAGAAGCCTGCATGTGCATGTGGTTCCGCTTAAAAAAAAGAGAAGAGGAAAAAAGAGGGGATGGCTACCCTATGCGGGGAGTGGAATGACGCAAAGTTTGGCTGGTGATATGCAGCATAATAATAGAACGGATCATGGGGACGAAGGTATTATTGTTTTCATAATGGAGCATGAGATGAGATGAGATGAGATGGAGAATGGATTTGGCGCGGGTTAGAACAATGGGTTCCTGAATTGGTGCGGAGGACTTTTGGTTGAATTAGGGCGTTTGGTTGCAACTTTTGGTTGATGCTACTGCGGCTCTAACGGAACTCTATGCGGAAATGGATGGCCACCGTTGATGACTAAGGCCTCGACTCCAGATGATGGGTTGACTACCTATTTCTGCGTACTACTAACCTAGTAAGTACCTAGAAAACTTTAACAGACAACCTACATGAAGACATGCTCAATTGAATGCTGCTCTAGGTTATTCTTGGTGGTGATTTGCTTGTCTTTGATTATCTGACAGGTACGAGCATTACTTTGGGTGTCCCGGTCACAGTCACAGTCGTCTAATCTACGAGTGCGGACTAGCGAGTCCTGCAATATGCGAACCGTGCTGGATCGGGAACTCCGTCTCCAGCTGTGTATTTATTTGCCAGGGGGAACGTTGTCGTAATCCAGGGAAGTGAGCAAATCAATGGCGTCAACGGTAATGAACCTCTCTCTACTGTATTCGGACTGCTTCATCGGCCACTCTCACCAAACGCTTCATTCAGGTGAATGAATGAGCCGGATGAATGCAATATGCCGCCATCAATTGTGGATGTGGATGAAGATAACAGAACAAAAAAAAAAGCTCCGAAACCTCCAGTCGCAAACGCAGACGCCAGCAACCGTTTCACCGTTGCATCCTTCCAAACTGCCAAATGCTTCTACTGTAGCGTTGGCTAGCCCTCCAGCCGCGTCCAATCTCACTCGTCCAAGTGTTCATGCATACAAGGCCTGCGCTCAGGTCCATTCCAATGGGCTTCGTGTTTGCCAATCGGCTGCGCACCATTGACTGGATATCATCACATTACCGCGATCAGCCGTCAGTTAGGTAGCAATTGATAGCAATAGTAACTGTCAGACTGCGCTGCTGCATGCACTGCGCTTCTGCCCCCGGCGGGCGCGTGTGTACAGTGAGGTGCCTGCAGGACACGAGACGACTGGAACAAACGATTGGAAACGACCTGAAGCTGTTTGTGTGCATGTGCATGTGCATGTGCGCGTGCATGCATCCGCCCGAGCCTGTAATTTCAGGGCATGCAGGGCATCTGCGCACTGCACTGCGCCACTCGCTTCCCTCAGTAAAAGACCAGACTCGACGGAGTAAAGAGTAAGGTAAGATTAATACCGCAGCCAATTGAATTGATCCGAGCTCAACCTGAAGCTGTTTGTCCCGGATTCTTTCATTCCAGTCCACTGCCTCGACACCGTAATTATTAGTGTAATGCAAACGGTACAGTACTGGTCCGTACTGTCCCTAGCCAGGCACCGTTCGTTCCGGAGGAGCCTCTTCAGCGCGGAACCACCAGCGGTGCCTGAAATCTTAGTTAGTTGACCGCTAGCAGCCCGTAGAGTTCATGCTAGACACCGATCTGGTTACCTCATCCCCGTCTCTTTGCGACCGCGTCGATCGCGATGGCTTCAACTCAACCAGCCAGCCAGCGCCCGCCGTCTGAGGCCCCATTCTGCTGCGCACATTTTTTGCTCAGTTGCTTGTTTTTGTTCTTCTCTCAGTCTTACTCGTACGTCTTATCGCGCTGCTGGAGTCGCTAGAAGCCCGGACCTGCATCTCCCTGCAGCTTGGCCCAGCTAGCGGCGCTTCTGCTCTCTCTGCACTGCTGCGAAAAAGGGCAACCCCTGCATCTGCGTCTGGCCATCCGTCGAACCTGGACCTGCCGGGAGCCACTCTTTTCACTTCTGCTAGACACAGTCAGCGACAAAACGGAGGGAGACGGATCGAGAGAAGCCATAGAAGGGATGTCGATGTCCACGGAGCTGATCGAAGCCACGCGTAGGCGGTCAAGGACTGTCAAGACAACCGGGAATATACCTGGCAACGCCCCATCACGATGCTGGGAGGCCCACGTACCTACAGCACGAACATGCTGTACCTGTTCTTGACCTGGGAGCTCAAGTATCTACCGCATGAATAAACAAGCTGGAGACCAGAAACAGATCATCTGTGCCAAACTGAACTGAACTCAAACCGAGTTCGCATGATCCATCTACGACAATAGACTCAGTCACTCAGCTCCACGTCGTGTCTCGACATGATACCTACCAACCACCATCGTCGTCGCCTTGCATGACATGATTGCTTCAAAAAACAAAACTCTCTAGTCGGGTCCCAGTTCCAGTAGCACAAACTCTGGCGGGCCACAGCTCCAGTTGCGGACTCTTCGTTCCATCCCCGTCCACCATCCACCATCCCCCATCCACCATCCACCATCCACAAATCCCCCGGGCGCTGCGGCCAGGCCAGGCTACTCGTACATGGACGCTACGGACCTCCCCTTTTTCATGGGCCTCCCCCCCGGGCCGCATCTTCGTGCCCCATCAACCGCCTTGTCGGCTCTCTTTCGCTCTTTCGCAACCCTCCACACGCTCATTTTGCCCGTCTGTCGCTCTCTCGAATCGCTGACCGTTACGCTCTTTTTGCCCTATCCATACTCGGACCTGCGCACGCCTTGGCTGGCATCGCTGTGCTTCGTCTTGCCGCTTAACCGCCGCAACAGTCTTTGAGGATCCTACGAATAATCGCCCGGTTTATGTCCTTCTTTAATTTTTAATTCTTCCAGTCGCTACTTCGGACTAGTCCGTAAATTCATTCTTCTTCAGCTCGCCTGCGACTCTCTCCCAGGCGCGCTGCTAATTTTTTCTGGTTACACTTTTCGATTCTCACGGGTTTTATTTTCATCTGCTTGCCAACAATATAGCCGCCGACCTTTTGACGCGACCAATCAATTTCTGCTTCTTCTTTCCCCTCTTCATATTTGCTTTCAAATATCCCCTTCGTGCTCCGGCAGTTTCTTGTTTCTGTGCGAGACTGCCCGTCCAACCCGAATTGGCGTGACCAGCAGCCCGATCGGCTCGCACCACACGACGAATCGAAGCCCTCGGACGTAATATCGAGTTATCATACGCCATCGCCACCTCCGCACCAAGCGATTCGCTGGCTCTGCGCATCCTCGCGCCCTGCAAGATCGAAATTCATTCATTCACAGCCGCGCCGACCTCTCGCCATCTTTCAAATTAGTTGGGCAAATGTTATGAGACGGCTCTCCTGTTTAGTGAGAAGAGGATGTCCGAATCGCCCGATTCCGAACGGTCCTCGGAAGGGCGATCGTCTCCAAACGAGAAACTTCAGATTCGACTTGTGCCGTATGAACCGACCCGGCTCAGCGGCGGTTCTCAGCTTTTCAACCCAAATGCCTCCATCGGCTCGAACCTGGACAATGTCGAAGTCCATTCTGCGGACGACTCGCCCGCCACCGCAAGCCCTCCTTCTTCGGCCTCGACCATTGCCGGTCCGTCCCGCGCCTCAGCTGGCAAGCGACGGAGTTCAAGTATTGGCCCAAATGAAATCCTCGACACCGGTTCATCTGCTATTGCTCTCGAGGCCGCCCCTCGGGGGAGATATCGATCTCAATCTCTGTCGCAGTCATTGAAAAGCCTGACGTCTCCGCCATCCCCTGAACTCCCACCTGAACTCCCACCTAATGCTACTGCCAATATTGCTGCTGCTACCGCCGCCTCTGCTACGACATCCCCTGTCCAACGTCGCCCCAAGAGATTCATCGACATCAACCTTAATTCCGACAACAAGACCTTCTCCCTCGTCCCCCTTAACTCCGTTCGGGCCTCCCGGACCAACTCTGTTGTTTCTACTCGTACCGATTCAAACCCGCACTACTCTGTCGCCTCCAGTTCCTCTTATATGCAGAATTCCTCAAGCATCTTTAGCGAAGATCGCCCCAGCTCGGCCTTGACGACATTGGCAGAGGATAGCGCCTCGGTAACCGCATCATCCTTGGGTCCATCAATCCCCGAAGAAGATGATGATTCCATGTCCCCTTGGAACTATAACCTTGTTGGTGGACTGCGCAAGGTTGAGAGTCAACTCAGCGATGCCACCGAGGGCGAGACTACCCCCACCCGGCTGCCTCCATCCCTGGATGAAGATCCCGTCGCCTCAGGCAAGATTGCGGTCGAGGAAGAGCGCATCGCTGCGTTTGCTCTGACGACCAAGAAATCATTTCAGTCCAACAAAACCGGCAACACCGTGTCGGATCGCACGAATTACAAGACGTATGCGCAAAGCTCTTCTGGCCCGGACACTGTCCGTGGCTCCATGGCATCGGATTTCGACACCTCTTCGCTTTTCCCTGGCGGACCCAACTACGTCGTTTATGACGGCGCGTCAACATCTGATCAATCCCGGGCGCATTCGGATTCAGAAGCCCAGGGAACTCCCAACTATGTTGTCCACGGACACCGACGTACGCAGTCAGATGGGACGGATATCTCTCATGCGCCATCCGAATACTCAAACAACAGCATGGTGGTGGCTCCTTTACGACCCATGAGATCAGGTCGCCTCTACTCTAGCTCCACGATTCCTAGCACTAGATCGCTCGAGCATCTGAGGACCGGGTCCTTGAACTCTGTTTCCGGCTCCGGGTTCAACCGAGAGGTCGATCTCAATACGCCAGCGGGCGTGTCCACACAGGTCGATTTAGAAGGGCGACATTCACGATCTCAGTCAACCGCGAGCCAAGGTGTTCACCGCAGAAATACGTCTCGAACGCAGCCATGGGGTACTGCTCTGTCCACAGTCATGTCAGAGAGCGAACAAAGTGACACGACCCGGTCCATCTCTCGACTGTCTGGCAACGCTCGCAGCAGCGTCTTTACGCTCAACCAGCTAAGGCAGACAGGAAGCTTCTCCACTTTTGGTGTGGAGGAGGCTTTGGCCATGGCATCTCATTCTCGAAACGGCTCTGTGGACCGACCTCAACCAGTTTACGGTAGAGATACACCTTTCTCTACTGCTCGTCTTGTACGTGACCACGACGAGGACGGCGATGGTCTGGCAGACCTGGAGAGTATGAACCGCCTCCCCTCCCGTGCCCGCGGCCTAAGCATGGCCTCTGAGCACTCAGGGGCCAGAAACCACCGTTCCCGTTCCAGGAGCAATTCTCGAAACAACAGCATAAGCTACGCGTCGGTCATTCCGGCATGGGCAAGGTAAGCAAGCCAGTGCCCGTATTCAGCCTCTGAAGCTCGGTGTATCTAACTTGAATAGGGTCTATTACGGCAGTGGAGAACGGCGCTTTTTGGCGGCGCAACCTTCCAACGAGTCCATGTTTTCGCAGTTCACCAGCAGCTTACACCGAGATTCGTCCCACAGCCGCTCCCCTAGCTATGAGGCGCACACTGGAGAGATTTTCAATCCCCGTCGTCGGCCACGAGAGATGCATCGACGTGCCAGTGAATCCGATTCGATGGACATCCGCCCCCAGCCTTATATGCCCGTCGATCATAGCGTCAAGAAGCAGACTTCGAGCGTCTGGTCACCGCATCTGCAGACCGATAGACGAGCCAGCCGATTTAGCATCTGGTCGCCTCCTTCGTTGGCCGAATCTACCGACTATGGCATCTGGAAACGAAACCTCCAGCTTGTGCTGTTTGTTCTCGGCTTCATCTGTCCATTTAGTAAGCCCTCTCGAATCATACCTATACGTCAAGTATTGGCTAACAGAATGAAACAATAGCTTGGATAATAGGCGCCATTCTGCCAATTCCTCCCAAGCTGGAGCGAGAAATGACAGAACAAGCCTACAGCACAGGCCATCTGGATATTCGAATGGAGGCACGCAACCAGAGGGTCTACATCAACGCGGAGCGCCTTCATGAACGCGCCAGGTGGTGGAGGAGCGTCAACCGGCGCATGTCCATCATCGGCGCCCTCATCATCTGCCTCTGCGTCGTCCTGATTGTCGTTGGCGTGACGACGTGGCACAAATGAGCGGAACGGATCTTTTGGGCAGGGAGTTTCTATTGCTAACATGGAGATTTTTCATCTTTGGATAAAAAGCGACACACTTTTGGGATATTTTAGCGATCTTTTTTTTTCTGATGGGATGACGACGAAACAATACTCTTTTGGGATACACGTTTCTGGATGGCGCCGTTTCGGATTCTTTTTCACTTCGATTTTTTTTTTCGCACAAACTCTTACGAGATAACGATTCACAACTCGCATTTACATTATTACAGACATTTTATACAACAACAACAAATGTGTGTACACACGCACAAATACACACACGACTTTTTATGCGTAACGCAAACAACCCCCTTTTTTGACGTCTCTTTCGATCATATTTATAAACACCAATTTTTTTTTTTATTATATACTTAACTTTTTTTTTTTTTTACAGCTTTTGATGGATGGGAGGCATGAGAATTAGATACCTTATGTTGGGTGATGGAGGGAGGGAGAGGTCCGAATGTTACATGCTGAATATGGTACGATATATACGCATAGCCCAAGGATTCGCGGGATGTTTTTTTTATGAAGACGGATGTTTTTTTTATGAAGACGGATGTTTTGAAAAAAAAAAGAAATGACGGGTGTTGATGAAGAGGAGGAGAGGCTAGATTTCACAAAAAGCAGATGAAATATAACCACATTATATCTTTTGACATCATGAACATCCTTTCTCTCATCCAGTTGTTATACACACTAAACCTATCAAGTTAGGAAACACACCAAAAGCGAGAAACTTCATAGGAGGGCGACACATTTGTCTCTCTCTCTACATGTATCTCTTGCAAAATCCGCATGCTCTTCTAACCGTTCCCATGTAATAAAACATTTCCATCCTAATCCCACCTATTTGTCTATTGTTGGTTTCCATTATACTCGACACACACACTTGCAAACATTTCCAAAAAAAAAAAAAAAAGTCTGACAAGGAAATTTAAAAAAAAAAAATAAAATCAAAAAACATCATCGCGTCTTCCGCTTCTGCAGCGCCGCAATCTCCGCCTTGAATTCATTCACAGCCTCAGCAATATCCTCCTCAGGATCCTTCGAGATGCCCAGAATCGGCTCCATGCCCGAAAGGCTCTCGCTGCTGATCGTGCGCTTGAGCCGGGCACTAGCCTTACCCTGACGACTCTCGAGCTTCTTCTTGAGCAAGGCCTTTCCGGGAGACGCGAAGAAGGCGAGCGACGCCGTGGTCCAGATGAAGGCGTAAAAGTAGACGTGGGACCAGGCGCGGAACGAGTCCTTGAAGCCTAGGACGAGGAAGGGCAGCGTGGTGAAGGAGAATGTGAGCTGAGTGACGAGGTAAGTGGCAAAGTCGTAGTACTTCTTCTTGGGCGTGGGGTTTCCTGTGATGGGATCGAGGAAAAAGGGGCGAACGTGTCGGCGGAAGTCTATTAGTCACATTTTAGTTTGGATCAACAAGTATTTAGAGATGGGTATACGGAAGACATCTTACTCTTGGCCGACGTTTGAATCAGACTGGCCAGCATAAAGCTGAGGTAGTAGCCGGGGTAGAATCCATGCCAAAAGGCACTGGTGACAAACGTCGTCATGCTGGCTCGGAAACCGGGCTTCTTGCCTCGGGGCGTCACTCGGAGGTAGATGTAGTTGCGCAGCCAGTTGTTGGTATTCATGTTCCATCCAGCCAGATACGCTCGAGGATTCTGGGCCGTCTCAACAGTCCAGGGGTCGACGTTTTGCAGGCGGTTCCACGAAACCTTTCCAGTGGCGGGATCGATGCCGTTGTAGCCCAAGCCGGCCAGGATGCAGGCGCCCTCGGTCAGCGCCCACACGCCGTAGAACTTGAAGCGCGTCACCTGACTGGCCATATGAATGAGGAAGACGCGGTGGAGGAACGATCGCTCGGTGAAAGACGGGTCGGTAACGTGGGTGTGGCTAAACTTGCCCGACAGGCCGACGAAGAGGCCGATCCAGACGAGCCCGGTGACGGCCTTTTTGGTGGCAGGGGTGCCGCTGCGAGGAATCTTGCGCTTCTTGCGCACGGGAGGTTTCTTGGCGGGATCGATCTGGGCGGGGACGTCGAACATGGTCGTGTCGATCCAGCGGCGATATTCGGCATAGTCAAAGGCCGGGCCGGCGAACAGTGAGGGGAAGAAGAGCACGTAGGCAATGTAGTCGATGAGCGGCGGGAGCTCCTTGAGGGCACGGTTCTGCTGCAGCTCGGACAGCTGGTCGGCGGGGAGTTGCCCATCGGCCACGTTCCAGCAAAAGGCCGAGAGCTTCATGATGAGCACCATCTGGGCGCCGGTGATGTCGACCACGTCCGGCGTGTTTGCGATCTGGCGCTGGATGTGGCTGACGGACATGTGGCCCATGACGAAGAAGAAGCCGATCCAGGGCATGTAGGGGCTGCCGCGCAGGAACTTTGCGATGGCGTAGGTGCCGCCCGCGCTGATGGCCAGGGTGAGGATGCCATCCCACAGGTCGAAGAGGCCGACGAGGTAGAAGAGCGAGACGCTGTTGGTTCGTTGCGACTTGGGTCAGCTAAGCTGAAGCTGCAGGGGGGAGTCTTAAGTTGGAATTCGGGCGAATTACCATATAATAAAGATGTTTTTTTGCAGCGGCTTCGCGTCCGGCAGACGCTTGAGGATGCCAGCCAACGGATACGACAGAAGGAACGAAAAGGTCAGCTTGACTGTTGGGAGAATGTATTGGTTAGAGTCGATGCAGGTTGCGCAGAACGGAGGGTAATGTATTGGTAGAAGAGAGAGAGAGAGTCTCTTACGTTCGTCGGGAGAAGCAGCAAGCTTCGTCGACAGCGCCTCGAAAGCTGAACATTGCAAAACACACGCGTTAGCTCAAAGACAGGACACAATCCGAAGGAGGGATATTAGACTCACGCCTGTGCAGAAATAACAGCATTGCTGCGTTATGTGCCACCCGTTCCAATCAAGAAAGGTGCTCAGCAATGAAGTTGACAAAAAAGACAAAAGAAGAAGAAGAAGCTCCAAGAGCGGGATGGGAAGATGGAGGGGTGCAACCCCAGCTAAATTTTAAAAAAAAAGAAAGAAAGCGGGAAGCTACCCCCCAAAAAAACAAGGTTCAACGGGGAAAGAATAAATACACTGGCCAGAAACCAGACAGACCTCTTTAACAAACAAGATCAAAAAAAAAAAAAGAAAGAAAGAAGAAGAAGAAAGAAGAAGAAGAAAAGAAGAAGAAGCAAGTGCAAACCCAGGCATCTATATCCGTTGAGTGACTGCGCAATACAAGGCTTCTACCCCCTCCCCTCCAAAAAAAATTGTTGAGCGCATCAAATGACGACGATGCATCTACACCGATCTACTACTCCCTAAGGGGTTTCCCACATGCACATGCGCAACTACCACAAAGCACGGGACAACGATCATTCGCTGAATATACAACCACGTGCCGCCAACACCATCTAAAAGCCTAAAAGGGAAAAAAAAAAAAATCCTAAAAACAAAGGAATTGCACGTGAAAGAAGCTGAATTCAGATCCAGTAGACGGAATTCCATTTTTTTTTTAAAGATAAACATAAAGATTAAGATAAACATGCAAAAGTAAAAAAAAAAGAACAATGACAAGCCAGGGAAATTACTTTCACCACAAATTTGAAAGAATCATGCATGGGGTTAGGTTTTTTTTTTTTTTTTTTTTTTTCCAATTACATCACCGGCGACGCATCGCATCCCACACACACCCACCCCTTCGGGCAAATCTGCTGATCACCGCCTCATCCAGCCGTAGTTTTTGACAGGACAGGACAGCCTGGCAAGCAGGAAAATCAAGGCACGAAACAAGGGGAGAGTGAAACATGCACTTACAAGTATACACATGCTTGTTTGTTATTGGTAGCCTCTGGTCTTTGTCCATCGCTATCATGGATGAAGCCGACCACAAAACTACAGACATTCATAGACAGAACCATCACATGCAGATTTCAAAAGAGATATAAGACATATCCAGAGTATCAATAACCTATCACCAAGGTACAGCTGGTTGTGTGTATATCAGAGCGCATGGCCACCCAGCCAGCAATTCTCCGCACGCACTTTTAAAAAGCCCATCCGTTAAAAGAGATCCCATCCAACGCCGGTCATCAACCCACAGATACCACCATGATACGAACAAGCCAAAGTATCGACGAGCCAAATCCCGCCCAGTTCCGAACAATGGCGCAAACCTTACTCCGTATACGCCGCCTTTTAACTCCAGGTCCAAGCAATTGTACAAATCCCAACGCCATGGCCCATCATGAGAAAAACACCATGGGAAAAACACATGCCCTCAAGACCGTGTGTAAAAAAACCCACCGCAACACTATTCCTATGCGTATAATCAACCTAGGAAGAATTACAATATAAAGAGAAGAGCAAGGATTAGAAAAAGAAGGAGTGAATGAGTGAATGAAAGAAAGAAAGAATGAAGGAAAGAAGGAAGGAAAGAAAAGAACGAACAAGAAGAACAAGAAGAAAAGCAAAGCTCCCACCCGTATAACACCGCGCCAAATCCGTTTTAAGAGGCTCCAGCAAGGAGCACAGAAATGTACATGAGAAACCCCCTCTCTTCAAACGCCAGAGGCGCCCAAAGCGAAGAGGCATATTAAAGAAGACAACGGTAGTGCCCTAAGTGCTTTTGTCAGTCATCGTGTCAGGCATCATCATCATGGCTGTCATGGCAATACGCTACTCACGATGGCTTCCTCCGCGTCAAGCTACTATGGTTGTTGAGGATAGTAGTAATCGTTTGGTCCCTGATAATTGGACCAGTCAAAACCCTCGCCGTTCTGTTGCTGCTCATCTGCCTGCACATCTTGCTGGTGCGGTGATGGGTGGGACAGCTGGTGCTGCCGCTGCTCGTCGGGCTGCGGCTGGTGCATTTGGTGATGGAACTGCTGCTGTTGTTGCTGCAATTGTATCGCGTGCATCTGATGTTGCAGCTGTTGCTGGCGCTGTAGCTGCTGTTGGTGATGGTGCATCTGCTGCTGTTGCATCTGCTGCTGTTGCATCTGCTGGTGGTGCAATGCCTCTTGCGGCAGTTGACCTTGCGGGATGTGGTCGTGATATTGAAATGAATGTTGGCGATGAGCATAGCGTGCCTGGGCCTCCGCCTGAGCTTGGGCTTGGGCTTCCACCTGAGCTTCAAAGTGATCGTGAGAAGGGTGCTGCTGGACAAGGTATTCGTAGTCTGCTCTAGAGTAGGCAGCCATCGGAGCGACGGCCATGGTTGACACCGGCAGGGCTTGGGACATCATGACTTGAGAGCCGTAGTCGGCAACATGGGCAACATGTTGGTGTGGGGAGAAGTTGGCGACGTGGGTACCCATGTTGTAGAAGTGCGCGTTGGCACCCATGAAGCCATTGTCTTCCTGCCCAAACAAGGTGACTTCATCCACAGGATTGCGGAAGTTTTGGGACATGACAAGCTCGGTGCGAGGCTTGATGTTGTGAAAGAAGTTGGACTCGCTCGGGGTCATCAGAGACTTGTTATCCACGTCTTCTATGCTATAGTAGCTGACCAGGTGATGCGGCACACCCTGGAAGGTGATGCTAATTGTCTTCTTGACGAGTCCCCTTTCCTTGAACAGATAAGAGTCCACCAGAGAACCGACCAGCGACCGTTCTGGGTCTCGGGCGATGGTGGCCGGGTCTAGGACAGTTGAGTTGGACCGAGGAGTGGCCTTGTTGACGCCCTGAGAACCTCGTTTTCTCTTGAGGGCACGTTTCTTCTCGCCGGGAGGAAAGGGCTTGTCTAGCTCGCGGTAGATGAGGAAGTTGCCGAGGATGCGACTAGGACTCCAAGAGATGCCGTCTGTCCAGCGCTTGATGCCCGAGGCATGCTCTTCATAGATGAAGATGTTGCCGCTGGAAATGAGCTCTTGGCGTTCACGATCATGCGGGCGTCGGGGCACATGGTTGATTTGACCCTGCAAGCACGATTCGAAGAGGAGGAGTGCATCCCAGGTGGTGGCTACGTGCCCCTTGAAAGTAGGGTTTAAAGGTGATTGGCTGGCCATTGCAACCAATTTGGATGGCTAGAGTTTGGAGGTATAGAGTTTGGAGGCTGTTGCTCTGTGTGTACAGCGTGTGAATATGAGCAGCGAGTGCCTATGCGAGGTGGATGGTGTTAGTGTCGGCAACAATGGCTATACACGAGACTGTCCATATGTCACGGATTGGCCTGATGCTCCCCAAGGGGCAAAGCGGACAGTTGGAGGCAAGCCGGCGAGGGAGCGTGAGACGGGTTGAAGTGCGTAACGCCGATATACCAGTGACGGTATGGGTTGTTGATGGAAGAAGAGATGGGATGGTAGAGGGCAAGAGATGATGGGCAGAGACGAGATAGGAGGGTTACTAGAAGAAGGAGAGGGAGGAGATAAGAGAAGGCGAGAGCGAGAAGCAGAGAGATATATAATAGTGGGGGAGAGAAGTAGAGGGCAGTAGGTACAAAGTAGAGCTAGAGGAGGAGGAGGAGGAGACAGAGAGAGAGGAGAAGGAGGAGGAGAGAAGAGAAGAAAAGTGGAGAGGAGGGTGTGTGTATTGTGTAAGGTCTGTAAGGTCTGTATGCCTGCACTTGTGTGTGTGCGGGATCCAAGTGGGGAGTGAGAAAGAAGAGAGAAATCAATACGTACCAGGCCAGGGCCGGGGGGCCAAAGCTATCGTTGTCGGAAACAAGTCGGATGTCAAAGGCCGGCAAAGGTAACGAGTAGGGCTGCCGGTTCGATGCCGCTGATGATCGGACACTGACTCGAGCAAAGGAGAGAGGGAGTTGAATTTGTGTTGAGTTTGGGTTTGTTTGGGTTTGTTTGACGTTGCCAAGCTGAACTTTGAGGGAGCGGGAGTGGTGAAGCGGAAGCCGTCTGGTGGAAAGCTTGGGTAGAGACGGATCGGCGTCACTGCCGAAGTGTAAAGGTTGATATCTATCACGTTCAAGATCAGATCCGGGGCGCGAGCCGGAGCTGTTACTGCCGCTGAAGCAGTTGCCAAGTAAGGAGAGAGAGGGACTGGCAGCGGCAGTGATATTGAAGGTGAAGATAGAAGGAGAAGGGTATTAGGGGGGAGGGGTTGGTGAGTAGGAACGTTGGGAAATAGTCGGTGGTCGATAGTAGTGATTTGTTTCTGCGCAAGGAAGAAGACCAAGAAAAAGTCGAGGCAGAGAACTGGCGACGATGAGGTTATATAGGGCTCCCAAATACGAAAAGAGCAGCAAGCAACACTGAAGAAATCAAGGACCGAAGCAGAGCCGCAGGCAACTGCAATACAAAAAAAAACCCCGAGAGAGAGAGAGATAAGAGGGCGTTGTATGAGCCAGTAATTCGTCACAGGAGGCGGCGGTGGCTTTTTCTCTCGCCTTATTTTTCTTCGGTTTGGCTGTCCGGGCAGCGCAATCTCAGGGCAGCGCAGCTGTTAAAAAGCCCAATTGCTCGAGAGCGTAGTTTGATCTGGGTAGCGGCGCAATTGCTGGGGGACCAAAAGCAAGAAAAATCCAATGTTGCAAAAGAATGAGGGAGAACGAGGCCGGAGAAGAGGGGCGTTGGAGTTGCTTCGAGAGCGGCAGAACCAGAGCTGGCGTCGGGCCCCACCAGACCGCAGACCGCAGACCACAGTTAGGTAGGCAGGTACAGATGAGCTGGTGTCGGAGGGTGTGTACCGGCGACCAGGGCGGAGGGAGGGTGGGCAGCCAGGTACCGGCACGGGTGCGTCTACATGCGGCATACCTCTTGGGGTCCCTCGTTCCGTTGCTGGGCCTGGGTCTGGTACCTTGATACCTTGATACCTTGAGTGCGGTGCGGTACCTTGGGAGGTGCTTGGGCGGTGCAAAGTGGAGGACAAGAGCCAAAGTGTAGTGTATCGTACCAAAGGACGCCCTGGATGTGGTGCGGGTGGGGCCACCAAGCCGTGGCTTGAGCGAGACCGATTTGGACCCAATGCGGATGCGACCCAGGGAAGCGACAAGGCCCAGAGGAGGCCGTGAGGTAGGCGATACACGGCTGGGTGCGGGCGACGCGGGCACAGGTCGGCGTAGCGTCTACTCACTAGATCCACCGCCGGCTAGGTACTAGGTACCTCCACAGAGCCGACTGTGCCAGCACCGCGACGACTGTACCTGGAGTAGCGCGAGCAGCCGGATCGCTGGCAGCCAGGTCAGCACAGCTAGCAACCAAGTGCGCGCGCCAGTAGCACCGATGCGGTGCGTGTGCGTGTGTGTGTCCATGTGTATCTAGTGGATATGTGTGGTAGCAGAGCAATTTGATAATAATAATTCTCCTTGAAATTCCACTGACTGATTACATGTACTAAATGCGAAGCCATCTATCTCGTCTCTTGATTACAGCCCAGTACGGTACGATACGGTACAAGCACACAGGACGGAGTGGTACCTCCTCTCTCCGTGCATCGACCACTGCAGCAGCTTGGGTCTAGCGCGGCCCCCCGGAGACGTGGGTGCTTGGGCCCCATTTCCCGCAACTGCCGACAGCAGGGTCAAGGGCCCTTTTTACCAGCAGTCTGGGCTATTAGCCGGAACAAGGTGCTTTGCGCTCTCAGTTGTCTCCTCAACTGGCCCTCGATCTCAGATGCAATGATGCTTCTAGTCATTGCACTGTTTTTCTTCGTAGCAGCGGCATGGCAGCGGATGGCTCAAAGCATCACGGCCACCAAAGTCAAGCAAGCTAGCGGCAGGCCAGACTCGATCGCATTTTCTCAATTGACCTCGACAAGTTTTGTCCATTGCATTGGGGCAGCGTTCAGGCACAAAAAGTATATGGTGATACCATGCAGTGGCATTGACTGATATGTACTACCTACATACTACATACTGTAGCAGGCAGGAATCGTGCTCGGGGGCCTGTGCACCGTAGCGTCGGACCCGCTGAGCAAAGGAGATCTGGGCCGATTGCCTTACCGCGCATCGGCGCTACTTTTTACTGGCAAATTACTATGAGCAAGATACGAGAGAAACAAGAGGGGGGAAAAAATATGAATATAAAAGATATCAAGATAGAAAAGATCCCCCAAAGTGGGCTGTGCAGGCCAGAGAGCGCAACAACGCCAGAGCGCAGTCAAGATAGATGCCCCTCCGCCTCTTGCATGTTGGGTGCAAGTACAAGAGAAAAAAAAGGGAGGGGGAAAGAAATGAGGCGGCCGAACGACAAAGGTGGGCGCAAAGTGGGCGAACGAGAGAGAGAGAGAGGGGGGCGACCTTTCGATGCTACTGCACACGTACTTGTCCCTCGCCCGTTTGTACTAGCAGCCCAAGTGCTGAGTGCCAAGTGACTTTGACATACACCAACAGCTACCATGACATAAAGCAGATGACATTTGGGAAGATACGGCTGGTTCTGGTCAAGCCTCAGAAACCGAAACGATGCTGGACTGGCAAAAACGCCGCTCAGCGTCATCTCGCCAACATTGGACGTGTCCGGGCCTCAGAGTCAACGTTTCCCCCTCTCCGGCTCCGTTCGTTGTTGCAAAAGGCGTTCGATTGGGGAGACCCATTCGCGGAGACTAGCCACCGTACTGTGCGCAGAGGGCATCTCGATGCAATCAATGGCTCCCCGATTACGGGTGATGATGATAATGATACCCTGTTGCAAGTATACCGGGGGAAGAATGGAGAGACTCGCGAGAAAAGGTGCGAGACACGCTGCTAAGGGCCAATGCACGTCTGCTGCAGCTCTAATTTCAATCCTGCCGCGGATAAAAGGCCAACGACCAGACGAGACAAGAGACACAGGACAGCTCACAGAGCGTCACTGCAACGCTTCGTATAGTACCGGCATAAGGGCCGCGCTGGTGCTGGGCTGGGGCTAGGTCCAACGCTCCCTTCCTTCTTGTTTTTTCCCACTCTTCTCCCTCTCCCTCGGGCTGGCTGGCTGGGGCGCTACTTTTTCGCTGCTAGGATGCTCCGCGAGCGTGGCCGCGGTTTTTGTTTTGCCCAAAGCCAGCCAAGCCCAAGCAAGCTACCAATGGGTTGGTGGAGGCGCCTAAAAAAGGTGAGGCACCGAACTTGCTGCTCCCGCAACCAGCCGTTTCCGCGCTGGAGGGGAGGGGCCTGCGGCCGTCCAGGTTGATGAGAAAATGATGGCACTACTGTACTGTCCCTTGTTAGCAAGGCAGCAAGGCACATGCTCGAAATTGTGACTACGAGTTAGATAGGTACCTGATATGCAGCAGAAGTTGGCGGTGCCCGTCTTAGTGCGAGCCTTACGGTGTGGTTTTTTATCGCCTCGAATCGGTATCGGGTTCGTGCTACTGCTGCGATAGATGCTGGTGGTTTGTTCGTTTTGTGAGAGAAAATTGAGCCCTTGATACCACCCACGGCGGACGCTTCGAATATGCAGCTTATTGCCCTCAATCACGCTCTCTACTGTATACGACTAGTCTCTTCGTGTTCGTTCAACCAGAAAAGCAAGGGGACCTGCGTGGGTTTGCTGATGTCGGCGCTCTCCGCCTTGTTGCTTTTGAGTTGAGTCGTCCCATATAACATCTTCATGGCTTGAAGGCTGGGCCCTGGCCTTACGATCGAGCAATCGACGATCGTGGGCCTCGATTCAAAAGCCCCCTCCCAAAAAAAAAAAGACCCCTCATTGAGCCTCAACAAAGAGCTTCGAAACATTGGCTTGAGTGTACGAATAGCCCGGTAACGGTAACCCGGTTTACAGTTGATGGACCCCATGCCCGCCTTGTTTTTATCGCTTATCGTAGCAAGGCAGGACAAGAAAGCCAGGGAATGAGGAAGTTTTGAACACACGGCCCCCCAATGATGCGCACAACCCCGGCAGTTGCCCGGCCCGTGCAAGGAGATGTTGACGATATGGCTTTGTATGCGCGTATCCTCGTACTCGTACGGCTTGCAAGTTCCAGGTTCCTTGTTTTCCTCTGCCCGCCACGGCGTGCTCTGCGCCTCGCTCTGCCTATGACTAACAACTGTTGCGGCTCTTGATCGGAGATATGACCGCGTACCTACCCGCAAGTATAACCTGTATACCTGTATACCTGCACACCTTACTCATCCTCGTATTCCCCTGTCAAATCGCGAAGCCAAGGACGCCAAGATCACATCAAACGTATCGCCCTACCGTTGGCTCTCGCTCTGCCCCCTGGCTGATGACGCCGTTCCCAGGATTTCATCTCCCTGCCCTGGCCTTTCTCCGGATTTCTCAAAAAAATAGCTCCGAGCCCTGCTCTCTCTCTCTGCTCGTTTCGCAGCGGCGATGCCGTGACTAACATTTCATGCCTAAGCACAACACACTAGCAAACTAGAGCTCACCATGCTCCGTGGTTTGGCGATCCAAGTTCGCCGCCCCACGGCCGTTCGCCACTATGCTCCAACCAAAAAAACACCCACCAAACAACACCCAAGTGCTAAGCAAACGCCCCCCAATAGCGCTAAGAGTTGGATAGGGCTGGAATAAGGCCTCTTGGCGTGGCTGCACACCCTGAGGGGAGCAAGAAGGGTGCGAGAGCCTGGCAAAGCTCGCTGGATGGCTGGATGGGCTGGGCTGGTTGGCTGGCTGTCGCTCACTCGCTCGCTCTTACTGTATGGCTTAGAGAGAGAGAGAGAGAGAGAGAGAGAGAAAAGCCCGCTCTCCGCTTCTTTTGACCCGTCAGAGTGAGTCGTGCATCTTTCCGGCCAATCTGGCAGCACGCAATGTATGTATCTGGCCTGGGTCGGCAACAACTGTCCAATGAGCATCAAATCTTCAGCCAGCTTCCTTCGCTCGCCGAATTTTCCGTTCGATCCAGAGAGGGCTGCCCCAGTGGTTCGTTGCAAGTTGCGCCCAAGCCCGCCACCCTGCGAATGAGACTGGTCTGCTTGTCCGGCTCCCTTGGCAGAGAGGCTGGCTCTGTCTACTGTGCCTTGGCTTTCCTTGTCTCTTTTTGTCTCCCTCTCTGCCCGCGCGCGCACACACAAGAATGCGTATCTATTTCCTAATGCTCTGCAACGAGAATATGATGTGTAACTTGTGCGTGTGGGACACCCATTGTTGCTTGTCGTTTTAGAATTCAGGAACACGCAAAAGCTTGTGGCTCAGAGTTTGTCTGGCGGCCACCCGGCACGCGGAAGTGGCCGACACGAATGAACCATGCGCTCACCATGCACTTGTTGTCTTTGCCCCTTGCCGGCTGGGAGCGAGTCCAAAAAGACAAAAAAAAAAAAAAAAAAAAAAAAAAAAAAAAAAAAAAAAAAAAAAAAAAAAAAAAAAAAAAAAAAAAAAAAAAAAAAAAAAAAAAATTGGTTGAGAAAAAAAAAAAAAGACAAAATAAACTGCAAGATGCCAGGCCACGAGACGAGCAAGCGCTGTGGGAAAGAAGCGGCAAATGACATTGACATTGCCACTGTCATTGTCAAACTGCAGCGTACCTGCATCGCCAATCCGCCAAGAATCTCACTTATCATATTGTGTCTTCATCACATGCTGGTCTGGCCGCGTGGCAGCGTTGCTTGCTGCTCGCTTAGCACACCATGTCTGTCTGTCTACAGTACTACTAGGTAGTAGGTACGAGTATGTCAGGCCAGGCCAGGTCAGGCCATGTCAGGCCATGTATGTGCAGACTGTCACGTCACGGCCAAGTACAGCGCCGGTACTTGCATACGCACTCGTGCCTGTCCACACTGTCGTATATCGCTCAGCTCTCCAGGGCTCCATGGGGCCAAGCGGGCGCCTCAGGCAGGGAAGCAAGCAGTACTACGGAGTATAGGTACCTAGAACCAACAGCCATCCAACAGCCAGTGCAGTCATTCGAGGGGAACTACTACTAGGTAGGTAGAACTCGAGTCGGTGCTAGTGCTGGTAACGGAGAAGCACTCGGGCTAACCCTGTAGCAACTCGTAGCAAAACACGGCTGGAGTCGCAACTTCAGCTGTACGTGTACTGACTGCTCTCGTACTGTACCTGCTCGCGACCGGCCAATCTGGCTCAATCAAATCAACATGAACCCATTCGAACTGGGGCTAGATTTCGGATGGTGGAAACCAGATCGCACGCGCTAGTAGAAAATTGGATCGCCAGGGTTGCTCCTCCTCTCCCAGGCTCCACCGCCCTCAGAGATACACTATAGTAGTACACTACTGTACTGTAAGTATCTGGACGGAGCCGCAGTTATCGCAGGGCTGGCAAACTCTACGCAGCCACTAACGCGGCTGGGTCGGGGATACTGTACGGTCCCGGAAGCGAACCGCAACCTGCAGCTTTTGCCCAGCAACAGCGCCGCAAAAAGCGCCTCCCCAGAAGCCAGAAGCTCCCCTCAAGCCCCCTCTCTCACGCACGGGCCATGAGCCAATCGGAGTGCCTGCATGAGCCCAAGAGCCCGGCCGGCGAATCACTGCACTGAGAACCAACTGGAGCCAACTGGAGCCAACTGGGAACCACTGGGAACCACTGGCTGGGCGAACTTGAAGTTGGGCCAAGCAACCAAGAAACCACTGTAGCCAACGGCTCGTCATTCCACTGCAGCTTGGTCTAGCCTCGTTTCCTCCTCCATTGACTTCGTCTCGCCTCGTCTGTGACTGTGACTGTGACTGTGACTGTGACTGTGCCATCGCTATCTATCTACAGTAGTATCTTAGTAGTATCTACCACCACCTACCTAGTAGTGCTGTATCGTCCTGCTCTCGGCCAACAACACCTGCAAAACTACCTTACCTGCTATACTAACTTGAGCCGTCTCTCCCCCAAAAGCACGCTGGGAAGGGACTGGAACAAAAGTCACGATACGGGGTACCAATGCAAACTAATACCGTCTATTTGTCTTTTTTTTTTTTTTGTTACTCGTCGTTTTTTCGTCATATCGACTCCCCTGTTTCACCACCGGCGCCATCCGATGATCACTCGTGCGAGCCGCAACTGATATCCTTCATCTCCTCCTCCTCTCTTTCACCAGAGAGTCCAGACACGTCTTACTGTAACGGTGTTGCTTTGCACAGCCACTGACTGACTGCCTCTTTTCTATTCGTGTAAGTGACGTTGGAAGTGACGAAAAAAAGGAGAATATGACGGCAAGGCTAATTGGTTATCACGGCCAACTTCGGGGAGATTTTTTTTTTTTTTTTTTTAATTTCTATGTTGCTTGGACGAACAACACCACCATCAACAAAACGCCCAAAACAATAGTCAACGCCAATTCTGAGAGAATACTATCGTCATCATGCATTCAACTAGTTCCACCGGATCCTGAAGCAGACACATGCTGCGCCAATACCATCAAGGTCGTTCAAAAAAAAACAATTAAAACACAGGCACCAACACGGCTTCCACGGCTCCTTGATGCATTCGATAGCTTGCAAGTGCAAGCGAAACGAACACCAAGATGCAGCACTCACACACACACTCATCTCTTTTCTTCAACACACACACACATACACACACACACTTCATTTCACCACATGCTACTCAACGCACACACCCCTCCATCAAGAAACAACCCAAAAGCACCAAGAAAAAATAATACAGCAGCAACAAAGAAAAAAAAAAAAAAAAAGGGACCCCTTGTTCATGGTAACTCCTCCTCCCCCTCTCCCACCCTCCATCAGAAAAAGCCCCGATTTCACGAACGACAAATGAGAGCCGGCGAACTGCTTCTTTCTAGTTCCTCGTCAAAAACCACAAAAAAGACTACTAACCCAAGGCAGTTCGACGATGACTTAAGCATGGCTAGCAGCACCCTTTCCTTTCCTTTCCTTTCCCTTTCCCCTCCTCCTCCTCCTCCGTCCGTGCTGACGTTACAGATCATATTTTTTTGTAGGAGGGGGGGACACTTGTATCATAATCGATCTCACCGGCCACCGGCACTACTTTGTCCATGACAAGCAAGTATTCTAATTTGTATTTCCTGTATTTCCCTTCAAAGGCCGTCATCTCCGCAACCTGGGATATTTTTTTCCTATTAGTCATTTTTTTTTCTCAAGGCATCGCCAAATCGGGTTCAGTCACTCTTTTCCTTTACCAATGCCAATGCTATTGAAACGAAACGAACATATTACACTAGGTGCTCTATATGCACCCACATTAGCTAGCTGGCGCGTAGTTTCATCGGCCTCTCCAAGCGAGGAACCTGAATTCTGATCTATTCATTTCTTGTCATTCTTAAGAGAACTTGTGCTGGATGTAGCAAAGCCAAGCTGCTGCCCCCAAGCCAAGGAAGTAGTTCGCAGAGCATTTCAAGGTGGTTGGACCAAAAGCCCGATTAGCACCAAACATGTTTCTATAGTCGACGGCTCGTACTGGCCACAAACAAGCTGTTTCGTACGTGATTGGTTCCATATACGCCATCGCATTAGAGGGGAAAAGGTCTTGTCCAAAGAGGTGCCAAGTTCCTCCAAAGCCATGCTAGCTAGGTACACACAAACACCTGGCTTTTTCGCCTTCGATTGTCTCTCTGCTCAACTCAGCCCGTCCGTTGTCATGAATTAGCCCGGCTTGTTTTTCTCGGCGCAAGCCACATCGCCGGCCGAGGAGCGCACACCTAGGTAAATTTCCTTGTGATTCTGGCAAGCAAGCCCATTCATGGGTGTAACTCGTTGTTGCTCTGCGATGATGACCTTGGGAACCGGACCGGTCTGTTGACAAGGGGGAAAAAAAGCCGCTCTCGTCAACGCCTATAGCGCTCATAAACATGATCCCGGCTCACACATCGCAACCCACATGGGAACGAACGCGGTGGGCCATTGCTCCGTCTCTCGTCTCGTAGGCCGGGGGGGGGATCCATCGATCCATCCTCCAACAAGCAGTGCCTCTCCGTCCAGACGAACCGTTGAGCCTTGCGCCTTGCGCCTTGCCTTGCCGCGGTGGAGTGCTGCTCCATATTTCCACCATCCTTGCCATCGTATCATTCTTCAGATCACTGCGCCCTGGTCACATCTGGGCCAGCCTATCAGCGGAAAACATCTCCACAAGGTTTTGTTTCCCACCCCACTCATGCAGGCCGCACGCTATCTGCAAGCAAGCATGTTCTGCGCTTCTGACCACATGTTTTTTTGGGTTTCTCCAGGGATCTTACCCATCTATCAAAAGTCATTTTTGTTGCCGGTCCATGTCGAAATCTGTAAGCATAGCGGACCTGCTTTTCAGGGACCCCTGGTTTGCTTGCCAGGGCTCCAGAAAAAAAGGGCTACGCATGACCCTCAAATCGCTCAAATCGCTCAATCAAACACAATTCAGGCTCCTGGATAAAGCCAGGGCTGGTCATTTGATGCGTACGCAGGCCCGGGAACTTGCATTGGAACAGGAACCGTCCCCGCAAACATGGCCATGTCGGCGCTAGCCCGTGTCTTGTCAACAGTCTTTGCCTTTGACTCAGGTACCGGAATGATCACTCCGCACTCCCAGTTGCGACAATTCATCTTGATGCCTCCCGTAGACTTGTCTCTGGATAGCCGGCCCCTAAGAAAACCACCCCCAGCGGCCGTCATAACGGCGGCGGCGGGCACAGTCAGCCTCTAAGTCACCAAGTGCCCATCAGCAAGCACAAACAAGGGAAAGGGAACCGGGTGTGTGGTAGAAAACTCTCAAGACTCACCAGGCGCTCTCGGAAAGATTTGCGCTCCCTACATAGGCCCAGCCTGGCGGTTGCCGCGTCGCTTGGCCATCTCCGACCCGACGCACGAATATCACTTTACTGTGGATGAGGAGCCGGTCACGAGTGATGACATCCCGCACCAGCTCTCTTGGAAAATTAGGCGACCGCCACCACCTGGCCTGGACGCAGATTGTGCCTCCCGCCTGTCATTGTCAATTATCAGTTGTGAACTGTCGTAAGCCGGGGCCAGAAATAACGCTTGCTGATCAAGCATAATGACCTCGGGTGGCCCATGATAACTCACATTGCGTCCGCCTCTGCTTCGGGCCACTGTCTGGTCCGTAGGGAAGTAGATGCGGAACCGGTCCTTGAGCTCCTTGGACGTCGTCGTCTCTGCCGGGTTTCTGGCCGGTCTTGACCTTGAGCTAGCGCCCCCGGAGTTGTTGTAATCGTCGATGCCGTCACCACCTAAAGACATGTTGGTCAAGGGGAGTAAGCAGGTGGGAATCCGTCATGCTGGGCCGTTTTACCTCGACAGGCATTGTATATCGCCTCTACCAACCCGCGGTTGATCGATCCCAACGACGCACACTAGGCCTTACCATTAGCAACTCCATCCTCATCCCAGTGGATATCGTAGGAAAACGTGCCACAAGGTCGATTTCGACAGGTTCGGGATTGGCTAAGCCGAGGGCCGCTACACTAGCACCGAGGCCACAATACCCTTTTGCAGGCATCAGTCAGCGACAGCAAGTTCCCACTCGACTCATAACACCTCGGGTTTTGTCAAGACCAACCTGTGCGTTCTGCTGCTCTTCCCGTGTGGCTTCCGGGTCTAAAAGATGAGGTTTGATTCCGGTCAGTAATACAACGTCGGTCCAAAGGAGGGGCAATTTGTCTCGTTTCTCGTCCCCCTGCCCCTCTCGGGTACATCCCTGGAATGCACGCACATGGTATGGACGAAAGCGATATCTGACGTCTTGGAAAAGTCGTAGTTTGATAGGCTGGCAACCATCTTTTCGCCGACGCCCGTTGCCTGGAGGAAGTATACTAGCTCGGTATAGAATCCAGTCGGCAGACTGGCAGCGGGGTCTTGCAATCTTGGGAGATCAATTAGAAATACCATCTGCACGTAGACAAGAACGATTATGACCCTGGTTAGTATGGAGAAAGACAAAAAAAAAGCCAAAAGGGCTGAGGAATAATCATATGATATCAGAGTGACCGGGGAGGGAGAGGGGAATACTGACGTTTTCCATGACCCCGGTCTCTCCCCAGTCATACGGCACAAGGTTGCCCGTTGGGATGACGACACGGAGGCGGTCCGCAAACTTGAGCAGCTGTAGTTTTGAGTGCATCGCTCCAGGGCCATGCATCGGCGGGAAGCAGAACTTGATGTTGGAGGGGACGTTGCCTCGCATAAGGTTCTTCTATACGAGGTTACCTGTCAGCAACTTGACGGCCGCAGAAGGTTTGAGGCCCGGAGACCGGAGACCGGAGATAGGAGAGGGAGAGGGAGAGGGAGAGGGAACGTCAGGGGCGGGAAAGGAAGGGTACCTGAGCTTCGTCCTTGGCGAATGCTAGTAGCAGTATCTTGGTCCTCCTGATGTCGAGCTTGGAAATCATCCACTCTTCGTCCCATTGGAAAGATGATAGCACGGCGAGCTCCAGCTGGTCCTTTTGGAAGACTTCCTCGATGGTGATTTCGTCGCCTGTTCGTGGGCAGCCGCGAGACCATGTCCGTTTGACGGTGCCGTTTGGGTACGGTAAGTTGCTTCTGCTGGTGGTGCTGCTGGTGGTGCTGCTGGTGGTGCTGCTGGTGGTGCTGCTGGTGGTGCTGCTTTTGATGCTGTTCGTCGTAACTGACTCTGTTGCTTTTGCTTTGCTCGTGGTCTTGCTCGTGGTTTCTGGAGCTGTTCTGGCTTGCTTCTTGGGCGGAGGGACCTCGATCACATCATCGTCATCGTTCCCATCATCAGTGGGTGAACGTTGGCGTTTGGCGAGACGGTTGAGACGTTCTTGCTCCATGGCCTTGCGGTCAAGAAGGAGGCTGCCGAACTGGGACTGATGCTGTGACTGTGAAGACTGCGTCGTCTGCGTCTGTGATGATTGTGTTTGTGTTTGTGTCTGTTTCTGTCTCTGCGACCACATCTGCTGTGTCGACCCCGAAGAGCCCGCCTTTGTGCCATCATCGTCATCATCCGAATCGACAATCACCACCGGCGAATTCGCCTCATCCTGCAGCGACAGCGCTATCGCGTATCGCAGAGCCTCGTCGTCGTCGGCATCGTCCGCCAGCTCAGGCACGCGGCCGTCCGGCTTCGCCATGTCTCAATGCGGTCGGATTACAAGAAGTGAAGACAATATGTCGCACGCGGAATGTCGTTGAACCAAGCTTATTGATCCAACTTGGGGGCCAAAAAAATTTCACCGCATTTGTTAACGTGATTTTGGTCGTGATCGTTTGCGTCAGTCACGGCGTGATCCCTGTCTTTCCTGTTGCGTGAATCAGGCAGGCGCGCTGTCACGTGGGGGGTGTTTCTTGGGTTGCTGTGCTGTTACAGTTGAATGCAGGGCGAGAAGAGGTATTTAGGGGGCTTCAATTGGGGCGGATGAAATGAATTTGTCATTTGTGAGGCATTGAATTTACAGCGATGGATGAATTGATAGCTTAACGAGGGTGTTTGTGTTAGGGCTTGTAGTTGGTTATTCGAGGCTTCTAGAGCATGTGAATCAACGTAGACTAACACGCCCATACAGTAGATGCACGCATGTAATCAGCATGTGAGCAGACAAAGACAGCATTAGAACCTCCTTGCTTTGAAATTGTCAACACATGTAATTATTCTGCTATCAGATAGACCACTGAGACTGAATCAACCAGTGGTTGGATAGAGCCGTCATGCATTTCCCCCCTCCCTTGCTTGACAAGGTTTCCGATCATGGCGGCGCCTTGGACGACACGCGCATCGGACAATGACGTCCACGAAGCCTCGTCTCAAATCATATAAAACAAAACCCCTTTACTGTCCGTAGTTCAACATTTTTCATATACTATTTAGCCATAATACGCTCTCAAGATAAATAGTTGTCCATATTATCTTACCTCCAGACAGTGAAAATGTCCTCTCGCAACCAAACCAAGACGCCGCGCCACATTGTCATTGTTGGAGGCGGCGCTGCAGGCATGGTAAAACAGCCAAACTCACATATTCATTGCCTCCCTATGATTTTCATATATCAAAACTAACTTGTATGTACGTACTTTCATAGTCTTGTGCTGCAACTCTAGCCAATCACCCAGAAGACTTCAAGGTTACGCTTCTCGAAAAGAACAGCGTTGTAGGAGGCCAAGCAACATCCATCTCCCTCGACGAGAAAAGATTCGGTGCATCATGGATGAACAATGGAGTGCAAGGAGGATCTCAGGTTCGTTCATCCTTCTTATACTCATTTACATCGTTCATTATTACACAGTTTGTCTCACTCAGTGCCAGCTAGTAGACTAACAAATGCATCCCTCCCAGATCTTCAAACACACCTTCAACTTCTTCAACCAATACGGCTTCCCAGCCCAGCCTCTCCAGCTCCAAGTCTCCTTCGGCAAAGGCCAATCCGGCTTTTGGACAAACTGCTTCCCCAGCAAACTTGTCGCCCAGCACTCCTCCGACATCAAGCGCTTCGGCGTCTTCCTCAAGGTCGTCAAATGGACCATGCCCGTCCTCGGCATCATCCCCATCTCCATCATGCTCCGCCTCTTCTTCTTCAGCAAGGGATTTGGCGACAAGATGGTCTATCCGCTCATTGCCCTGTTTCTCGGAACGGGGAATCAGACGGCAAATGTTCCCGCTGCCATTGTTGAGCGGCTGTTCAACGATCCTAACATGAAGCTTTGGGATTACGATGCTGATACTCTGCTACCGAATCAGCCCACCATGTACTCGTTTGACTGTCTACACAACTTTTACGACACATGGAAGAATGACCTGGTAGCAAAGGGCGTCTCCATCAGAACCGACACCGAAGTCCAAAGCATCCCGTCACGATCCAAAAAAGGAGTCGATCTCGTCATCAAAGACAACAACACTGACAACATCACCACAGAACACTTCGACCACCTCGTCCTATGCGTCCTCGCCGACGACGCCCTCTGCATCCTAGGAAAATCAGCAACCTGGCGCGAGAAACTCATCCTCGGCGGCGCATCCTTCTACGACGACCTCACCGTCACCCATCACGACTCTGATTATTTCACAAAGCAGTACGAAACTCGCTTCAAGCCCGAGCTGTGCGGAGAGCCCAAGTCAGAAGCCCAATGCCAGCAAATTTCCTCTGCCAGGGGAGATTCTCCTACTCTTGGTTATGCCTCAGGTTCTGGTTCCGGTTCTGGCTCTAGTTCACAGCATCGATCTTTCGACCCCATGTATTATACATACACATATCAGCAAAACCCGCGACTCATCGAAATGTCTTTCAACTGCAGCAACTACCAACACCAACTCAAACACAACCAAGCGTCCACCTCATCCGAAACGCCACCTGAACCAGTATATCAGACCATCTTCCTCGATAAACGAAAGAGTAATCTTTGGACCATTGACGGCATCGACGAGTCCAAAATTATCAAGCTCAACTGGTGGCATCAGCTCGGTCATCGCTGGCAGCATTACGTCCGCGTCGTCCCCGGCATGATGTTCCTCCAAGGTCACAATAATACCTATTTCGCTGGATCATGGACTCTTGTGGTATGTCTTCTTCTCTCTCGCCTTCTACTAACAAATTGCCTCTCCTCTCCCCTTTCTCATATACACACATCATCTCATAGCCATATATCCAACTACACAACAACCCCAAATAAAAGATAAGAAAAATAGTTAACAAATATATAAACAACAACAGAACATGCACGAAGTCGCCTGCATCAGCGGCATAGCAGCCGCCTACCGCCTCGGCGCAGCATACCAAAAATTCGACGACTTCGCCCAAGACTTCTTCGTAAAGTACCTCCTAGTCTCCCACGGGAAACTCTTCTCGCGCGAAGAAAAGAAGAGGAGAAAGCAAAAGGCCGTCTAGGAAGTAAAATTCATCCAGTAGATGTATGAAAATGTAATGGCAAATCTGCCCTCTCCCTACTCTTCACATGTAAAAATGAAACGCTCAGTACGGTGGAAGAAAGTGCTTATGTGGCAAGTTATCGCAATGAAAAGTGAAACCTCATGCAACAAAGCATCGCATTTGGAAATGCAAAGCTTGAATCACAATGCTATCTACGCCATGCCACGCCAATCATGCAAAAAGACATTGAGATAAAACGAGTGATGTACGTAAAATGAATGCTGAGCCTAAGCATACACATGATCATATCAAAACATCATCCGCTAAGGACAAACGAAGAGGTAAAAAGAGAGACAAATAAAAGACCAAGCTAACGAAAGTAATGAATAAGATAAGATCGAGAAAAGAGCAGCTGAAACGTGCAAAGCAGACGACAAAAGGGGGGAATCGTCATAAACAACTCCGCCCCAGCCCAGTATACCCATTTCGTCAAAATCCTCCCAATGCCAGTGTGAACAAAAGAAAAGAGGGAAAAAAGACTTGAAAGCAAGTAAATAAACAACAAACGAGGGGAAAAGAAAAAAAGATGAAAAAAGCAAACAGCACAAAAAGCGTTGGAATCGCTGCCTGTGCTAAAAGATTTCGTCTGGTAGCCTGCCAGCATTCCGCCCATGACTCCTCGGGTATCATGAAAACCAGAACATAGTCAAGCCCCAAAGCAAGAAAAAAATCTTCGTCCTGATGCAAGGTTACATGTTCTTGTAACATCCAGAGTCAAATCCCTCCCAAGTACCGTGTAAGAAATAGAACAGAAAAAGTTTAAAAACCATAGTTGATATGCAAATCCGCCCTCCCGCTTGCGCCCAAAGCATCTTCGATGCAAGTTTCTCCTTGGCCGTTTGAAAAGAAACAAAAAGAAAGGAAACGAAAGCTTGCATAGAGTCAAACCACACACAGACACACAAACCCTTGGTGCGCTCCCGAAAGCCGTACGTAGGCAGCCGTACTGTATCCCGTTCTAGGATGATGCAAAAGACATAGCAAAGAAAAGGAGGGAAAGGGCGTATTTGGTACCGTTTCCCAGTGAGACGCAGCGATGATATATCACCCGAAATGGGAAATAATGAAGCGATATTTGTTGAAAATGCAAGGCAAAAAAAGATGGAAAAAAGACAACCACAATTAACGAGTAAAAAGTCTCCGCTCGGCTGGCGGACCCTCAGAAACCATATCTAACTTTAAAATCCGTCGAAGATCGTTTTCCATGGCCTGAATGCTGCCTGCGCTATCATAGCCCGAGCTGTCCACTTGGCTGTTGGGGAAATACTCGGGGTTGCGCGGGGGTAGGTTGGCAGCGGGTGGGGTTGATGTTGTGGACGGCTGAGGAGAGAATAGGAACCTCTTGAGAGCTGCAGTAGGATCCTCAGCCGTCGTGCTGCTGTTGGCGCTTGGAGTGTGCTGAGGAGTCGTGTGGGCAGTAGGGGGGCCTGAGGCGAAACTGCGAGCAGCGTTGATCCGATCCTGGTAGGGAGCTGAAAATGGTGGACCGAGCTGTTGGCTTCCGGTACCATCCAATTCAAAGATCTCAACGCCTCCAGAGGACTGTCGGCTGTATGCACGACGGTTCTGTGCCAGGTTGGACGAGGACGGGGAGAGGGGTGTGTCCGTGTGGTGTGGTGGAGACATGACGCCGGCCAGCAACGAGGCCGGGCCAGCAGTGTTGTCAGAGTACTGCCTGGCCTTTTCTTCTCTGTGGGCTCGGAACATGAAGTCGAGAGGAGATTCGCGATGCTGAGACGCAGAAGCGGGTCGATACGGCGTAGGTGCCTCTGAATCGGTGGCCGGAGGGGATGGTTGCGGGACGACGCCCCTGGTCTTTCGCACCATCGGGGACTCGCTGTTGGACTTTAGAAAGCTCGGGATGGGGAGGTCGGCTGGAGACGGCGAGGCATGAAAGGTCGCACCCGCAAACGCTGCGCTGACACCAGGCTTCGAGGTCGGCGACGTTCGAGGAGGCGACTGGTTGTTGCTCAGGTGATAGTTGGGAGAGGCAGCGTCGACCTTGCCCTTGGGTTTGTTGCTACGGTTTCGTTGCTTGCCGCCAGCCTGCGCATTATAGTTTTCTGCTAGTGCAGGGGAAGCAGAGAGTATCTTCTTTGGAGTTTGAGGCGTCTTGTGGTGGTGATGGGGAGAGGCTCCGTAGCTAGCGGCGTCGTTCTCTGACGCATAGGCTTTGAGAGGGGCAGGCTTGCCTCTAGGATGCCTGCGACGATTTGTCGTGGTCTTGTTCGGTGATGCGTGGGCGTCCATTGGATCTGAAGTTGTGTGTCGATCGGATGATTCTTTCGTTTGCTCGAGGTCGAGTACAAAGGACCGTTGTCGTCTGTTGCTGGGAGACAAGTGAAAACACTGCCCACAGGCTTCGGTTCGGTTGGCAGACAATCACGTGAAGTGCCAGGGGATCTCGTCTATTCGTGATGAATGCGAGGATGCGAGGTGGAACGGCCGGGAGTGGGAGGAAGATGATTAAAACTAAATGCTTTGGGCAGTGCTCATGATGCGTTTGCTCTGGAATGGAGTTGATAGTTGCGGAAGACTTCAGCCCCGGTGGTTCCTTACCTTCATGGCACTACTGTAAGACTTGGGCATGCATGCGTTGTCAGCTGGAAATGGGGAGCTGGAGGTACCGCTACTGGAGCCATGGCGGATTTTGCGTGGGCGCACCGGTACTGCTACTAAGACGAAACCTCCGTTTTGTTCCGGTCGGCAGCCGCCGAAGTACCTACATGCAGCGCTTGCAGAGGGCTGGCTTTGTTAAAGTGGTGCGCTTTGTGTGAAGTTCTTAGATGAGGAGGTAAAGAGATAAAGGACACAAAGAACAAGTCAATACAGAAGCTCCAATATCTGTCCTTACCTATACTTCTTCTTTCTGATTACTTTTTTTCTTTATCTACGCCTCAGTGAATTAGAGTTTCTAAGGTAGTATTCTACCTAGTATTCTACCTAGTAGTGCCCCAAAGTTGGGTTTGACGTCTTTGTTACACAGCGACTTGCATTTAGGACATTACGCCTTGGTGTTTACTCTTGGGCTGCCTTTGTCGTCATTGGCTGGCTCAGCAACGGCGGAGAGAAGCATCCAGAGCCGCAAAGTAACCCAGAGGTCTCCTCACGCGCGCTGACAGCGCTGACTGTACATCCTCGCAACCCGCAGGGCACTTAGCTGCTAGTGACAGCGGTAACTGCGAATCCATCACGCCTGCAACTGGTACCCGGCCCGCTATCAAAGCGTGCCCCTCGCTGCGATTTGCCTTACCTCAGTTAACTCGAGCCCCATAGAGCAATTGCACGATTCCAACATCTGCAAAAAGCCCAGCAGCAGCAACAGGATTTTGGTGTTGCTTCGGCATTTTTCTTCTTCTCTATCTCTGCAGCCTTTGTCTCAGACCCCATTTCTTAGCTCGCAGTTCCGGTTGATCTCAGGGCTGCTGCATCCGGTGATAAGGCTTAATCAGCAGCATTTCTTGCAGCCGTTGCTTGAGGCGAGTAACTGCAGGACTAACATTAGGCTACGACGGACCTTGATAGCTAACCAGAGCCGCACAGGTCATCCATCCATCGAGTCACAAGAGCTCGACTGCTCCCCTCGTTTGCACATCCTCACACGTTTATATCCCTATCGCGATACTGCGAGATCACGGAACCATCGTCACTGATAGAGCTTCCCTGACAAGTCACGAGCTATCCGAACATGGCTGACGTCGAAATGAGCGATGCCCCGGTGGCCGCCAAAAAGGCCGACGGTGTCGTCAGCAAAGGCTCGGACAAGAAGAAGTTTGAAGTCAAGAAGGTACGTTGGCTAGACATATTGACAAAGTACGGGACTGAGCAGCACTGACTGGAGCAGTGGAACGCCGTCGCGCTGTGGGCTTGGGATATCGTAGTCGACAACTGCGCCATCTGCCGAAACCATATCATGGATCTTTGTGAGCCTTTCCCATCACCCTGTAGGTGGAATGTTACTTACGCCCATCAGGCATAGAATGTCAGGCGAACCAGGCATCCGCTACCAGCGAGGAGTGCACTGTCGCATGGGGAATTTGCAACGTAAGGCGTCCATCCCCCACATGAATCAGCCGTTTTCGATGGCAACAAGCAACTAACTGACGATTTACTAGCATGCTTTCCACTTCCATTGCATTTCACGATGGCTAAAGGCCCGATCAGTCTGCCCTCTAGACAACAGAGACTGGGAGTTTCAAAAGTACGGCCGATAAACGGAGTAGGCGGAACGGGAAGCAAAAGCAAGGAACGATATCACGACGTGGAGGAGAGGAAATGTGGCACATGATTTCGGAAAGATGTAAGCTACATGCTGATTTTGACAACGTGACAAAACGCCGGGGCCTGCTCAGAGCGGCGTTATCCAGTCGTCATGTCCCGCCCGTGTTAAACGCAGATCCGATAGGCAGCCACTTGACCGGGTTCTTGTTATAGAAGGGCCACGGCGGAATGATAATGAGAAATGTCAAGACCGTTCCTCCTAGTCCAACATATAGGCATTTGACGATGTCTTGTAGTACGTATCCAACGTTGAATGCGATGAGCTTGAAAATTGTAAGCATTGTAGTCAATCCGAGGCTGGGAGAGGTCATTCATACTCCTGTCAGGGCAAGTAACAGAGTGGCAAGGCCTTCTGCTCGTCTCTGGCCCTCAAAGTCCTGCCATGATAAAATCAGTCAGCCGATGTTCGCTTCGTTAGATGGGATGCTGGTGTCCTGACAATTTGGCCCTCCACCACATCCCGAACTTTGTCCAGGATCTCCTCCGCCATGTTGCGTGACGCCTCTTCTTTGGCGGGTCTTAAATCAATCCGCTTTTCCTCTTGCAGGCTCGTGTGTTGGGGGGCGGTTTCGTAGAGAGATGAACAGGCGAGCGCGGAATCGAAGCAGTTAACGATGTCTGCCGAGTGATTGCATGCCCGTAATAGTAGACACGTCTTTAGAGGTGATGCATGTGGCGTAAATCTCCGGACTGGGAAGATGGTGGGGCTTTCAGCCTGGGGAAGTGTGGCGGTGCGAGCTCATGTCACTGTTGGAGACCTAACCTGGACTACCATATTTGAATTTGGGGTCTGAAGGAAGACATGATGATGCATCCTGGTGAGATTTTTTCCCTTATTTTCCTTTTTCTAAGCGATATACGCGCGTGTCATGTGTTGGTATTTGTGACCTGTAGTATGTAATACTGAGTCATCGTATCATTTCGTGGATTCTATTTCTGTCTGACGAGTCTCTGAATCGTGGGATCTAGTCTAGAGCTATGTAGAACGATGAAATGCTCGTGCTGAAGCAACAGGTAAGTACGAGTACAGCTTCCGCAGCTGTGATGCAATTGACTCAAGCACATATTAAGGAGATTTTTTGGCCAGTCCATCAAATCTTCCGAGAGATGGGCTGCTCCGTATCCATCATTTCCAAGCAGGGATGTGTCCAGCAAGCGAGAGCGGAGATGATGCAGAACCTTGGCAGCGGCACAGTGCTTGCGGTGGCAATCAGAGCACCTTGACGTATGTCTGTAGCACCAATGCTTCAATGCTTCTGCAAGTGATGGAGACGATCATTCTCGGGAGATCACATCCGCCCATTGAGAATTTTCGAGAGCCATTTTACTTGCACGGCAAACTCGATCCGGGGAGGGACACTGAGAGGGAATTCTAGCAATAGCAGTATACTTAGGATCCGTGCCGGTGCCCGAACAGAAGCATTCTGGACTTTCACATGCTTGTCTCGCATGCTAAAGACTGTGTGTATCACCAGCCCTATTGGATCCGTCATCGAGTTTGCTGGACAAGTTACATAAATCTTTGACCATCAGAACATCGTAAACCGATTTGATATCGCTCTGCACCTGCATATGCCCCCAAAACTGACCAGCTTCTCCCCATTGGCAGGCCGAAACGTGCCGTGATCGCGGGCCTGGGCGACAAGCTACCGGGTGGCGCTGGCTGGGAAAACCGTTGAGGGTCGGTAGCAGGTACTGGCAAGAGGAGAGCGACGGGCTAGAATATACTCTTGCCCAGATAATAGCATCGTATGATAGAAGTGAGACCCTTAACACGGTCCAAGTACAAGTCCGTTCCCCTAGCTCCCCAAGCCAGTACCACGGAACCTCTGTCCTCCGAGTTTCGTACAGTAAAAAATTCTCCCCCTCAGCACCAAGTTTTTTTTTTGGCCCCCCCAAAACGCAGCGCTCTTCGGTCTGGCCAAACCAGCTTAGCGACCACCAGCTGGTTTTCGTGGCGGGCACCGCTAAAAGGGAAAATTTCGTCTCCTCGCCCAAAAGGCTAATAACGGGTTCCTTGCTTTTGGCTTTGTTCTCTTTACAAACCCTTTTTCTTCTTCTTTTTATCATCAGCCAAAGGCACCATTATTGATGCCTTTCTTCTCCCTAATTCAATCAGCCCTTGACGCGTCTTCTCGGGCCTTTCCAACCAGTCAAGTCCTCTTTTTTTCGCTAAGGTGATAGCGTATAAACCCCGTCGTTTCTCCTTGCGGCGCACACATCAGCCCTTTTCCCTTCGCCGCAAACGAAAAGAGACGAGACTCGGAAATCTCCTTTTTATTCACCACCACCAATCCTTCAAAGAAAGGAACCATTTTCGCCATCTTTTCGATAGCTCGATAGGCCTCGCATAGTCGCTGTGCAGCCATAAACCCTCCGTAGGGTCCTCGAAAAGCCTCGCTTCTGCGTATCGCAGACTTGACCCCGAAAAACCTTCAAGTTGGCTCAACTCGCCTCCCCGGTCGTTATCTTCCCCTCGCTCCTTGGACCCGGCTGCTGGGTCTATAGCGGAGTCAACAAAGAACCCCCATAAGTTGGCCTTCTGATAGTTGTTCGCTCGCCAATCCGCATTTTCTCTTCACCTCTTACCGTAGCTCCATCAGCTACAAAAGACGGGGGAAATACCATCTACAGACCCGGGGGTCTTCGTTTTGTTCCAAATCAACTACTCGGCGCGCCTCTGCCGCGCCGAGAGGGCCCTTGACAGCCTGTCCCAGGCTTAAAGCGTCAGAGAAACCATTGCCAAACTATGTCCAAGAACCCTTAGAGTTGCCAGCAGGCTTCGTCCGAGTTGCGCGGTGTTAGTTTAGTTTCGATCCGATTCAGACCGCTCTTGTCCCTCCGATACAACTAGATTCTTCACCATGTCTGAGCACGAGGAAACGTTCCCCGACGCGGGAGGCTACGATGCCCCCGTCCCTGAACTTGACGACCACCGACAGCATTCAACCGCTCAACGAGTTGAGCGACCGCGCCGTGGAACTTTCGACAGTTTGTACGGCGCTCGCCATCTCGAGTCCGAGCCCGGCAATGCGGCGGTTAGAATCCGTGATTTTGAAGAGGCCATCCTCGACGAAGAGGGAGATGTCCAGCCTCCGCCGCGACACGGCCGTCGCCCAACGGTGGAATCCTCGCTGGATGGTAGATCCATTTCACCCCCGAATTCGGTCAAGGCGTTCGCCGAGGCTCGACGAAGAGAGCGCGAGATGTCCTTTTCCGGAGGAAGGGACGAGGTTGAGGAAGTCCTTGGCCGCGCCATGTCCATCTCTAGCCGACGGAGCCATCGCAGTAATGCTGGAGAAGCCGATGCCAGGAGCTTCCTCACCAACAAGACCGCCGAAGAAGATGTCTGCTATCCTCTGCAGGAGAAGCATCCCAAGCAGCACGACCTCCGGATCGATTTCGAGTATCTTGAGGACTTTATGGCTGAAGAGCGGGCTGAACGAGCTGCCCGAGCAGAGGTTCAAGCCTCAGAGAGCTTCAGGGACTTGCGACGCACGTCTACTTTACCGAAGTCGGCACAGATGGTGACGGTGGACGGCGATATCCTCGAGATTCCCTCTGACGACTCCATGTCTAACGAGAAGGTGTTTACGGAAGGCGTTTCTCCTCCCAAGCTTCAGCAGCAGAAGCCTCCGGTTGACAACACACGCTTCAGCTTCTTCTCTTCCGCATGGGAGTCGACAATTCACGCCGCAGAGATGGCCGATCTCGTCCTCCCTGGAGAGGATATCCGAGGGCTGTTTGAACTTCCAGAGGACGAGGATGGCGGTGTTTGGTGGCTCAATGTCAACCATGCCACAAAGGCAGAAGTCTACGGACTTTGTAAAGCGTTTGGCGTTCACCCTTTGACCATTGAAGATATTGTCACTCAGGAAGCCCGAGAGAAGATTGAGCTTTTTCCGTCGTACTACTTTGCGTGCTTCCGGTCGTTTAATGTTGTGGACGAACCTGATGGGAAAGAATACGAGCCTTTCAACATCTATGTTATTGTGTTCAGAGAGGGAACGCTCAGCTTCAGCTTTACGCCCAACTCTCATGCTTCAGAGGTGCGCAAGAGGATCACGGCCCTTAAGGACTACGTTTCTCTTAGCAGCGACTGGATCTGCTATGCCTTGATGTAAGTTTTCACAATGCCTCCTTTTTTTTTTTCACATTCAATATGTAGGTAGTCTAACAATGTGGCGGCAGTGACAACATTGTTGATAGTTTCGCCCCTGTTATCAATCAGATTGAGATTGAAGCCGACGCCATAGAAGACGAAGTGTTTGTCATGCGGTACGACGATTCAAACACGTTCCTGCGGTCTATTGGACGGGTGCGGAAGAATTGCATGGCCCTCCTGCGACTCTTGGGCGGCAAGGCTGACGTCCTCCGCGGATTCACCAAGCGCTGTAACGAAAACTACCAAGTGACGCCGCACATGGACATTGGCATGTACCTTGGTGACATTCAGGATCACGTTGTGACCATGGCGACCAACCTGGGCCACTTTGAAAAGATTCTGTCTCGCGCTCACAGCAATTACCTGGCTACCTTGTCTATCAACAGCATCTCCCAGGGTACCGACACGAACCGAGTGCTGAGCAAGATCACCATGCTTGGATCCATCCTCGTCCCGCTCAACTTGGTCAGCGGTGTGTTTGGAATGAACGTCAAGGTGCCGTTTGGAGGGGGCGAAAGCCTCGGGCCATTCTTTGGCGTCATTGGCTTCATGGCTGTTCTCTGCATTCTCATGATTACCGTGGCGAGACTGAAGCGCTGGATATAAAGGACGAGAGAGTTGTATGTAGCGGTCTGGTACATAAAAGGGGGGCTTAGTTTTGTGTTTTCTTGCTTATTCTTGTCTTGTTTGTCTTGTATTTTCTTGTTGCGTTTTCTTGTTTATCCATTGGACGTCGTCAGGGTAGAATTGGCATCATAGACTCGGGAAGCATTCTGAGGCGTGTGGTCATGATTATAGCCTTGCTTGTGATATAATAGTTTGAATTCATTATGCATATACATACATTTGTCATTTTCATCTACATCGAGAGACTATGCTAGAAATGTAAGATGACTCCTAATTTCTCACTTATACTTATACTCAAGAAGCAAGAATCTGTCTTAAGTCCAGTATCTTCATCTCCTTTCTCTCTACTAGGTATTGAAGGCATTCCAAGCCATCCCAAAGTGGAGACAAATCCCTCCCCTCTTATTCGTCCACCCACACCTCCCAACACTACACCACCATTGGCCCAAAAGCCCAAAGCAAGGAAAAATTATTATCAGCCTCCATCCCATTCAAATCGATTCTACATAGGTACAAAGTCCCCGGAATTACCGCTCCCTTCCTCCTTTACGACGAACACACTTCCGTCACTTTCATTTCTCAAAGAGAAACCTGAATTGTATTACGATAAACGTTTTGTTTGCCCGCCATGAACGCCGCACAGACTGGAATCGAGAACCTCGATCTCGAAAAGCTCAACGATAAAGATAAGACGGAGCTCCGTCAGTTCCTTGCGAATGAGCAGCAGCGCTCGCAGATTCAAGCCCGTACGTCCTCCCTCCTCCCCTCTCTCATCCCCTATTTTTACCCCTTCAATAGCTAGGGAGAGAGATTGAGAGCTGGGAATGCTAACGACAACAAATGTTTGTAGAAACGCACAACCTGACGCAGATTTGCTGGAAAAAGTGCGTGACTGGCAACATCAAGGGGGCGAAGCTGGAGAAGGGCGAGGAAGGATGTTTGGCGAATTGCGTGGATCGGTTTTTGGATATTAATTTCTTGACGATGAAGCATTTGAATAACATGCGGTCATAATATCATAATAGACGAGGGGTTGGAATTGGGGAGGTGGGTTGTACGATTATGTATGATGGATGCTATGTATTGTGCTATGAGGATATGGATTCGGTTATGTGGAATGGAAATAGAACATTCTTCCTTCTATTTGATCTAATTGTCCCAACATGGAGGACCGTTGAGAAAGTTTACGAGTCCAAGGATGAGTTCTTGGGCTGAACACTGTTGAGCTACGCAATGGGAGGAATTGGAACATGAATCAAATAAGGAACAGCATCACGGCAAACATTGGAAATTGTCATCACTTCCCGACTTCATTTATTCTCTCTTCTTGTTTTTCCCCGAAATTCGGTACGTGGATGGACCGGCTTGTCTTTGCATATAGTATCATAATTTCGATCCGATAAGTGACAAAGCTTCAACTCCCATAGTTTCCTATGCCCATGCTTTTATTGTGTTGTGCGCACGCATTCAAGACCAGACCAATTCCGTTGCCGAGAAAAAAAGAAAGACTAAAGAAAAAACGACCTCTGCTCAACGAATTATCCAGCTTAAACCAGGGACAGCTTGTTGGCGGCAATGTCGAGGGCATCGACATCGGGGGTCAGGCGGGCGTAGGCCTTCTTGGAGCCGTCAGGGCTATTAAAATTGAATTAGTACAGATCCCTCTTCATCATAATGCAGAACCTTGAAAACCATACCGGATCAGGGTGTTGATCTTGACGGTGTCAATGTCGTAGAGCTTCTTGAGGGCCAGCTTGATCTGGGCCTTGTTGGCCTTGACGTCGACGATGAAGACCAGGGTGTTGTTCTCCTCCATCTTCTTCATGGCGCTCTCAGTGTTGAGAGGGTGGATGATGATCTTGTGCTCATCAAGACGGGGGACGTGGTTGATGGCCTTGCGGGGGTAGCGAGGAGCGCGGGACAGGACCAGAGTCTTGGGGCGGTGGAAAGAGGTGGTCAGGCGGACCTTGCGGTTCTTGGAGGAGTGAGTCTGTACATCAAAGCATGTCTTGTTAGCGAAAACTGCCTTATACGAGTTCCTTGTTCTGCGATTTATATCAAAAAGAGAATTTACTTACACCCTTGAGGGCGGCCTTGGCAGCGGCGTTGGCCTGCTTGGAGCCCTTGGCGGCAGCTACATGATCATGACGCATCAGCAATCGCTCTTATTCAGAACTCGCAAAATCTGCTGCTGCATGATGCTTGCGTGGAGATTGGGGGAGAGCATTTTGTGTATGTGTGTGTATATCGTCGCTTCGCAAAAACGGTTTGATGGCTTTCGGCTCCGTCGACGACAACAAGACTTTTCTTTCAAGTCGTACCTTTCTTGTTAGCGGGGGCCATTGTATCGGCTTGGTGTCGAATTTGCACGGAGAGGGATTGTGCGGTTGAGGAGTTGTCGACTTATCGGAATAGTGAAAGCAAAAAAAAAAAAAGAGAAAGGAAAAGAAGTCTCTCCAGCTACGTGAGGTAGATTAATCCGCCAGTGTGGGCGAAATTGAAAAAAAAATTAGGGCTCCAGCAAGCGTGTGCTGTGATTGGCCCGTTCAACGTCAAAATCATGTGACTTTTGTCCACGAGCATCGTTGATAGGTTTTGCCAAAAGCGCTAACCGTATTCGGATGAGTATTTATAAGTAAAAAAGTGTGTTCAATATGGCCAATCTCATCATTTCAACCAGATGGTCTTTTGTCTGCACGCCGAGGCGTCGAAACTATGAACGCAGCACCTTGAACGCAGAAACTATCGGTCCGAGGCCTTATTACACGATGCAACTTCAACGCTGAAGGGCTAGCTATGCCACGGCCAGGATCACAGGCGTCATTTCGTGCTTTTGTCAGCAGCTGTCCATGATATTGGAATTGGTGCGAGTGTCACCACGAAGCTCATCCTGCTCATCAACAACATCTCATCCTTATAGCCAGGACATCTTCTGACGGATATACCGGGAGCAACCTCCCCAACAACAACACCAGGAATCATGGTCGTCAAGAAGAAAAAGACGTTGACTCGTCTCACCCAAGGCCGGCCGCCGCTTGCTACACCATCGCGTTCTATGACTCGCAAGGCAAGCAGGACACTGATCAACAAGCACCATCAGCTGGAAAAGACTCGAACAAGGGCCATCAGAAGTGGAGATAAGGCAACAGAAGCCAAGGTCACAGCTGAGCTCGAGAGTCTGGGAGGGTTGGATCACTATCAAAAAGCCAGCCTACAGGGACAAAGCATCGACAGAGGAGGAGACACATCAAAGGTCCTCATGGAATGGCTCCCGCTGGATGAGCTCAAGAAGCAAACTCAACCTCTGCAGATGCTCGAAGTCGGGGCGTTGAGCACCCGAAACGCATGTTCAACCAGCAAAATCTTCAACGTTGAGCATATTGACTTGAACAGCCAGGAACCGGGCATTCAACAGCAGGACTTTATGGAGAGGCCGTTGCCTGAAAATGGCAAGGGGCCATTCGATATCATCTCACTGAGCTTGGTTCTCAACTTCGTGCCCGATGCTCTCGGCCGTGGCGCCATGCTTCTACGAACGCTGTCGTTTCTCCGGGCCGATACCGACACCACGATTACTACCGAACCTCTCTTTCCCTGCCTCTTCGTCGTCCTGCCGAGGAGCTGTGTCGACAATTCGCGGTACTTTACGGATGACAAGTTTGACGAGCTGATGGCTGCGCTTTGTTACACGAGAGTGAGGAGCAAAAAGACACAGAAGCTAGCCTACAGCTTATGGAGAAGAGTCGCGGGAGTGGTAAAGGAAGGCCTGGCGTTCCCAAAGCAAGAAGTCAACCCGGGAAAGACCAGAAACAACTTCGTCATGACTCTCAAAGGGCCAAAGACCTGATTGGTCCATCTTCTGACGGACAGGAAGCTTCGGATCACGACACGGCTCCCAACTCGGTATGCGGCATCTTGGACGAACAGCTTCATGCACTAGGGCCCAACAAAATCGGGTGCGGAGCGTCATGATACTTTCGGCAAAGAACTGCTTTTCTTTGGTTGTCTTTTTTGGAGAAGAAGCAAGCCACACACTGACCGCCTAGGAAGTCCCTCCCTACATACCTCTCCCCCTCCCACACACCCCCAAGCAGGTCGAAACCTCCAACCGAGCGTCGAGATGGCGGTCAACTAGTCCCCCGCATGGTTGATCTCACAAGCGACCCAGTCAAATAGCAATGCTTCCTTTTTAGCTGGCCAAAGTTTGTCGACATATCAGCACATACTTGCACGGAGCTGCCGTCATCTAAATATGCGATGTTGAACACCTGACTACCGGATTCTTTCCCCGCCATCAACCGACTCGTGGGGGGGTATTTACGAGTACGGCGAAGGGAAACTTGCTTGAGTGTTGAAAGCCGAGCTACCAATCCATCCCCAACGGGCTTTCTAGGCTATCTTTCAGGCCGACTTGTTGGATGCAATGCCAGCTGCGGCCTGTGCAACGGAGACTGGAGTGAACTCGGAAAGGGCAAACTCAGTCAACGGGTGATGGGCCGGCAGCGGTGCATTGCCCGGTCTGACGGCCGGGACACTGTGCATGCCCGACTGGCGAGCAGCGTCCACCTCATTGAGGTTGTCGCTCAGGAAGATCCAACGTGCGGGGCTGATGTCCGGATAGTGAGACAGGATAGTGGTGTAGCTAGCCACGTCGGTCTTGGGCCCCGCATTGACGGTGTCGAACCAGTCAGAAATAAGGACGCTCATGTCGGGGGGTTGGGCGGTCGTGTGAGCAAAGAATAACTTCTGGGCCGGGACCGATCCGGACGAGTATATCATGATTTTCTGGCCGGCCGCATGGGCATTGGTGATGAAAGGCGGCACGTCAGGGAACAGTGGAGCCTTGAGCACTCCGGACTCGTACCCCTTCTTCCAGAGGTACCCTTGGAGCGCCTTTAGGTACGAAGCCTTGACATCTCGGGCGACGAGGTCTCGAACGTGGGCCTCAAAGGCAGTGCGGTCGTTGCGGTACTCGTCGGGGAAAGCGTTGCGGTACTCGGCAAAGCTCGACTCGTCCCACTGCTCAGTCAAGAACGTGGGCAGGACATCGAGGGCATAGGGAAACTGAAGTGAGGAGAGACACGGCGCAGGGCCCATTCAAAGTCAGCCACGGCGTTTGGGACGGGACGGGACAGAGACGAGTGGACGAGTACAGCAATGAAGAGCAGCACCAGCACCAGCACTATGCGCGCATAAGGTGGTTGAGCAGGAAGCTAGGTGTCTGTGTTGGGGAAAGGCAAGGGTGGTCTAGTCTTGCACATCGCCACTCGATTGGCTGCCGGACAGGGATGGCCGGCGGCGATTGACGGGACAGCGAATCCAGACCGTCGCCGGGGGACGAATGAGAGCCAGCCAAGGGAGAACTCACCAAGACATCCTTGACAAAGGAGATGGGACAGACGGTGCCCTCTGCATGAGTAAAGGTTGCGCGATAAGCAATCAGCAGGCGAAGAGGACGTGAGGGACGTGAGAGGAAGATGCGAGCAAGAAGCAAAGGGCAACCCGTGATGCGAATTCGCGCAGCTCGTCGCTGGCCACGTTGATCAGCCCGGGGTAAGTGGGGGGAGGGGGCGCCGTACCAATGTCTAGCAGGAGGACTTGGAACTCGCCAAAATCTGTCTCAGCAGCCATCTCTTTTTTGCTCTGTCTTTTCTGTCTTTGTCTATTTTTATTAGCTGAGAAACTACTAGACAAGGGCGTTGACAAGAAGACGCAGGCGGTGAGGGGACAGACAGCCTGCGGAATATTCTAGTGCAGTCTTTTTTTTACGTACTCGTACCAAAGAAAAAAAGAAACCGAGAGAAGTAGCGGGAGTCGGCAAGGCTGGGGTTGCAGTGTTTAGTAAGAGCGTAGTCGTAATAAACTGTACGAGTAGCTGAGAGAGAAAAAAAAGACAGGTCCAGGGGCACCCAGCGGGAAAGGGAAAATTTTCCTATGACGGGACGATGGAGCCCTCTCTATTTTTTTTTTTTTTTTTCTCTCACACTCTTTTTTGCCCTGTCTTTTCCCCCCTCAATCGGGCGAGCAATCGTCATTGTTTGGGTACTTTTTGCTCCTACTTGCCTTTTTGGTGCCAAGCGGGGGGGGGGGGGGGGTTGCTGCTTGCTACCCTAGAGCCCGACGCACATTGACGGGGGCCACCCCCTTCGTATGTAGTACAATACACTACAGCACTCTACAGTAGTCTAGGCTAGTTCCTGGCTTGAATTAATTAGGGGGGGCCTTCTGGGCTGCTTGGCTGCTGTGCGTGGTTGTTGGACTTGTGGACTGAGACAAAGAAAAAGCACGAGTAGTATCATTCGGGGTAGCCTGCATGCATGAGGGTTGCATTAGAGGCGCATTGAGGTGCGTCAGCGTGCAGCACTTTTCGACGACTTTAGCCTCTTGGAAGGCGGTCAGGGGAGGTTTTTTTTTTCTCTCTTTCTCTCTTCTCCTGTCTCTCTTCTGCTGTGGGCTTTTCTTGTTTTCTTGTGCTTCTCTGCTTTCCCCCCCCCCCCCCCCCCCCCCCCCCCCCCCCCCCCCCCCCCCCCCCCCCCCCCCCCCCCCCCCCCCCCCCCCCCCCCCCCCCCCCCCCCCCCCCCCCAATGTCGCGCTGCTGTCGAACTGGACCTTGATGGATCATCAAAGCGTGTACTCCGTATGTTTGCTTGCTTTTTGCAAAGGATGACACCACTCTGCGCATTCGTTTAGCGAAAAAGCTCGCCATTCAGACAAGCGACAGAAACATCCATCCAGGGGGGAAGAACCACACCCATCTGTCCCGTTGCTTGATTGATTGATGCTTGATGGTGCTAGCGGGCATGCTAGTGGTTACAGCGGCACTAGAGCCCACTGTACTGTGAGTGTGAGTAACAACAGAATGGACACCTTTTGCGTGCTCCATCGTGATTGTAAGTTCGTGCTATCTCTGGAGAAGATACAGGTATCAATACTGGGCCCCTATGACGGCAATTGAGTGATTGCCACTGTTCACTGGAGTCGGCTGTGGAATGAGAGCGGCCGTGATGGAAAGTTCCATTGACTCTCGACTCACCAATTTTAGGACAGGACACGTTGACAGAACAGACTGGATGCTTGCGTGTTGCGTATTGCGGTGGGTAATAACACTGGGTAAGGGAGTCTGGGCATAATGAATTGGGATTGAAATTATCAGGTACTTGCAAACTCCGGTGTACCTGGACGGACAGCGATTGATTGCTTCCGGCATTAAAGTGCAGACCCCATAATCATACTCCGTCTCCGTATCCGTACTTGCAGCTGCATCCATGCTGTCACTTTCTCCAGCAACAGGTACAGTAGGTAGCTGTACTTGCGAGTATGAGCATATTCGCACATACGGATCAACAGTTGCGAGTTATTGATTTGCGCTCAAAAAACGAAAATCAATCAAAAGGGGGCCAATTCCTGGATGCGTCCAAGGCAACCAATTGAAGCGCCGTTTTTGTTTACTTTAGCCGGCCAAGATGCCTGCCCAACGCCCACGCCCACGCCCACGCCCAGTCAAGGCGCTGGCGCGGGATGCAATGCATGGACGGGCCTTATTTTGGCTATTTGTTGGCTTCCATCTTGTTCCCCCAGAAACCCGTGGCAGGCTGTGAAACGGGCATTCCAATGCAGGTTTCGCTCGTCTTTTTTCTTCGTTCTTGTCTTGTTCACGCAATGGTCCAATAATTGCATCATGTTTGCACAGCCGTACCATACATGGAAAATTCTATAACCAAGGGTTCACTCGCCCTTGAAGAATGGCAAAAACAGCATCATGTCTGAGTCTCTCCCTCCCTTACAGCATGACCGGCAGAAAGGTGGCTTGATTGCTGCTTCTCCCTGGACATGGCGCTCCGAATGTGAAACACTGCCGGTGCCAATGGCTGGGGAGTACATGAACTCGTTTGTTTCGAGTTTCTACTGTCCGACAGTGCACCAGATCTGCCGTCGTGGTTGGACGCAAAGTTGAGACAGGCCGGACAAAGGGTTGCACCAAGGCACGAAACGAACCTGTACTGTGTACGGAGTACAGTATACAGTATCGACCCCAAGTGTCTTTACGATACGATACAGTATGAGAGGGAAACAAAATCATGTCTCGGTCCAATCAGGTCCGGCATTGGGACATACCTGTGCACATGAAACGCAGAAACCCGGTCCGGGTCCAATGTTGCTTCGACAATCTGCGCAGGATCCGGCAGGTACTTGGACCAAGGGTATCTGTTTCTCGTCTCCCCTCTTGGCTGCAACCGAGATGCATCGCGGACGGGGGTGCGGAGGTACCAGTGCTCGACGTACCGTCTGTCCAAGTCCGCGGGTCTGGCACTGATGAGAGAGGCCAATCTCGTCAATCACGACATATATAGCAGAAAGTCTAATTACCTGTACGAGTACCTTGACGGCAACCGCACGCAGAGCGATATGTACTCGTACTGTATGGCGACCCAATGTACTCCGTATGAAGCGCGGCTGCGTCAGCTATCGAATACATAGTGCGAGTAGATTTAGAAAGAAGAAGGGGGTGGAGGGGAGAGCCGTTGTAAATGAAGATGGAGGCTATGCAATGCCCATCTTTTCTGCCACCGGTCGAGGCACAGCACAGTGCTGTAGAGGTGTGTTTGGTGTGTACAGTAAACGGCGTGCGACGGAGGGATTGGCCAGATAATCTCAAGCTTCTGCTACCACTTCGTATCTTGCCTTTTGTCTAGCATCTGCGATCATCGCTACCACATTTGGGAGCACGGGATGCGAGATAGGGAGGTAGCTCAACTTTGGGCTGCTGGCTAGCAAGTCTAGCGTGAGAAGCAAGCAAACAATAGTCGTATCAGTAACCAAGAGAGAGCTGCAGCCCCGTTTGATTGATTGATTGATGTCGTGTGCCCTCGGACCCTGTATGACTATGAATGACCCTGTATCTCAGCGCTTGCTGCGGGCAAAATATACGCGGGGACGAAAGCAGAAAGAGACGATGTGCATCTCAATTGGTGCCACGCAGCACTGCTGTCATGTTCTTGCTTCCTTTTTGCCAGTCTGTTTCGACTTGTCGAGCCGCGACGTGGACGGATGGCGATCCGCGGCCGAGATGCGACATGGACAGACAATAAGCGATCCTGCAGAGCGAGAGAGAGCATGACATGTACTCCGACATGTACACGTACCAGTGCATATGCGTGTGCGTGTACATGGAAATACCTACTCGTACATACAACCCCCCGGCGATGGCTGGCCCGAGACTGGCGATTAGCAGCGGCACGCATCGCATGGCATCGCATCTTTGGGTCGCTTTCGCTGAGGGTGTGTGCTCCGGATTGCGGACTTGGATGAGTAACTCGCATTGATGCCCGTCCGTGCGGTGAAGATAGACGCTACTGGCACCACCTGCGTGAGTGCTGGTGCTGTAAGGTGAGCGAATCGATAGGATACGATACTCGTAGGTGCACTGGTGACGATGCTCTCCATACACGTACTCGGACTAAAATTGTTAAGCTGCACAGTGGCCCAAAGCAGCACCGGCACGGCCCAGTCACGCAGACCCTCGTCATTTCGTCGTCTGTGGGGACCGCCACCTGGCGTGGCTGCGTTGCTCGACGCAAATGGAACATGAACCTCTACGAGTACATTGGCCATTAGTCCCAGGGGAGACGTCAAGTTTGTCAGCGCCGGTCGATAGTGGCATTTCTATTGGCACTGCTGCTAGCGTGGCACGTCACCAGTCGGCCAAAACGCTAACAGTTGCGACTTGCCTGTTGGGAGAGTGACTAAAACAACTCAATCCGCTTTCTCATTCCAAGCGGCTCTATTCGGTCTTCGTCATCAACAAGCAGCATTACATTACATTACATTACATTACATACTCGTAACAGTACTGTACAGTAGGAATTATTGATGTTTACGTTTACATTTACAAACGACCGCTATGCGACTCGTGCAGCGATTCCGGCGCATGTTGTAAGAATCCCAAGCCATTGCGTGGTCCCATTCAGCGCACACCGATACGGGCGAACATCGTGAAGGCATGCAGGCCGTGAAGATTGTACCGAATCGTCAGTCTATGCGTGGCCTGATATAAGACCAATATGTACTTGACCTGCAGAAAGTACTTGCTGTACATGCGAGCATCCTGCAGCGCAAAACTGCACGCTGCCACGGAGTACTCCGCGACTCCCCAGCCCGATTAGGCCCTATCGGGCACCTACCTACCTGTACCTATAGCAGGCAGACTACGTGCGAGTACCAAGAAGCAGCATTGAGCGCTTGTACCATCTGGACACACACTCGGAACCTCGCCATCTCTCTTTTTGTGCCCAGCGCAGCAGTCTACTATAGTACCTATAGGTAGTAAACTGCATGGCCCGGGAACCTGCGGGATGCGTGGTGCAATCCAAAATGCAAAAGCCCGCACGGTGCTCCGCAACTGACCACGCGTGACTCTCTTAGCAGAGCCCAACAAAGATGGCGAGGCCGCAGCCGGAAGCAAAAGAGTCAACGATTGAGCTCGTGAGCGCGCACGGTGCACGGCGGCCATGTACTCAGTATGCGCCACGGAGTACTTGCATGGGCCCCAAACACCGTGTACGAAGCCCAGAGCTCGTACTGATACCCAACATTAACTTGAAGTGCTGCAACGTGGTCCTGAGCACTCCAATCGAGTACTGTACAGTACAGCAGGTACTTGTACGAGTCCTGCCTAAAAACGAGAGGTGTGCCAGGACCCTGCGCCGACCGCCGAGTACCAAGTACCCCGTACTCGTGTCCAGGCTGCACCCGCACCGCCGCATGCACGACGCCGGCGGCCAGGTACCCAGTACTCGCGCTACCCGGGCTAGTTGATCCAGTCCAGTGCAATCCTCCTACCAAGTCCAACCAAGCGCTGTACGAGTACCACAAGGCACTGTAGGCTGCGTGCTAACTGTACCGATACCGTCGTTGACCTGCAAGTAGCGCCCTGTAGCGCTCGTTCAATGGGACGCTGGTAGCGGGCTAGTGCGCTGCCCCACCCCCCCAGCGCTGCTGCTGGCAGGTTCTCGTGGCTCTTGTGCACACCCCCGTGCTTCCACTCTCTTCCACCGGCCATTTACTCATCCCCAGTCTGTCTCCAGTCTTCCCTTTTCATCCTCTCTCTCACCCTTCCTGTTCCTACATTACTTCTTCATTCCCTCCCCCATCACCTCCTCCTTCCCCCCTGGCACTGCTGTCCTCCAAACCCAAAGGCCTTCTTTCTCCTCGAGCTTGCGTCTCTCTCAACTCTATTCGTCGTCCCTGAAACTCTGCCATTGCGCCCATTCGCATTGACTCCAAACTCTCAATTCGCCACCCCGAGACGATCCGCTCGCAAAGTCCGTCAACTATCCCGACCGATCCCCTGATACAGTCGACGAGAGAAAGAAGGGTCCCTTTGCCCTGCAAGAACCTTACAGCGGTCCATCAGCGCCTTTTGTCTACTTGACATTCTCGACACCGCAACAAGCTTCCCGTCTGTCAGCGTGTTACTGTCCTGTCTGTCACTGCTTCGCCGCAAACTATATCGTCGCCAATTTCTACTCTTATTGCCTCGGCACTCAGCCTCCCGCCGTTCTCGTCATACCACCCCCGGTCTCGGCCCGTACTCGATACCTTCAGTCAACCTCGATCGAGTCACGCGGCGGATAAGGCACAAGCCTCTTTTCCCAACAGCGGCTTCTTCACCCAAAAGTTCATCGGCTCAACTGCGCTCGCGACTCCAGAACAATCTTTGTCGCCTTGATTGAGTCACCCCCCTTTCAGCGAGAGCTACGCTCCGCTTCCGGCCGCCAGTTTGGTTGGTCCGTCACGTTGCTTCACTCTCCTTGACTTGTTCACTCCTCTCATCACCATACTCAACTCGCCTGCCTCTCTCGACTCGACGGATCCGACCCTCGCCGTCTTCTCATTTCCGATACAAGCAACCAATAATCATCACCAGTCGTTCATTTACGCACAACCCTCATAACGCGACCTCGATGCTATCATAACGAATCTCCCATCTCTTCTAAACTTTCTTCTCTATACGCAAGCCGGCTTTCGGCATCTTGGCCACGGTTCTTCATCACTTCGCATCTCCTTTGTCTCTTTTTTCATTACCTCTTTTTTGAAATCTCTCAACCAATGCGCACCTGATAAAACTACTACTACTACTCTCCGCCAAAAACACTTCCACACCAACCGATCAACAAATATCATACGTGGCTACACCTGTCGTCTCTCCTCTTTTCTTTGTCTAACGGCTTGTACATTTCGGTTATCTGTTATTCGATTCTTCAACTGCTTTTCTTTTTTTTTTGAGCAGTCTTTTTTCGCGTCTCTTCTCCTTACTTCGCCTCATTGCAACCTTGCGTATAGAAACGTCGAACGCTTCTTTTACACAAAGGCTGCCTATTGATTCACGATAAAAGAGAAAGGCATATATCGATTTTTACATATCTTGTCACCAAACAAAACGCCTGTATAAATAAGTTTTGCTTGTTCTTGTTTTCGTCTCTTTTCATCTCGACCTTTCCCCTTTTATCTTATATTTTATTTTATTTTTTTCCCATCTCAACTTTTTTCAGCATGGAATGCTTGAGGAACAAGTTCACTGGTGGCCTCCTCCTTGATGGAGGTCGCTACCAGACCATCTCACCACTCAACCATGGCTCTTTCGGCATGGTCTTTATGGCTCAGGATCTCGTGGCCAACCAGGTTGTCGCCATCAAGTGCCTGACCAAGAAGTCAGCCCCTTGCGACATTGGTCTCGAACTCGCCGTTGACGACCAATCTGAGGAGTACGCCTTGCATAACGGCCTCGGATCGCACCCCAACATTGTCAACCTGCTCGATACGTTTGAGACTGATGCGCACGTCTACTTGGTCATGGAGTTTTGCTCTCAAGGCGACCTCTACGAGGCCATCCGCAACGGTCATGGACCACTCGAGACCGAGCATGTTCGTCAGTTTATGCTCGAGCTGGTCGATGCTGTCGCGTTTATCCACTCTAAGGGAGTCTATCACCGCGACATCAAGCCTGAGAACATCTTCCTCACTCAAGATGGCGCCATGAAGCTTGGTGACTTTGGCCTTGCGACTACCGACAAGTGGTCTTATGAGACTACTGTTGGCAGTGACAGGTACATGGCCCCTGAGCAGTTCGACTCCGCCGGTGCCGGATACTCGCCCGCGGAGGCCGACATCTGGGCCATTGGCATCTGCCTCCTCAACATTCTCTTCTCTCGCAACCCCTTCACTACCCCCACCGAGTCTGACCCCCTGTTCCTTGACTTTTCTCGTGACAAGCAGAGCCTCTTTGATGTCTTTCCTAGCATGTCCCAGGACACCTACGAGGTCATCGTGCAGTGCATGAACATGGATCCCAGGAAGCGTTCCCTTGAGGGTGCCCGGGATGCCCTCCTTCGCGTTGTGAGCTTTACGACGGAGGACGAGAGCCTTGACGATTTCTGCGGTGCTGAGAACCCTACTGTTGCATCAGCCCATCGTGAGCCTCTTCGTACTCCGTCGATCCAAACCCCACACGTTGATGGAGGCGCTTTCCCGTGGACCAAGGCGCTTAATGAGACCCCTGCTCATCGCCGCCAGCTCAGCGCCATTCCCGATGACGAGAGCTACAGCGAAGACCTCTTCTCCAAGTCGGGTGAGACGAACGACTGGTGCTCCGCCTACGTGCAGACCCCGTCGTCTTCCATCCTGGACACGCGCATCATTGAGTCTCGCATGAGGGCCTTCAACATCACTCGCCCTCCCCTGCCCAAGAAGGTTTCTCCCGCTGCTGGATCTCTGCCCATTGCCATGGGCAAGTCGTTCCCTTCCATGGCCACCGTCTTTGGCATGCAAAAGGACACGGTTTCCAAGAGCTGGAGCGACATGTGGGATGAGGACGAGGAAGAGGAGCAGCAGGCGCAGCAGCGGGTCAACGCTCTCCAGGAGCTCAACTCGCGCACCTGGAGCCACGAGAGCACCAACGAACACTCGGTGCCAAAGTCTGAGCCCGTTCCCGCGGCTCACGACATCAAGGGGGATGTGGATGATGATTTGGTTGCAGATGGTTTCTTTTTTCACGAGGCCGCACCGCCCACCAAGCACCAGGCCTTTACTATCACGCCGCGCTACTCGCCTCCGTCTAAGCGCGGCAACATTGACAAGTGGGCGGCGCTTGGTGAGCGTCGTAGGGGCCAGAATATCAGCATGGAGCCGGAGAAAAGCCCCGGTTGGAAGCAGCGTCGTCATTTCGGGTTTGGATACAGCAACAACAACAATAACAATCACAACAAATATTATGAAGCGGGCGTTTGGGATCATTTTTCTACTTCTCACAATAACAATACTTTACACAACAATTATGGAAAGGGCTGGAGCAAGGATCGCCTCAAGGAAAATTCTTGGACTAAGGCCAAAGATTGGAACTGGCGCAAGGATAGGCGCACCGATCTGGGAGATGTTGAGTGGGTTGGTGGTTGGTAAGGGGGCCCCCCCTTTTTCTTGTTTGGGGCTTTCTCAACCACCAATCGTGGTTATCGCCGCCACCGTTTTTATTGCTGGCATGGAAGAAAGACAATGAAAGTTTGGAGCAGTTATTCTTGGAGCACTTGGACCAGGATCATGGAAAACGCAAAAACACGACAATGGTTTGCCGTCTCTGCATCGAGCCTCCTTTATACTTGGGGGATCTGCATTGTAGACGGCGATTTATTTCGATTTGGATCTTCCATGGTTGGGTTACTTTTTGGTTAGAGTACTTTGAGGGGCACTGCTTGCTTTTGCTTTTGTGCCGGGGAGGGACGATATAGGCTTTGACTCGCTTTCTGCGTATCACTTATTTAACATAATAAAACATACCAGAGGTTACCCACTCACTTATATGTTTCCGTGTGCACTGTGATGTGTATTTTGTTTGTAGTCCTGATAAAAGATGGGAGCATTCCAGCTTACGTCAGTTGTGGCATGATGTTGATGATTCGTTTATGAATTACATGAGACTGTGATGGATGTATGTATATTGGCGTGAGCTGATAGTTTGATATGACTTAGATGACATGTATATATACAGAGTTTTGGGGGGCTCAGGGCGTTTGGTTCACAGATTTACGCCAAACAACTCAATTACACCAAATGAGGTAGAGACAAGGTTGAGAAGGGGTCGTCTACTTGAAAGATGTTCCCAAGGTGGAAAAAGCTTATGCCAAATAAAGAGCTTATGCTTTGCTTTTATAGGGTAGTCATAAAAGTAAGAAAACAGGCTTGAAATATTTCAAACAACCTAAGATGAGCAATTTCCTCTTGACAAAGATATCTAACAAAGGAATTGTATCGTAAATGCCCCCCCCCAAAAAATGCCAGATGCTATAAGCCCATATAAAAACAACATATACCACGCCATGGATGGATATATAGATAAAACAAATATGAAAAAAAAAACAACTCTGGTTTAAGCGCCAATGAGGTCCTTTGGCAAAAACGTAAACACCGTGCCAATGAGGCCAAACACACCAAACACCACCAACAAGCAGTACAGCACAAGACGTTCCCTCGTCTCGACGTCCTTTGCGTAGAGCTTGAGGTAAAACGAAATAGGCAAAATGATGGAGATGAGCGAGCACAGCGCCGCACCAAGAAATGCGCAGACGGAATCAAACGCCGGAAAGAGGATGGATATGCCGAGCAAGACGAGGACAACTACAACACGCACCAGGGTCCTTTGACAGGATCTTATAAAGGTAGGTTTCCAGTCTTCGGCACCGTTGGAAGAATGATGGTGGTGGTGATGGTGGTGAAGCCCGCAGAGGACGTCGGCGGTGGTGATGAGGGGGCGAGCGTTGAGGGGGAGTTTTGTCAGGGGGATGATGGTGACGCAGATGCACATGAAGATGGTGAGGCCTTTGGGGAAGCTGGAGCTCCTGATGATGTTATTGGTGATGGCCTCGCCGATGCCGTCGCCGAACATGAGCATGCCGACGATGGCGAGGCAGGTGTCTAGAACGTACTGTAATTGGGGGTGTGTGTTAGTTTGTTTTCAGAGTGATATAGAGAGAGGCTTAAAGGAATACACGTACGGAAAACGAAAAGGTGACGGCAACGCCTTTGCCCCATTTATGAGGATGACGCATATCTCGATAAATCTGTTTTTTGCAATGTTTAGAAATCAAGAGAAGCCTGACGATGTAAACTATAGGGAGGTCTTCTTACCGAGGGGAAGACAGAGTGAGCTCCCCATGGGCTGAGCATGAGGCCATATGCCAGAGGCAGTGCCAACCAATTTGTAGGGAAAAGGTGTGTAGCAGCAGGTTCCCACAAGGAGCCAGGGGCGTTCGGCTTGATGAGGCCATCAGCAATGACAACGCACACGACTAGGCGAGAAATTATGAGTCAGTATTGATCGAACACTGCAGATACAAGAAGATGGAGGTAGGCGCACTGCAAAAGGTAGAAAAGATGCCAATGATGCTAGTATAGCTCAGCCAGCGTAGAGGCAGGGCGTTGAGAACAAGAGTGATGGCGGCGCAGATGCACTTCCACACTTCTACACTTGCCAGGCCGGGAAGCAGCAGGGCAAGCGAGTCGGAGAACAAGATGATGAGAGCAACACAAGCCGCAATGAGCTCAATGGTGAACAAGGCTGATACAATGATACGAGCTCTGGTACCAAACGAAACATATGCAAGGTCGGAGTAGGTAATGAGGCTGGCATCGTAATCCATGCACTTGGCCAGCAGATTGGCCGTGTGCCCTGTGACGGCTGCAGTCACCGTGAGGATGACAAGTCCAAGGACCCAGCCGCTCATCTTGAAAGCCAGTGGTAAGCTCAGCAGTCCAACGCCAATGATGGCATTGATAGAGTTGAAGATGGATTGGGGCAAAGTGCTCTGGCCGTCAATAGTCAGAACAACCTTGTTTCCTTGCTTCACCTCCTTGACCAAGATGGGCTGTTCCTCGCCATAAGCAGCATCTTCTTCTTGAGCCGCTTCCTCCTCCGTCTGGCCTGGCGCTATTCGAATAACGGACGGCCGATGTCGAATAAGCGACGGGCCACCAATTGTACCATAACTGCGATATGAGCCATAGCTACCAATAATACTAGGCGTGGCCAAGTAAGGTGACGATCCAAATATGCTCGAATGGCTAGAAAAAGTAGCCGGCAGCGCACCGCTCGCCATTTCCACGTCGACATTCTGCTTGCCCTCGCGCTCTCTGCCATGCGAATCTACGATATTGTTGCTCGAGCCAGCACCCGCAAAGGGACTGCCCACCCGCGGCGACGCCTCCGAGCGCCGCCCAAACCCACCGTCGTCGCGGTCATCGTGGCTTGTCGTGTACTCGATCTCCTCGCCGTCCATCTGCTGATCGGCCGCAAAGACAAAGCTTGGGCGCCGAGGAAGAACCTCTGGGAACGCGGCGGCGCGCTGCCAACTGCGGGCAAAGGACCTGAAGCTGTTGACGCCGCCAACATCTGCCATGGCGGCAAGACGGTCGGTGACGGAGGACCTGTGCAACGGAGAGGGGACTTTATTAGCATGTTTTGCGCAAACAAAGTTGTCTTCTGTTCTGTCAGCTTACCGTCTGCGCTCAATGTGTCGAGCAGCGGGATGCGCGCCACCATCGTCAGCGTCGTCATCGTCGAGCAGCGGCCGTTCCTCTGCGAATGGGTTTGACGAGACGCTGCCCGAAGGCGATGCCAGGCCGTCGTACTCGTCCCATGTGGTGGGATTTCTCGAGGGCGGCGCCATTGGAGGGCTGAGAAGCCGCGGTGGTGGTTTGTCGTGTGTCTGTCCGCTGGTAGCCGCGTGGCGATGAGGTCAACTTTTTTTTTTTCTTCTTTCTGGTGGTATGGTTGTCTATATCATGTATGGGGATGATGGCGCAATCCAATGTTTTTGTTCAGAAAAGAAGAAAGAAATAGCGGTGTGTTCCTATGAATGAACCAAATCGCGGAACAGGGGATAACCGGGAACAGAGTAAGGAAGAATGGAAGAGAAAACCAGGGAAAACAAGAAGATATCCCCAACTGCGTGTGATCACAGGCGGCAACGAAGATAGTGAGGGGTGGCACCAACCCCCCCTTGGCCCTTGGCCCTTGGCCCTTTGAGCGCAAACACCCCATTATCATACTCGTATCATGCGCTAAAAACAACAAGGGAAAACAACAACCATGTTAAAATACCTAGCTCCTAACAGCAGGTCCAAACGGAGGCGATTCGGTCGCTAGAATCAAGGGCAATTGCTCACCTGGTCAAAGCTGGAAGAGGGAATGAGAAGAGGCTAGACTACGGAGTAACTAGGCTGGGAGTTGGGACCATGGCCTCATGCATGGGAGCTTATCTTGGGGGGGGGGGGGGGGATGGTTTGCCATGGGAGTACCTGGGTTTGTATGGGCAGAGAGGTGATGGTCGAGGTATCTTAGCTGTTCTGTCTGGGTTAAAGTGAGTACACGCTTGCATTTACTCGTACATTGACGGGATGCAGCTTGTGTGATTTAGCACCTTGGCAGCACCAAACATCGTCATCCGACATTTGACTGATTGATTGACCGGCAATTGATGATCCCTCTCTCTTTGCCTTCTTTATTCTTAGTTCAACTATCATTTCTTCTCTTCTTCTTTTCTCCTTTGATTTCAATCTCGATAACACCCAATCCATCATTCCTTTACACATCATGTCACCAAATCAATTCCCTTCCTTCTCCATATCAATCAATCTCACATGATCCCCCCTCCACACACACTAAAACCAACCCATTACGGCACCTAATCCACCCGCCCCAGCTCCCTTATCAGCCACTATCAGCCGCAAATCAACTCTTATCTCACCAAAAAAAAAAAAGCATCACATCTCAAAACCTCATCTACAACCAACTCCACCATCACCAAACCTAACACGATGAACTCGTCAACGTCAGCAACAGCAACAGCAACGGCCTCCCTCTCCCCCATCCTTCCCATCCTCAACGCCTTCAACCACCGCCACCACAACCAGCACCGCCTCGCCCACTGGTGGCCCGTCTTCCGCATCTTTCGTAAAACCATCCGCTCCCTCATCGAAGACCTGACTTCTCCTCGGCGACGACAAGATGCCTCGTCTCCTCCTCCCCGAGCAATCTGGCTCAACAAGCACTTTATCCCCAGAGCATACATGTAACTCACCCTCTTGAAAACAAAATAACAACTTCAGTAATTGACTCGTGGGGGGGGGGGATGATAGAGCCTTTTCACAACTCGCCGCAGACAACCAACACGCTCCCCTCGGCCTTCTCCTCCTCGCCATTCTCGCACGCACACATACCGCAATCACACAACTTCTCGATCAACCAATTGTTCCTCCGCAACCCTCAACTACACGCCCCAACGACGTGAATCAGGATAAAGGCGTCGCGGTAGCTCGTCAGAAACAGCCCCCGCCGACAGAGCGCCTAAAGACACAATCCACCACCAATCAACCTCCCTCAGATGAACAACAAGGCGAGAAGCTCGATCGAGACGCCATAAAGCCATACAAGTCAAAATCAAAGGAAATTCCATCAAAAGAGAAAAAGAAGAAGAAAAAGGCAAAGGGTGACGCTCTATCCAGCCTCTTCGGCTCCTTGGCGTAACCAAAGCCAGTAATATTGTCCTTTCAGCCAGTCATGTTTTATATATAGATACCCCGGCTTTTGCCAACATCAATAAGCATATTCAATATTCATAGTAACAAACTTTCACATTCAATCGTATCCATTGCATAAAAAGTTCGTTTTCATTACCAAAAATAAAAACTAAAGACAAAAAAAAACATCAAGAGAAACAAGGCCGACGAATTAATAAACCCTACTTGGCCTCCCTCATACCATACATGTTCAATAAGGCTGTGCTTTCCCACCTTGTGCGCCAGCCTTTGTAAGTTGATAATAACCACTCCCTCCCCCAATAATCTTGCCTCATAACGCATATTCCAAGGTATAAAGAGCTGTTTGGGCGGGGAACGGTATTTCTAAATCCTTCCCCAAGACCATCCATTCTTCTCCCCAATTTCCAAACCAAGTCGTGTTGCTTTTTGGCCTCGTGGCGAGGGCTCTATTCGCGTATTTCGTTCTTTTTTCACGTCTCAATATCGCGCTGGAATTGAGTCAAGCACGATCGGGTTCCTCAGTGCCCGGGTATGGCTTCTAGTAAGGGCGGTAGGACCAGATGCGAGCCTTCATGTCGCCTGAGCCGGTTGCAAAGTAGCCTCCTTGCGGGCTCGGGGCAACGGAAATGACCGAGTTCTTGTGTCCCTGAAGCATGAGCTGGGTCGTTCCCGTTCGGGGATCCCAGAACTGGACGCCGCGGTCCTTGGAGCCGGACAAGACCCAGTTGGCGTCGGGGGTCAGCGCAACAGACAGGACAAAGTCTCGGTGACCCTCAAACGTCTTGACGCACTTGCCACCCTTGGTGCTAGCGTTGGGAGGGCCACGAGGGGAGCTGAGCTCCCACATCTTGATCGTCCGGTCCAGACTGCCGCTGACCAGGTCCTTGCCGTTGGGCGAAAAGGCCACTGAATAGACAGAGTCTTTGTGCCCATCGGGTCCTTCCAATCGCTCGACCAAGAAGCCAGTCATAATGTCCCAGACTCGAACACTCTTATCCAAGGAGCCGGCGGCAACGAATTGCGTATCGGGGGAAATGGCAACGGTGGTTACACCATCCTCAATCGTAAGAGTGAGGGTGTTAGTGCCCTGCTCAATATCCCACAGACGCACGGTTCTGTCGCCGCTACCCGACGCAATAGTACGGCCATCACGGGCAAAGTCGAGCGAGTAGATATCTTGCTCGTGGCCCGAGAAGTGGTTACGAATGGTTCGGGTAGCAATGTCCCACACCTAAAGATGGAAATCAAGGTTAGTGTCTCAGAGCTGTGTGGTGAGATTGGAGTCTGCCAAGCTTTGGTTTGCTTACCCGAATCAACTTATCCTCGGCACCGGTGGCCAGGTATCGGCCATCGGGGCTGAAGCAGACGCTTCGAATGTAGAGATCAGCAGCCATGTCAGTAGCGCTGTGGTCCTCCAAGACGCAAACCTTTTCGCCAGTCTGGACATCGAAAATCTGGGCCGACTTGTTGCATCCGGTGGCGACGTATTTGCCGTCGTGGCTGAAGCGAACGCAGCAGACGACGCTCTCGTGGGTCAGAGAGTGCACCAGGTCGACGTCCAAGACGCGCTGGACCTGCGGGTTGAAAATGGCATACCAGTCGTTGCCCGTCTTCTTGTTGTGAGGAGCAACGGCATCGACCTCGAGATCGCCCAGAGCATTGCTAATGGGAGGCGGAGGGGCTCGAGGGTTCATGCGAGCGTGGTCGGGGGTCGGGTGGCTCACTTGCGGGGACTGAGCATTGCCGGGATACGGCACGGGGGTGTTGATCTGGGGGGTAGCAGGCCCGACGGCACCCGGAGGACGGGCCATGGCTCGCCGGCCCGGACCAGGCGAAGCCGTGCTTGGCGGAGGCTGAGGCATGGTGTTGGGGGGATAGGCCTGGTACGGCGGCTGCTGCTGAGGCTGCTGCTGTTGTTGCTGCTGCTGCTGCTGCTGCTGTGCGCTAGGGTGAGGAGGGGCGACGGGCAGTCCTGGAGGGCCTTGAGCCATCTGGTGATGGTGAGGGCCCATCTGCTGCTCCTGAGGAGGAGCCTGAGGCTGAGGCGGCGCAAGACCTCCAGGGTTGCTGCCGGCCATGATTCCACTAAAGAGGCCATTCCCGGGCGCTATCGAGGGAGGCTGCTGAGACGGTCCGGCGTGCTGAGGCGGTCCCTGGAGCCCAGACTGCGGAGCTCCCTTGCGAGCAACCTCGAGCTGATGTCGCAGCATGTTGATTTCTTCCTCATACCTGTAGGGGAAGGCAGATGCGGTTAGCGCTGCATGAGAGACGTGTGCCCATGTAGAATGTTTGCTTACTTTTGCTTGAGCGTCATGTGGGTTTGCTCCATGGCATAGACCTTTTCTCGCACCAGCTGCATTTCGCTGACCTGCGCCGAGACTAAATTCACCCTGTTAGCCCAGAAATCCCATTGCTTGGCAGCCTTGTTCGTTTTCTTGTTTCTGTTTTTCTCCCTTCATTTTCTCTCTCCGTCTATCTCCTCTTTTTTTTTCACTTGTAGTTTCAAGGTTCCGCGTTGTCACAGCGCACGGGAGGCGGCGGGGGAGGGAACGTTATAGTTGCGAGGGAAGCGTACTCTGATGCTCAAAGTTTTCACTTTGACGCTGCTGGCTATCGAATTCGGCCCTGATTTGCTCCAGCAGCTCGTTGAGGCGAGCGTTGCCGGGGGGCACAGCGCCCATGCCGCGATGGGAATACATGGACATGGTTGATCGAGACGGGCTGAGTGACTGAAATAGGAGGCAGGGCGACGGCGCGCGGCGCGACAATCGATCGGATCGGGAGGTGATGCAGGAGGCAATGTCAAGCGGTTCCTGAGGCCAGCTGTCGCCTCGATCCGGAGATCAGCAGGCGGGATTGCCGGAGTGCCGAGTTTCTCAACGAGGCTCTATCGAAGCCCGCGAATCGAAACACCCTCCAAAAAAAATGATGATGCTTTAAAAAATTCTAGCTTCGACCGGCCGAGGCTGAACGGCAGAGGCGATGATGAGACGGGCACGCGGTGGGAAGGAAAAGCTCGTGGGCCAGGGCCTGGAGATGGCGCGTCCACGGAGCGACGGGACGTGATTCGAGGCGTGGGAGGTTTGTCCAAGGAGAAAGAAAGAGAAAAAGGTGAGAGGAGGAACTTTGGAGGTACAGCGTCGCGGCTGGGGGAATAAGGTAACTCGGTGGAGCACTTGAAGCGAGCAGGCTTCTCGTCTCGGGGCTCGTAGCCTGACCACAGGCAGCTGGGGGGGGCTTTTTCCAAGGGGGGGGCCTCGCTGTACATGCAGCCCAAGTCCAGACGACCGCCTCATGTACCTGGCGGTACTTGGGGCACGGGCCACTGCACGCGCAAATCCACGCATCCACGGGGAGGGGACTCATGGGGGGCTCCAGCACCCACATGTACAGGCGACAGGGGCTGCATGTACTCCCGCTAGCCGGGCCCCAAAGTGTCTGGCACAGCCGGGCAGGGGCGTGGGAGTGTGGGAGGTAGTACGTAGAAGAAGCTCGGGCCATTTCTGCCCTTGGGATTGGGTTCTGTTGTCTTCTTTTTTCTCTTGGGGGCGTGCTGCTTCTTTTTAGGGGTGTGCAGTAGCGCGGGCCGGCATGGGATGGGGCATGGCATCAACGAGTTGTCGCGGTGCTACGAGAAGAGAACTCGTACCGGACGCTGGATGCTGGATGGGGACTAAATGAGCGGGTAGCACAGGTGGTTGCCGTTGCCGTGCAGTCGACGGAGTACCTGGAGGTAAATACTAATGTTGATGTGCGAGGGCCTGCTCATACTAGTACACCTCTTCTTCACCTGGGGTCACACAACGGGCAGAAGAGCGCGAGTGAGTCTGTTACACGGCAATGGACCATGTTGAGCAGACAAGAGCAGGATAGGCCAGAGCAGAGCACGCCATGCACATGCACACTCACATGCGTGCACGGGGTGGCTCATAGTAGGTAGACAGCTAGGTATATGCCACAACCTACCTACCTACTCGTACTACAGGTAGTAGTGCTATGTAGGTAGTAGGTAAGGTGAGATAAACTCCACGACTTAACCTGCCATGTACCTTAAATAATGGGGTTGAGAAACAAGATTGATGCTTTTCGGGCAGATGTTTTTGACTTTTGCTGTCTGTTCCGGTGAGGCGGCGCGCTCATTCAAGCCAAATCAGCACAGAGGCGTATATATACGTAGGTACTCGTAGCTCTCATCGGCATCGTCATCTGTATCTGCTGGTCACCACACATACAGCCAGTCCTCCCCCGTCCTCTATTCCGTCCTTCCGTAATCAAAGCTCCGCAACCCGCATGTACGAGAGTACCTGTAAGCGCCTTTCAGCCCCCCTTCAAGCGCGCCCCCCCCTCGGTTTCCTCTCTGCGTACCCTCATCCTGGCGTTCCCAATCCGCCGCCCGTTCCCCAGCAGCAGGGCCGGTGCAGAGGCCCAGCCCGGCACGGTGGGGCACCAACTTAGCCCTGATGGGCATCTGCACGGCGAGAGTTCACGTCGCGGCCTCTGCCCTCTCTCTGCTCTGCCTGGGACTGGCTTACTAAGGGGCAAAGACACTGTGCAACCCGTCCGTCGAATGCCCACATCGTGCTAACACCAACTGCTGCTGGTTCCGTCACAAAAACGCAGGGATGCAAAAAGTGGGCTGCAGCGTGTGGGGCCCGGCACCACCAACGGGGCCCACCCGGTCCCAGCGCTGACAAGGGGCTTCTGAAGTGGGTCTCTCAAGTACCCAAGCCCAACACCAGCCAACACCAGCCACATCCAGCCACATCCAGCCCAGCCCAGCCAAGGTCTGTTCCCCATGATATCCATCGCCCAAGTGCTTGTGCTCGTACATCCGTACCTGGGCTCTGCTCTGCACTGCACCCACTTGCGGCTTAGGGCCCTGTCCTGTCCTTGTCGATTCAACTAGGTGCGCTGTGGTTTTTGTTTTTGTTTGTGATTATTTGTACGACACACACGCACGCATGCACGCACGCACGAAGCACATCGAGGCCTAACCCGGCATCCGAACATGGAGGCGCCATGTGCACTATCCGAACTCGAGATTCATTTGTTCATCCATTCCTTTCCCTTGAGTCTGAGTCACTTATTATTAGCATAAAGTGTCCGACCGTTTGTCGACTACTATCCCCAGAGGTGAATCAAGGATGGTTGAATCAGACAGAGATAGGTTAACCCTTGCCCCTGAAAAAGAGAAGCTGCGCTGAGCCGAGCTGAACTCGGCATCAAACAAAGTGCCGCCAAAGACAGAGTAGCAATTTAGTCTCTTCACTCTCCCTTGTTTTATTTCTTCACTAGTTTTCTTTTTCTCAATTTTTTTTTTTTCCTCTCGGTCGTTGAACTTGGCCGTTTGCGTGCAGACAGATGTTGCCGCTTCTTCTTATTTGTCACCCGCGCGGCACATGTGTCTCACAACCTCTCCCCCGGTCAGCCACATGAGGCTGAGGACCGCCCATGGAAAGATGTCTTGGCAGCCTCGTTTGCCTGCTTCTAGATCTTGTGTGTGTGTGTGCTCAGGCCGGATACGTACTCCGTAATTCCAACTGCTAACATCCCATCCTCCATGTCTTTTCCATCCCCCGCTTTTCCCTTTTCCATTCCCATCCCCATTTGCCTCTTCCCGCCCCCCTTGCCACAGGTACCTAGGTAGACACTCAAATACTACCACCCATGCTTCGTTGTACCGTGTTTCCTATCTGTGAGATGGTGCTTGATTTTCTCCGTGGCAGCCCACACCAAACATGTGCGTGTCTTAATCTAGTCCCCTGGTGGCATTGGCCATCTGCGGCTTACTAGACTGGAGGTGGTGCCCAGCGATCCTACCATGTAACAGGTGTCAGGTTGTATGCACGCATGTCTTGGAAAGCTCTCCCACGGGCCGCCATCGGGCTCATGGCACATACGATACACATACCTACCTGTACCCAGTACGGAGCAAGGCAGCGCTTTTTCGATCATGGCTTGTGCTTGTCCAGGGTATAATTAGAGGCGGGATGAAGTCTGCTTTGGGGCTGTCTAGCGGGTAGCGTCAAACAGGCCCGGCACCAGACGCGTTTGTTTAGTTTGAAGCCATCAATATGTGTAAACTCCGACGTGGAGTATGCAGAGTCTGTACGGAGTAGTAGTACGGTAACAGTGGTTGGAATCGTCCACTCCTAGTGTCCGCCAATCCGCGTAAAGAATCCTCGCCACCACGTTCTTGCATCGGACAGAGACACTCATGGGACCTTCTATGCTCTACTAGGTAGTGAGATAGCTACATGCATGTACTCGAAGTCTGGTGTGCCATGGTGCTGTGTGGTTGCACACCTCATGTCCTGCGTGACCGCCATGACGTGGGTATCGGAAGCAACTCCTTTTTGCAATAGTAAACGCCACAAACTTGTGCGAGCATCGCGATCCGCAAGTGGAAATGCCTTCATGGAGATCGAGAGGCCTCGTGCTGGACGTGCCCCATCGACTTACCCTACAAAGATTCAACTCAACTCGATTGAACCCCAACTCCGGTTCCGAGTAGGTGCTCTTATGTACTACTACGCACAATATCGTACGCAGCCTAACTACTAAATTGCCATTAGACAACAAATGCCCAGTCAAAGGTAACAATCCAGTGTCACCGCAGTTGGATTGGCTAGAGCGTTCATTGTTTGCTTATTGGGTTGGTATTGGTATGCCTTCATGCGAAACATTTCGCAGCCGATGATACTCCGCCGCCCGCACACTGCACCTCAAAAAGCATCAATCTCAAACAAACCCCCTAGCACAGGCGCTATGTCACCCGGCAAACTTTCCCAAGAGTGCTCAAGGCTAGGGTCGGGTATCTACCCGCAATTAATCCCAGGCACGAAAAGCGAAAGAATGGAGTGCTAAGCTGGATTGACACCTGTGCCTCGTATGTACATACATAAGCTGGCCAACATGCCGGGCTCATGCCGAACCCATCGCGAAGGAGATGCTGTCTATTATAAGTTGGTCCCGGACATTCGGCAACCGTGGAGCAGGTAGTAGTTCGGGCATGAAGGCATGAAGGCATTGCCATTAATCACGCAGTCTCCATCAACGGCATGGCATCCATTCCTCTCCACATCTTTGACGCCATAATTTGACGTGATATGGACTTTGTGAAAGAGACGGGGACGGGCACAGTTGTCAAAATAAGAGGTAGCATCATGGCAAAGAGGTTATTGTGGGAGGCACGCCTTGCAGAGTAATGATAGCAGCAGATTCCGATACTCTGGATGTGTATGTGAATTGAGTGAGAGGGGAAAAAATGAGGCATAGCAGTCCACCGTGCTTCCCAATCAAGGGGTCCGGGTGTCATGGCATTTGCGCTGTGCGATTCTGCAACCATACCTGCTTATTACTAGTACTAGTATTCACCCGATCTAGACAAAGGTGATAGTACAGGAATAGCGACAGCGTGATAGAGGTGATGCCTGTGGCCTATTTGGTTGTTAGTGGGATGTGATGCATATAGAAAACGACGCTTAGTATGTAAGGTTGTGTGTGTGATGATGCGGTCTAATAGGTGAAGAGTGTTTGGAGTGCGCTGAGACGGGAAGACGCGATGGAGGTTTAAGTTGTCCAGTCGAGCTAAGGAACTGTAATGCGTGCTCAGATTGATTACAATTACTCGACGACGAACGACTGTAGTATATGTTGACAGCCGAGCGAGGCCGAACAAAAGGTCGTTGGTATTGTATCAGTTAGGCTGTGATATACGATACTGCAGTAATAGCGGTCAGAGCGTCAGTGTGAGTGGGAATGGCAAGTTGATAGATAGTACGGGGTATTGGGACGATAAAACCGAAGCTGCCCTCGTTGTCGACCAGCGAATTGCCTTCTGATTTGCCTGCCCAATCCGAAGCGACGGAAAAAGAGAGCAGGATTTGGATTTGTGGATATTCGCCGCACAAGAATGGCCGCAAGGATGGAGATGGAGATTGAAGTCTCTCGAAGTCGTGTTCGTGTTCTTTATCGATACGAATGCGATCTCTCGTCCCCGCAAAGGGTGCGGATTATGTAAGGCAAACCCGCCTATCGACGTCGCGTCTCAGACACCATCCGTTATATCAGCACATTTCAGTCTCCTCTCTGGCCACTCGGCTCCGCTCGGCGGTCCAATTTGATGCGCTGGACTCGGAGAGCCGTAGATGTTCGGACATTTCTGTGGTGTGAATCAGACCACCTATTGGCGCCGGGACGATGCAGCTCCGGGAAAGGGGGGAAGAGATTTGATTGATGAGCAGAGAGAGCGTGAATATGGCAGTGTGAGAGTGTTGTGGGAGGGAAGATACGGAATCGCGTAGAGATGCACCTCATGCTGCGATATACGGGGCCAGCTATATAAAGAAGAGCCTGGCAACGGGGCTCTAATTTGTTTGCCATTACATTGCATTGGAAACCAGATTGCAAACAGTGGCTGGTCCTTCTTTTGCCTCCTCAATCTCTGCTCTATACTCGCCAATTTGAGGTCACCACCGCAACAACAGCAGCATCTCCATGACGACAAGTGGCGACCCTCGACAATCGAAACTTATCTGATCGATCCCTCCCCCCTACTCCAACATACATACTAACCTTCTCACTTAATTCCACGTTTGCGCCGAAGCTCAATCGGGATCCGCGTTGCACCCCTGAACTTGTGCCCCAGTTTTTATTTTTTTTTCCCTCTCGTCTACCTTATCCTCCCCCAGACCGTCGCCTGTCTAGGCTCAGTATTTAAATTGGCCCTGCTGCCGCGAACTCGACCGGGCTGCCCGCGAACTCCGAATCCGCGACAACACAACACTCGCTCTTGTGTTGATTCTTGAGTTGTTAGCACTTCAATTCCTGCTTTGCCCACCATGGATGTCGTGCTGGAGCTCACCGACACCTTCATCGCCGACCACGCCTACGCCTGGCTGTTCCCTCTGCAGCCCGCGCCGTACGACTTCCCCAAGGCCACGGCGGCCAATGCTTCAGCGGCCTATTCATCATGGACTTACAAGCCCGCGACCAAGTACTTCCAGGTCCAGCCTTATCCCGCTGCGTACCTGAGCTCTCTTCCCCGAGATAACGTCTGGCGCCAGGCCGTCACGCTCTTCCTCATCACATGGTAGGTGCCTCTGCTCTGCTCTGCTCTGCTCTACTCTGGATCTCGACTTGAGAACGCGGTCGCCAGATTACAGCTACCCGCCCCTTTCAACACACACACACACACACACAGCTCCTCTTGGTGACAGACAGTCTGGCTAACACGTTCGCGACTCTAGGATCTTTGGTCTTATCGTCTACTTCATCTTCGCCACCCTGTCCTACGTCTTCATCTTTGACAAGCGCACCATGAACCACCCCAAGTACATCAAGAACCAGATCTGGCTCGAGATCGTCCAGACCAACAAGTCGATGCCCTTCATGTCTCTCCTCACCGCGCCGCTCTTCTTGCTCGAGGTTCGCGGCTTCGGCAAGCTCTACGACATCACCTCCGAGGGCCCTGGCCTGTGGTACAACATCCTCCAGTTCCCCCTCTTCCTCGTCTTCACCGATTTCTGGATCTACTGGATTCACCGATACCTGCACCACCCTTGGGTCTACAAGTACCTGCACAAGCCTCACCACAAGTGGATCATGCCCACGCCCTTTGCCAGCCATGCCTTTCACCCCGTCGACGGCTTCATGCAGTCCATCCCTTACCACGTCTTCCCCTTCATCTTCCCGCTGCAGAAGATGGCCTACGTCTTCCTCTTCGTCTTTGTCAACTTCTGGACCATTATGATCCACGACGGCGAGTACCTCACCAACAACCCGGTCGTCAACGGTGCTGCCTGCCACTCGCTGCACCACTCTCGATTCGAGGTCAACTACGGCCAGTTCTTCACGGCCTTTGACCGCATGGGCGGAACCTACAAGATGCCCGAGGCCTGGATGTTCGAGAAGGAGGTCAAGATGTCCGAGAAGAAGTGGAAGGACGAGGCAAAGGAGGTCGACGCCACTGTCAAGGAGGTCGAGGGTTCCGACGACCGGACCTACGTCCCTGACCTGGCGACCAAGAAGAACAAATAAGTGTGCGCATATTTTTTTCTCGCACAGCTAGCCTTCTTTGCGACGTTTTTACGACCATGAAAAGTCCCATCCCCTCTGGCGCGAACATTGAAAGTCGCGCTACGGCGAGGTGCCTGATTGGTGCCAATTATTTTGTATAATCTGCCGCCACATATTTTATTCTTACCTGCTGTGTACATAGTTTACAATATTCTATCGGGTGGATAATAAGAGAGAACCCCATGGCACTCATGGGGTTTCACTATTGGGTTTTTGTCAGGCATTTGGGTGGCAGAGGCGTTTAGAGGACATGAAATCACGAAAAAATGTCTGTTGGATGATAAAGTTATAGTATATTTCATTTGATGACTGATATCAAATGCACCGGCGTCTACAACCCGGCGATGTAATGATAATAATAAGGCATTTTCCCAAACTCCAGCTCGGACAAAAGAATGAAGAAGAAAAATTCCAAGTGACGCTCGTCTTGAGGAGTTGGCCGTATATTGCATACACCCACTGACTTATTTTCTGACCACCTTTAAGATGACAAAGGAACAAGAGATGAAAAAGAATTTGAGAGAGGACAATGAATGGATACGTGTGCGGCCAAGCGCGACAAGCAAAAGAGGTAAAAAGAGAAAGAAACGAAGAGAGGACCAAAATAAAAAGAAGAATAAAGATAAAAAGACAAGAAAGAAAAAGAAAAAGAAGAAAAGAAAAGGCTTCGCGAAAAGATGCTCCAAATGGTGAATAGGGATATTTGTTTACTAAAAAGATTTCGAGACTCCAGATAACGCAGCGCTGGCTGTAACAGGTAAGTCGCTCAACGCTCTCATGAGAAGCTGACAAATTTGGGGTCTCTTGGCCGTCCGTCGGCGCCAATTCCGTTGGCCTTGAACTTGTTCTCCATGTAGACCTTGCGCGCCTGGTCAAACGGCAGGCGCCTCTTCTTCATGATCTTGAGGATCTCGGCCTTGCTCTCGTCGTCCAGGCCGGCGCGGCCGTCGCCGTCCTCGACGTTGCCGCTGAGGTCAAACGTGCTGCTGGAGAGGCCGGCCTCGATGTCGCCGGCAAAGGTGGAGGGCAGGCGGGAGTAGAGGTAGTCGGAGCCCGGGAGGCGGCGGAGCCAGCAGGATCGGGTGAGGAAGAGCGCTGTGGCGAGGACGACGAGGGAGATGCAGAGGGAGGTGAGGAGGTAGGCCATGGTGACGACGGAGATTCTTGGTGTTTTTTTTTCTTCGGTTTAGTCGGAGATGGAGTTTTGTTGGTTGATTCAGGAGTGTTTGCGGAGAAGGAAACGAAAGAAAAGGAAAGCAGTGTAGTGTCGAGTTGTAGCGGAAGAGAGCCTTGAGAATGCGGCGACTAGCAGATGAACCAGTTCATGGCTAGGCTGTTGCTCTGGTTGTTGGTGTTTAGCTGTTGAAACGAGCCTCTTGTTGGAGGAATGATTGGGAACTGGGGGAATGGATTTGGTGAGGCCTCAGCTGCCGTCTGACGTGTTGCATGGCGGCTTGCAGCGAGTGGCTGTGCGGGATCCATTCAAGCTCCCTGCTGGCCGCATGTGGGTGCTTTGGGGGTGCCTGTCTTGCCTGTAAGATGAAATTGATGGCGCCACCAGCCACAAGGGAGAGGCCCCACTGATTCGATAAGGAGCTGATAACGATGGTTCTGGTTGCGCTAACCGCAATGCGGCAGCTAAGCGAGGCCACACTTTTTGCAGGCCGAGTGTGTCTTTCTTTACACGTAGCGAAGAACGAACGAATCTCGAAACGTCGCGAAACATCACAACAACTCGACAACCGACACAATGGCCGCTGCTACTCTGCCCAACATTTCCTCGGACCTGATCTGGGAGGTCGTCCGTGAGTTTTTTTAATTTCACCTACGGGCTCGTTTGATACTGGAAAAAACAAAGAGAGCTCGAAAACGACGATGTTCGATGAGGCTAAAATGATGAAATTGGACAGGAAGCAACAACAGCTACCTCCACAAGACTGGTGCTGCCTCAAACGGCGGTGTTCAGTTCTCCCGCGATCCCCTTAACCTGACCAACGTCCACAGCCGAAAGGTACGAGATATCACTCTGATGGGAATAGACGGAAAGCACTAGAAGGGGGGCTAACTGTTTGGAAATAGTACGCTGGTTTCGTCAACGAGAAGGTACGACACATTCCGATCGAGCACACTCTCCGAGTATAAATAAGATAAAGGAATTACGTGGTTTACTAAATCATTTTGAATTGAACAGGCTGTCGGCATTGCCCCTGGCGAGAAGGGTGGCGTTGTTGTCACCAGCAAGAAGGCTGCTGCTGCTCACCAGCCCAGCAAGTCTGCTGCCCAGACCTCCATCGGTGGCGGCAAGTCCACCCGCAAGTGAGTCGAACTGCCAGAGATCATACGATATCACTGAGGAGGAATCTTTGGTTATATTGACAAAATATTGCTGTAGGACCTACAAGGCCGTTGCCGCCCAGGTTGCCAAGACCGGCTACCGCGCTGACCTCCGTGCCGCTGCCATCGAGCGTGCCTCTGCCATCCGCCGATCCCAGCTCCCCGTCAAGGCCGACCCCGAGCCCAAGCTGCGAGGCAAGAAGGCCAAGGCTGCTGCCGCTGGCGAGTCCTAAATTTGGAGGAAAGGGACGAAAAATTGGAAAGGCTTTGGGGATGAGTTGGCTGGGCTGGGAGTAGGGGTCTGAAACGGCTTTTTCAACTGTACATTTTGGCCTGGTTTTTTGTTAAAAGGAAATGAAGAGAAAACCCTCCCTTTAGAGGTTCGTTGTTACAGGCCGGAGCTGCAGCTGGATCCCGAAACTGTCGAGACAAAGAAGAAACTTTTCTACTGTGGTTGCCGATGAGGTTGCCGCTTTGAGGGTTCGCAGGGAAGAGAAACAATTCCAGTGGATTCTCGCACAGTGGTTCTTGTATGATGAGTGTGATGTGAAACTGCATGTGGTGATTGATGTGTGGCTTGAGATGTAGTTCCGGGTGTCGATATTTGCTGGCTCTCTTTAGCTATTGTGAGATCATCTCGTAAGGAATTACAATTAAATGATTACAATGCCATTGCATTGTATCGCCACTTGGTCCAGCAATCCATGTCCTCCGAGTGCCGTCGGAGAGAGCCACAAGCATATCCGGCTTATGCTCCCGGAAAGAAGCCAAGGTCGGCAAATCAAACAACCAAAGTCGGCAACACTTATTAGCTTCAATGTTGTCAAGTGCACAAGTAACCAATTATATAAGCATTCATTAATCACAGACTGACAATCAAAAGTCATTCACGTCACGTCCAATTCCGATCTCACACGAGCTCGGCTACCTCACCTGGTGGCTCATCCGCTCCGGCCCGGCAGACCTCGGAATCAGCGGTGCTCTTCCGACTGCGTCCCCTTGAGCCGTGCACAATCACAAGCCTTCTCTTGTGTGTTTTGATTCTCGAGACCTTGCAGCGCGGGTCGGAATGGGACGGGGGCCGCGGTTCATTTTCGAGATGCTGGACGATCTCTTTTCTTGTTTTTTTTCTTGCTGATGGCATTGCTGGTATCGTAGCTGTTACCAATTCGGCGTTATAACAGATATACATGTGCATTGTAAGGCTGGCTTTTGCTGCACCCCGATTGGCCGGCCTCCGTGTCATCGGCTCCGAAACAAGCAAAGCACAGCGCAGGCATAACAGCTAGACTACCTGCAGTGATACTCGGCCTAGCAAATACCGTCTGTAGCAGCACGCCGTGCCTCCAAAGTATGGAGAGTAAAAACGCAGCCATTGGCAATAGGCGGCCCCTCCCGACTGTCCATTTTACCCCTCCATTAGCCTTCCAGGTTCCCTGAGAGAGAGAAAAAAAGGCCGCCTGAAAGCAGCGAGTGGAGGCCCGTAAGGGAATATAGCGCGCCGAGTCCCTGCGCCGTGCAAGAGCCATCCCCAAGGGTACCTTCCTCCCCGTCTTACGCAATTCCCTCTTGCAAAAAGTATATCCATCCGCTCTCCATCTATCTTCCTAACCTTTCTCTCTTTTTTTTTATTTTCTCTCCAAGCTCTCATCTCTGAATATCTTCCTTTTTGAGCCTTCTTCTTCTCCCCTTTTATTCCTCCCACATATTCCCCCTATAACCGCTACCATGGTCAAAGCAGGTATGGCTATTACTGTCCTAGAGGCGAGCACTGAAGTTGCCCCTCAACCCCGCACCACGGCGACGTGAAGCTGTTTGAAAGAGCTCGCGTCATTAAGGTGAAAATGGAGTGCGGGCAAACGTGATACTGACGGTTTGTGCGATAGTTGTTGCTGGTGCCTCCGGAGGCATTGGACAGGTATGCATTCCTCTGCTCTGATTGCCATTGCGATCCATCTTCGTCTTCAGTTAGCTAACAGCGCATCTTTTTGCGACGTCCTACAGCCCCTGTCCCTCCTCCTCAAGGGCAGCCCTCTCATCGACGAGCTGGCTCTGTACGATGTTGTCAACACCCCTGGCGTTGCTGCCGACCTTTCTCACATCTCCTCCCCCGCGGTAAGCTCCCAGCTCCCAGCTCCAGTGTCCTCGTGCCCTCCCGACTCTCCGCATCGCCGACAGCCACCTTGCGAGCTTTCCCTTGGCCCGACTTCCGCTGCAGCTCCAGCTCACTAACGCCGCTGTGTTTTTGATAGAAAGTGACTGGCTACCTGCCCGCCAATGACGGCGCAAAGGCCGCTTTCAAGGATGCCGACATCATCGTCATCCCCGCTGGCATTCCCCGTACGTGCTATAACCCAGATGACTTTTACAAAATCTAGCTGGGGCTGGCTCAAAGCCTCGGCATGTGATTTGAATCCCGAGTTGCCGCTGCTAACGTTGCAATTGCTCACAGGCAAGCCTGGTATGACCCGTGACGATCTCTTCAACATCAACGCCGGCATCGTCAAGGGCCTCATCGAGGTCATTGCTGATGTTGCCCCCAAGGCCTTCATCCTGGTCATCTCCAACCCCGTCAACTCCACCGTCCCCATTTCCGCCGAGGTCCTCAAGGCCAAGAAGGTCTTTGACCCCAAGCGCCTCTTTGGTGTCACCACTCTGGACGTTGTCCGTGCCGAGACTTTTGTTGCCGAGATTGTTGGCGAGTCCCAGCCCCAGAAGCTCACCATCCCCGTTGTTGGTGGCCACTCTGGCGAGACCATCCTGCCCCTCTTCAGCGCTGCCCAGCCCGCTGTCAACATCCCTGCCGACAAGTACGACGCTCTTGTCAACCGTGTGCAGTTTGGTGGTGACGAGGTCGTCAAGGCCAAGGATGGTGCCGGTTCCGCCACTCTCTCCATGGCATATGCTGGCTTCCGGTAAGATTTCGGTTTGGCAATTTGCTTTATTCACTTCTTCATGAGACACAGACATTGACACAAATAAATTTAGATTTGCCGAGAAGCTGCTCCGTGCCGTCAAGGGCGAGCAGGGTCTCGTCGAGCCTAGCTACGTCTACCTGCCCGGCGTGCCCGGAGGTGAGGCTATTGCCAAGGCTACTGGTGTCGACTTCTTCTCCGTCCCCGTCACTCTTGGGGTAAGTTTACACTTCCGTCCCATGCTTGACCCCCAAAAGATGTGCTTTGGCTAACCTCTTTAACCTAGCCCAATGGTGTGGAGAGCGTGTCCAACCCTCTTGAGAAGATCACCGAGAAGGAGAAGGAGCTCCTTGGCAAGGCTGTCGAGGGCCTCAAGGGCAACATTCAGAAGGGCGTCGACTTTGCCCACAACCCTCCCCAAAAGTAAATACTTTCCTCCTAAACATCCAATCTGTTGGTAGCTGTTCAAGTGTCGAGGGAGCCGGTCTTGAGGGACAATAGCTATGACTACTGGGTATAATGAATATATACGCGTGCATAAGCAGGGTGGCTGATGATTTGCTTTCTTTCATAGGCTGTAAATTGTCCCCAGAATCTCTATCCCCATGCGAAGCCCTTTTCCCCTCGGGACAGCTTCTCACTCCACATTGATTAGTCCACTGCTAGTTGCTCTTGGCTGAGTTGGAGGATTATTCGGGAGAAGTAGTGGACGGGCTTGTCGTCGTCTGTTCGCACATGGGGTCATCCCATCCATCTTTTCGCTCTCCATCTTTTTGGTAGATTTGAATCGGGCAATGTTGTCTTAATGCGGTTCGGTTATTATGGCTTGGCGGCGATGGTCTTGATTTGGAATATAGCTGCTGGTAGCTCGTTGACCTCGGCTTGGACGGTGGCGCTGATACCCAGGGCAGCCAGAGCGCCGCGAATGATGCCGCAGGGAAACCATAGGAACTAAGCAAAATTCAAGTAAAGCAAGTTAGTTAAAAAAAAAAAAACTCGTCTTATTCGAACCAATGTTGGAACGTGCGACGACTTGGATTAGAAGTGCGCTTGGTTCTGCTCTGTTTTGTGTGTGTATGTGTGTGTTTGTGTGACGTACAGGCTGTGCGCGGAGGACGGCTTGGCTGCCGGTTTCTGTGCTCATGCGGGAGAATGGGCGGAAGGCGTTGTCGGTGAGGACGTAGACTCCCTAGATTTATGCGCGCATGGTGTAAGTATAAGTTCTGAGGTTTGGTGTTGTCATATGAGGTATCTTGTGTTTGTTTATTTTGGGGTTGTCAGTGTGTGGGAAAAAAACGTACGCGGTGGTTTGTTTTGAGGTTGTCAATGTTTTTGCCGAAGACGAGGGACCAGAGGTCTTTGCAGAGGAATTTGATGACGTCGAGGGTGTCGTTGAAGCGGGGGCGGTCGCGGGAGAATCTGTGTTTTCGGAGTAGAGGAGTTGGAGGTTAGCTTATGTGTCTCTATATTGTTGATTCCAATTGGTTCTTGGTTGAGTAGATGATGGGAGAGACTTGGCGCGGGGGGAGGTTTGGAGAGAGAAGAGAAAAGGAGCATGTAAGCTGTTGAGAAGAAGTTACCTTTCCACAAGACCCTGACCGACGCGATAGCCCTGCGACTCGAGTCGTAAGTGCACCGCATCGAGGTGCTCTTCGTCGTCTATCCGCTTTGGAGAATCGGCGGCGGGGGGATGATGCGCAGCGGCAGCGGCAGCGGCAGCGGAATCGGATTTGCGATGATGCGAAGAGGATGTGACGGCGTCGTTATTGTTGTCGGGGTTCTGAGTAGCGGAAGGAAAGTCGCGCTGGGAGGTGACGCGCTGGGCGAGCGGGACGAGCTCGATGAGGAGGAAGTCGAGGGCTGAGGAGGAGAGGAAGGAGGCGGTTGGGTCGGTGGAGTTGAAGGGGGGCATTGGAGGGGAGAGGGACATTTTTGCTGTTTTTCTTTTTTGTTTTTGATTTGGTGGAAGAATGGAGGAGGAGGGTAGAGGAGAAGAGGTGGGGGGGGGGAGCTTTGGAGCTTGGGGGAGGGAGTTGGTGATGTTTGGAGGCTTGGTGGTGAGAGGTAAAGTTGCAGTGCAGTTGGTTTAATCGATTATGGGATTGCGGTACAGGTACAGGTACAGATGGATTAGTACTGGGTTGGGGAAAGGGTGGCTTTGGGTGTGGGGGTGGGATTGATGTGGTGGGGTGTAGAAGTAGAGGTACATGGCATATAAGCTGCATTTATGAGCACTCTTGGTATATATTAATGTGGAATTTGGTTCTGATCAAAGAGATTGATGCTGTTTCATAAGATAAGATATTTGACAGGATGAGAATTACTAGTACCACAAGCTGTGATGAATATATAAACACCACATGTCAGACATTACACGACACAAGACAACGCTCAACAGCAAAGTATCCATAACCAGGTTTTTAAATCAACCTCTAATCGGCAAATCGCCGCTAGCTAATAATCTAAAGTATTCATACAGCTTCACATGTTCCCTCTCCCTTTAATAATAGAAAATAAATGCAGACAAAAACTAGCATTGGTACCGACCCTAGGGGAATCATCCTTTTTGTCCCTCGTCACACCCTAAACGCCTCTGCTGACTTGGTAAATCAAATTTCTCTCTTCCTCTCCTCTCCTCTCCTTTCATCTCTCCCCCACTCCCCCTGGTATAATCGTTTATATATTGGTTTCGGTTTATAGACAACACTCATCGCTTCCTCCAACGCTTTCGCTGGCGAGGCTCTGCCCGCGGATGTCTCGCACTCACTGCTTCTAGACCACTCTCCCTCTCCTACGACGGATAGTTGCTGGGTGATTCGCTCAGGAACGGGAGGCTCGACGAGCCGCGATAGCTGCTTCCCCCCGTGTGTTGCCGTTTATGCGGCCGCTGGATGGGCTCTTCGTCGTCAGACGACAGCGTCAGGTCGATAACTGCTGGCGCTGGTCGTTTGGCGCTGTGTGAGCCGGTTCGCGGGGCCGAGTGACCATCTCTGCCACCAGAGCTCATCTCTGTGTAAGAGGTCATGATTTTCTTGGGTGTTTCTATTCGACGACCGCTGATGCTGATTTCGGATACCTCCAAATCGTCGTCGTCATCGTCGTCCTCAAGATCTGCCCCATTTGGCCTGGATGATGATTCCTCGTTTGGTGGTTTGCTAAACCACCTACCGTTGGGCTCAATGGTCACAGTTTCCAGGCTCTTCGACGTCTTTTCTAGAATGACCTTGACGTAGCTAGACGCTCGTTAGCATACGACAAGAGTAATATTGAAACTGAATGATACTCACCCATCAACAGCTAGCTGGTCAAACGGCGCTGATTTGTTGCAGATAGGGCATAGCCATTGTGGACCCTGCTCCTGGAGCTGCAAGTAAGATGTTGCGTCAAAGCATTGCAAATGTGTGCAGCTCAAGCTGCGGCAGGGCACTTCTAATCGCATGTAGGATAGAGGGCATTTTAGGGATAGGACCTGAGATGTTGCTACAACATCAGGATCTTGTGCTATTTTATTCACTGCACAGACACGTCAGTATGTGTCGGGAGAGCACCTTAGCCGGAAAAGACTTACGCTCTGATATAACCGATTCTTCAGAAATCTTTCTACGGTTGGATATTGTCGTCACCAATTCAGGAACTGAAGTAGTCTTGCAAAGGTTGACGATTAGGTAGAATTTCTGCCAAGAACAGAAGAATGTTAGCAGAAACCCTGAAGAAAAGGGGGCATATGGGGAAAGCCCTCTATTGTCCAGAACCAGCAATCCAACTTACCCTGTTCGTCAGCGCATATGTAAATTCAATGTTGTTCATGTAGTTTCCCCTTAGGCGGAGAGCGTTGGTTATGTCGACCGGCCTCGTTGAGCCGGGCTTGTTCTTGAGACCTCGGAGGTTGGCCTTGATCTCGTCGCCATTTACCCGAAGCTCGGACTGGTGTGGGAACGCAACGTCTTGTACGCCGCTGTCATCGCTAGCACAAAATACCATGATTCTGTATGATTTGTCCTCGTTGCATCGCTGCAAAATGGGATGGTCGCTTAACCTCAATGGGATGGTGACAGAGTTCCTATGCTGTGCCATGGCTGGAGACGAATTCCACCGGTTAGCCGGGTTTCCAACCTCAGCAACAGGAAATTAGGAGATACATGCCTTCACAGGTACGCAACACGCTCACGGCGCTTTCGACGTAATAGAAAGGGCTCGGCTTGAACGAGAAGCTATACGTTCCATAAGGAGAAGCTGGCACCCCGTTTGCCGAGACTTGTCCATACGCCCGTTGCCCAGAATAACTACTGGTGCCGTAGGATGACGATGATGACGTGGAAGTAGGCAGACCAGGTTGTGCTGTAGACCCGTTGCTTCTAGCCGTCGCGGCCTTGACAGGACTCGCTCGCTGTTGAAAGGCGCTGTGGATGCTGTGGCGGATCTGATGGAATCGCACAACATCGTTGCTGGTAACCGTTTCGTTTATCACTGTGGTATGGATGCAGAGCTTAGCACATATTCAAGGACTGCGATGATGCCCGAGGTTGTGACCACAGAGATGAGTTAAGGAGCACGCGAACAGCGTCGCGATCAGGGCGATGCAGAGGAGAGAGAAGACCTACGTTGTACGATGCGTCGCTGAAGCTCAGCTTTGACGCCGGTGCTCTTGAGCCCGTTTACTTGGCAGATGGATGAGAGTTGTCTATTGAACAGAGAGTTGCCCTGGACCTGCCTAAGCAGCGCGTTCACGTCATGCCGCGAAATCGACGTCATGTTGGGCGACGCCATGGTTGCGTGATGGCGCGAATCGAAGGTCGAGGGATGAAGAGGGTTGCAAATGCATCAACGGATGCGGAGAAGTCGGGGGTCGAAGTCGAGAGGAGAGAAGAATTGGGCTGATATGGGGAGAGCGTGAAGAATCGTGCGGACGTCGTCTTTATCGGAATGCGGTCGAATCACCCTATAATCCGGGGACAAAGGACGATGACAAAGGACCAAAGATTGATTGGAAAAGAGAGTCGCAAAGCAGAGAAGAGCGGATTCTAGCCGCTGGACGGCGCAGGCGGTCGCTGTGAGGCCAGCTGCGATGCCGGCAGATGCCGCGATGGGGAGCCTGACTGCAGTTTCGCGGGCGATGCAAGGCAAGGCGATGCGCTGCAAGGCAGAGGGAGTTCGAGATTTATAACGGCGTGACTGCGATGGATTGGCTTGGGTTGGGTTTGGCAGAACGCGCGGGTGATGCAGCGGCGTCCTTGACATTCACTCTCTCCTCACCCTCGTCGTCCTCGCCATCAGCCTCGGTCGCTTTTTGCAAGCATGGACACGGACATGGTGCTGAGATAATGAATTGATAACTCGACGCTATCGCCACAAAGACTTTTGGGCATTGGGCAGGCGGCGGCAGCTGGCAGAACTGAGTGCCTTTGCTGTGAAAATGAGACGCGAAAAAAAGATCGCCGGGCGCACCAGCCACAGTTTGTGACGATACGCCACACTAGCGCTTTATCTTATCTTTTCCCGCCGTTATCGTAACTTTTCTTTCTTCTCTGCGCCGTTGAAGACGAAGACGAAGACCCATATACACTGAACGACATAATCATAGACGGACAGAGTCCAGCAATACCGCAATCATGGCCAAGAGTTCTCGATCGAGCAGCAAGAAGTTCAACAACCAGCGCAAGGCCGCTTCCATCTTCGGTCCGGCTGAGACTGCAAGACAAGAGCGTCTCTCGGCCAAGCTGCTGGAGTTGGCAAAGCAGGCCAAGCCCGAGCCCGCAGAGATGAAGATTGATGGTGAGTTTTTCGCCAGATGCGCCCTCCTTTGCACTTTTGGTTCTCTAACATTACTTGGTCATAGATGGCGACAATGCGCCCGAAAAGGAAGAGCAGGCTGGCGCAGACGAGAACTGTATGTCCCACCTCTCCTCTCTCCTCTCTCCTCTGTATCCCCAGATCGACCCGACACTTGCTAACATGTTGTGAAATGCAGCCATGGACGTCGACTCAAAGAAGCCAAACAGACCCTTCAGCGCCAAGAAGGGCATCAACAAGAAGAGGAAGAAGTCGAGCATTGTGTTCCCCAAGTACAGCGACAGACTGAGGAAGACTGCTCGCAATGCACCAAAGAAGGCGTAACTGATATATTGTTAATTCTGGGTTCAATTTTCTTTTGCTTCTGTTTTCTTAATCGTTTATACGGAGTACTCATTATACATATTGTCCTACATCAGCTCTGCAGTCTCAATTGACGATACCCATGACAATCTCCAAAAAACCAAAACCAAAAAAAAAAAAAAAGTTCAGATTGTGATGGCGCCCTTGTACCTGTGGCGCAGCATCCGCTCACTGTAGATTCTCCCTTGGCCAATCATTCTTCCACTCCCACTGGCTTCGTTTTGGAGCTTCCTCCAACACTTTGCGAAAGGGAGACTCAATTTCTCATTTATACGCGCCTCTCCATATGGCTTTCACTGTGCATAATCTTAATGGAGAACTGACCCAAGTCAAGGCGCCTCTCTCCGCCTCTCTAGCCTCTTTCTGTCTTTGATTAACTCTCTGTTAATAACAACATGGTGGCCTCAAGAAATGGGTCGCTTGCAGGCTCACTGCTGCTTGCTTTCGCCAACCTTCTAATACCGCTTTCTATCCTCGTTTTTGCTACTGGATTTTTTCCGTATAAACCTTTTCTTCCTGGTCTGGCGGAATTTGAGCCTCTCGAATATGGACCTCCGCCCAAGGCTCCCTTTGATAGACTCGTATTCATGGTGGTTGATGCGTTGCGGAGGTATAGTTGGAGCTCACCTATCTGGACGCGCCGGCACTTATACTGAGATGCGATGATAGCGATTTTGTATTCTCTGAGGAATCTGGATTTGAATACACTCAGCGGTTAGTTCTGTACGCTCACAACTTTTGGCTTCAGTCTCTCATAATTCCAATAGCCTCATTCGAGATGGCAGTGCCATCCCTTTTACAGCAAATGCTCGATCACCCACGGTGACGATGCCTAGAATCAAGGCCATCACCACTGGATCGATTCCTTCTTTTGTTGACCTGATTCTCAACTTCGATGAAGCTGACACCTCTTCAACATTGGCCGCCCAAGACACATGGCTGTCCCAGCTCAAGGCCAAAGACACTGGCAAGCTTCTCATGTACGGTGACGATACGTGGCTCAAATTGTTTCCTGAGACGTTTGACCGCCACGACGGAACCTCTAGCTTTTTTGTCGCTGTAAGGCTTCGCTTGTATGTTCCAATTGATGATCACCTTGGCTTACATGCACTTTAAGGACTTTACAGAGGTGGACAATAATGTGACGAGACACATCAACGATGAACTTGAGAAGGATGACTGGAGCTTGATGGTTCTACACTATCTTGGACTGGATCATATTGGCCACAAGTCGGGACCCCGAAGCACACACATGCCGGGTAAGCAGCGCGAAATGGATGGCATCATCCGCCAGCTGTTCAACGCCCTCGAAACCAAGAGCCACCTGCAGTCGACGCTGCTCGTTCTCTGCGGCGATCACGGCATGAACGATGCAGGCAACCACGGAGCGTCGTCCCCTGGAGAAACATCGCCCGCTTTAGTCTTTCTGGCGCCGAAACTCAAGGAAATATCGTCCAGATATCCGGCCCCTGCGCAGCCCAAGAACGAGTACGACTACTATTCAATGGTTGAGCAATCCGACATTTCGCCGACCCTTGCCGCGCTCTTGGGGTTTCCCATCTCAAAGAATAATCTTGGAGCGTTTATACCAGAGTTTTTGCCCTTTTGGCCGAGCTCGAGCGATAAAGTGCAGATTCTCATTCGCAATGCAAGACAGATCCTTAACATTGTCACGGCGGCGTTTGGAGGCGAGCTCTTTGATCTTCAGGCTTCCGTCGACCCGTGCGCCTCCGTATCTTCGGATGTGGATGAATTGGCCTGCGAGTGGCGCAAGATCAATTCACAAGCCGCTTCACAGGCTAATGCCAAAGAGGTCGACCAGGTGTGGCTCTCGGCTACGTCTGCTTGGATTCGCAGGGCTCAAGATCTGATGAGCAGTATGGCGTCCAACTACGACATGTCGAGACTGTCGCTCGGCCAGGGACTGTCGGTTGCTGCCGTGATTGCCAGTGTTGCAAGTTTGGGCCTGCAAGGGTTCTGCCAGGCGGGATTTTTGTTGCCGCTGTTCATGCTTGCGGCATCGTATGGACCCATGATGTTTGCCAGTAGCTATGTGGAAGAGGAGCACCATTTCTGGTACTGGACATCTACCATATGGTTGGCTTACCTCGGTGTTAAGGAGGTTCAAAGGTAGGCTGACTATATCATTACTTTTTTTCGTACGTGATTATACTGACTGTCCTCAGATCCTCGCGTCTCTCTTCGATATCAAGCCATGTAGTAGCCTTGGCTGCTCTAAGACTTATCCGAAGCTGGAACCAGACGGGCCAGAAATTCGCCGGTGAACCAGACACCGTCAAGACATTCCTCATTCCCAACCCTGAAATTCTTTGGGCGCTCATCACCTTGGCGTATGTCGTCGTGACTTTCCAGACTCTTCAGAGCTTATCTGGCTTGCCTTATATTCTGGCTACTTCTTTGATGCCGGCCGTCTTTTTGGCAACCTTTACTTTCAAACTCGCTTTTACTGCGGAGGATGCACCTGAGTTGGTTGTAGGATTTGCTCATGACCTCCTGGACATCTTTCAGGGTCCATCCCTCATCTTCAGAGCGAGGATCATCTTTGGACTGCTCGCGGTGTTATACGGATTCGCCATATATCGAGCAAAAACCGGCGGGCCTCGAGCCTCCCAATCATCAGGTAAGTCTACAATCCTCATATCAACTCCTTTCCACAGCTCACAAGCACTTCTCAACTAACACAACCACCAAAATCAGTCGAACTAGTCCACCATCTATGCACCCTCCTCGCAATGACCCAATCCCGCGCCACAAACATCCCCCTCTTCCTCCTCTCCAGCATCATCCTCCAAACCCTCCAATCAACAACCCTCTCCATCGCCGAAATCACCGCAACCTCCATCGTCCTCCAGTACACAACCTTCTTCGCCTTTGGCGGCTCCAACGCAATCTCCTCCGTCGACCTCTCCAGCGCGTACAACGGCATCAGCGGCTTCAACGTCTTCGCCGTCGGCGCACTCACCCTCATCAGCAACTGGGCGGGGCCAATATTCTGGACTTCGGCGACGAATATGCTGCTTCTACAAAAGTATAGAGAGGGGAAGACGGATGCGTTTAAGAATCATGTCATTTTGTTGACGATTTTCGTGGCGATGAGTGTGGCGTTTGTGATTGCGGCGTGTACGGCGCTGAGAACGCATTTGTTCATCTGGACGGTGTTTTCGCCAAAGTATTTGTATTGTATGGCGTGGAGCTTGGGGCAGCATCTGTTGATTAATGTTGGCTTTGGGAGCTTTTTGTTCTGGGTGGGCACCTGAGTTGGGTGTAGAAGATGCCCATGTAAAAGACGCTCGACACTTGGTTTCCAGAATAAGAGTTCATATTGCAGACAGTCATCTAGACCTATCTACATATTTTAATATAGAAAAGAAGACAATTGCATTATTTCAAGTCATAAAGCTACGTAGCCAATATCCCCTAATTGTATCGTATCCCCTGAATCACACCCATCTAAACCAATTTGCTTATATACCTATATTTCATGACACATTACGCATTCTTGCACTTTCTTCACACATCCTCCATCTTGGTATCTTCATCAGACAACAAATCCTCCACAAGCTCATCCCTGCTCGGGTTCTCCGGCACGACCGTACCCTCATCGCTATTACCATCGCTGTCATCCTCGACCTTAATCCTTTTGTTGCCATTGCCACTGCCATTGTCGTTGTCGTTGTCGTTGTCATTGTCATTGTCGTTATCGTTGTCCTCCTCTACAGTCGACACGACGGATTTTTCGCGCGATTGTCGATCTACGGCGACTGATACGCTGCGGCTGGTACGACTATGCGCTGGGCGCTGTTCATCCAGACTGTTGACAATCTTGCCCAGGCTGACGTGGATCTTGTACAGCGCATTACGGCCGGTGGTGTCGGTGACGAGACCTTCTTCAACGGCTTCAGAAATAGTCTCGTATGTCTCTCGGAGCTTCTCTTCGGTGGAGTTGGGTGATACGTAGAGTTTTCCGAGAAGGCCAGCAACCAACTTCTTTTCGGCTTCTATACACTTTGTTAGCCAGGGTTCTTTAGATATTGATATGTAGGGGGAAGCGATTTTGCGGTCAAACTTACTGCTAATGCTTGCACGAAGCCTTTCCAGAATATCGCAGGCAAAGTCAAGATGCACATCACCATTGACACCCTTCTTCTCCCCGTCAAGAAGGACTTCTGGGCTGTAACATTTCCGCGGGTCGGTCCAGTCAGCCAAACAAGCACCAATGGTCGTCATGCTAACCATGTCCTCCTCAACATCGACATCGTCATCTTCCAGACCCTCACGCAAGTTGAGCAGAGAATGCAACGCTACCAGGGAAACCTTTCTCATGAGATTCTGATTCTCCAAGCGAGAGAAGCAGAATACTGGCAAGAAGTAGTTGAGGGCTTGTCTAACTGTCTGGTTGGTAGAGGAGGCGGGATCAAAGTAGGCAATCACTAGGGACTTTAGCAGCTCTTCGCAAACCTCTTCGTCGGAAATGACGCGGCCCAAGAGCAGTTTCGATGCTGCTATAGTAGCTGCGGCTTGCACCTCGGATGACCTGCCACCACCCTTGACTGCCTTGACGTATACCTTGATAACAGCTGGGGTCGAGTCAAGCAGCTGAGATCCATGGACGTTCAAGATGTCCGTCAAGATATGTAGGGCAGTGATTTGCAAGGCTGTATGTCCCTTGGTGAAGAAGTGGATGAAGAGGCCCAGGTTTTCTTCGGCCAACGAGCGGTCTAGTAGGGCGCAAAGTCCCAGGCAGAGAAGTCCTCTTTCGCGAACGGGTGCCTCGTGGCTCCGTACAGCTGGAACTACCAGGTTGTTCAACATGGACACCAAGTCTGTATTGTCCTTAAGGTTTCCAGTGACGTGTGTAAGCATGCATTGGACAATGTGAAGACATTTCAAGTTGATGATAATTTCTCTCACTGCCTTCTCTTGAGCCTCCTCTTCAGTCAGCTCAGTGTCCTTTTTGGAATCAGGGGCGGGAGTGTTTTCTCGGCTCCTAAGGTCGGATTTGGCAGAGACGAAACTGTCGTCGTCTTCTCCGGGGACATCCTCATCCACAATTGTATCGTGCACATCGGCAACGGCTTCGAGGACAATACTGCAGAACTCTCGCTCTCCAGCAGCATCCGGAGCGCAAATGTACCGAAGTGCCTCCATGGTAAGCTTTGTTACCTCATCTGGGAGTTCTGGGATGGCTAGGGACTGGCGAAGCAGCGTAAACATTTTCCTTCGGCCGACCTCGTCAGAGTAATCAAGAGTTAATGCTATGTGGAGCATCTGTTCGATGATGAATTCCTGCTCAACAGTATCCTCTTCATCGTCTTCCTCCTCAAGGTTTGCCACTCTTTTGATGGCATCCACCAGGACCTTCAGATAGCGCTCCAGGAAGAAAGCCAGCTTGGTGACTTCTGGGAGCTTCTCCTCTACCAGGGCCTCGTATCGACCATTGCCTTCGCTACGGCAGAAATCATTGAAACTTCTAGCCATAAAGACAGACTCGGCAGATAGAGTCTCCCAGAACCGATCGTCCAAGACCACAGCCTCGCGGTAATCTGGACGACCCTCCCAAAAGCCGTTCATTGCCTCTAGGGCCACTCCATTCTCGACGCCAGAATTGATGACGTCGATTCGTTCCAGAAGTTCCAACAAACCTTCAAAGTTTGGTGGAGCTTCCTCTGTTGGCGGTACACCAGCACAGTCTGCAATCCAGCGCTCCCGGAAAAGTCTTCCTGCCGCCTTCCGTACATTGTCGTCTCGATCACGAAGACCCCATCGAAGTAACTTTTCTCTCATTGATAGTGACAAATGGCGGAAATCTCCCAGAGCTGGCAGAAGACGAGAGTAGACTGCCCTTCGAGTGGCGGCGTCCTGATCTCTTGCACGCTCGAGCAGGTATGGAAGCGTAGCGGGTAGGATTGGGAGATTCACCAGAAGTGATCGTCGGACATCGGCGCTTGAATCGTTCTGTAACACGTCTAGGAGCTTATCCAAGAGGCCAGTAGACGGGTTGTCGCTGTCGTCTGATTTGCCGTCGTCTTCGGGCTGGTTTCCCGCAAGTCGACCGAGGCCCAGCACCGCCTGAACGCGGACCATGGCTTCCTTGTCTCGAATTCGTTTCAACAGGTTGTTGCGGAGGTTTTGGAACAAATCGTCGTCGATGGCTTCAAGAGAGTTGATGATGTGGGAGACAAGCTGTGTTGATCTAAACCGCACGTACTTGTCCTTGGCCTGCATCAAGGACTGCGCAGTTCGGAGGACCTCTGAAGAAAGCCGTGTGCTTGGGGTTTCGGGCATCAGGCTCGTGTCGACATCGGCCTCATCCAAAAGTTCGTTATCCTTGTCCGAAGCATGCCGCAGGAAAAGCCCAATAAATCGGATCAACTTCTCTCCAACACTCTCCGCCTTCTTCACCGGCATGATGCGCAGCACGCATCGGATGAACTCGTGGTTAAACGCCTTCTCGTCGAATTGGTCCTCAGATGGGTTCTTCGTATTGACGGGCTCGTAGCAGCATGACTCCTGGATCTTTCGAAGGTTGACCGCCAGCTTTCGATGCGTGGCTGTAGTCCTTTGCGCATCGCGAAAGATGGCGCAAACTTGATTTCGAAGCGCACTGGCTGGTGTTTCGGTAATTTCTACAGGAGCCTCGGCCTTTTTGGCCCTGGTCGGCCTCCCCAGACGCGCGCCTGATCTTGTCGGCATTTTTGGTTGTTGAGATCCTGCGTGAGCCGCAAGATGCCGTGAATCTGCAAAAGTTGGATGTTTGATCGTGTGTTGTTTAGCCAGCGCGTCTTCCAGGTACTGGGATCAACAATTCTCCCGTTTTGGCATAACGTGGCGTTGGTAACCCCGCCATCCACATCTGGGCTAGCGTCAACGTCGAAACAAGTCAATCGATAAGATAACAATGCTGATAGCTGGAGCTCCAGATTTTTTTTTCTTAGCAGAGATACTTTGTCCCAGACTTTGTTTTCATCACAGCCAAAGTATTGTTGCAATTGTTTTCGCAGCAACAAACACCATGGCGCCCCCTACGAATGATCGCAAGCGCAGAAGATCAGAGGGTGAAACTTCTGCTGCCCCGAGGACTCAAGATCCAGACGGTGGAATTTCGCGAACTCCCAAGAAAGCAAAGACTGACGATCGACGATCTATCTTTGTCCGGTCATTGCCCCCCAACGTTACGAACGAGAGCCTTGCAGACTTCTTCTCGCAATACTTCCCTGTCAAGCATGCTACTGTAGTTGTTGATCAGAAAACAAAGGAGTCAAGAGGGTTTGGCTTTGTTTCGTTTGCTGATGCCGACGATGCCAAGGACGCCAAGGAGGCATTGGACAAGAAAGAATGGGATGGCCGACGCATTCGAATCGAAGTCGCGGAGCCTAGACAACGAAAAGACGATCCGGATTCGGAAGATGCAGGCAAGAAGCAGGGCAAGGGTAGAGAAGCGTACCAGCCACCGCCCACCAAGTTGATTATTCGAAATTTGCCGTGGAGCATCAAGACATCTGAACAGCTTTCAAAGCTATTCATCAGCTATGGCAAAGTCAAATTTGCTGATCTGCCACAAAACAAGGGAAAATTGAAGGGTTTCGGTTTCGTCACACTCAGGGGACGCCCGAACGCAGAAAAGGCTCTCGAGGCTGTCAACGGCAAAGTCATTGACGGTCGAACCTTGGCCGTTGACTGGGCCGTTGATAAGCAGACCTGGGACAAGCAACAAACCACAGACGGCGACAACAAGGAGGCCAAGGAGGCCGAGGATGAAGATGATAAACCAACTGCCAAGGATAAGGGAGTTGGAGCTGATGGTGAAGTCAAGAACCGTGATGATCAACTACAATCCGATCTTGCAAACTTTATGAAAAACTACATGGGAAACATGGAGGACGAAGAGGACGAAGACGAAGAGCAAGATGACGAGGATGAGGATGAAGATGACGAAGACATGAAGCTGTTGGACGAGGAGGAGGATGAGGAGGAAAAGGAAGCTGAGAAGCCAAAGCGTGAGCTGATGACGGACAATTCCGCCACCGTCTTTGTTCGAAATCTGCCGTTCACGGCTACAGATGAGCAGCTGAAATCTTTCTTTGGCCACTTCGGCAGTGTTCGATATGCCAGAGTTGTCATGGATAAGGCCACCGAAAGGCCGGCCGGCACAGGCTTTGTTTGCTTCGTTGATGCTGCCGACGCAAAGACTTGCTTAATCGGTGCTCCCCGACGCACACAACCGACTGCGGGAGGTGTCAAGCACTCTATTCTTCAAGATGAAAACGCTGATCCCACCGGTAAATACACGCTCGATGGCCGAGTCCTGCAGGTAGCCCAAGCCGTGGGTAAGAATGAGGCCGCCAACTTGGCAGAGAACTCTCTCGCCGCGCGAAGGCAAAAGGACAAGCGCCGATTGTACCTCCTATCAGAAGGCCAGCTCGGCGCGGGCTCTCCTCTGCGCGGGCTCTTGAGCGATGCTGAAGTTCGGATGAGACAGGCTAGTGCGGCGCAGCGCAAGAAGCTTGTGGAGAAGAATCCCATGTTGCACATTAGCATGACCCGTCTTGCTCTTCGAAACATTCCCGCCGATATTGGTGCCAAGGACTTGAAAGAGCTGGCTAGAAAGGCCGTTGTCGGCTTTGCCAAGGATGTCAAAGAAGGACGCCGACAGCCGCTTTCTAAGGAGGAGAATGCCAGAGATGGCAAGGATGCAAAGGACAAGGAGAAGGACCGCAAGCTCAAGCGCAAGGGTATTGTCAAGCAAGCCAAGATTGTGTTTGAGGATAACAAGGGATCCAAGGTTTCTGAGACCAGTGGAGCTGGAAAGAGCCGTGGTTACGGTTTCATTGAGTACACGTCTCACCGCTGGGCTTTGATGGGATTGAGATACTTGAACGGTCTCGAACTGGACGGAAACAATGGCAGGAAGCAGCGCTTGATTGTGGAATTTGCCATTGAGAACGCACAGGTTGTGAAGCGACGACAAGACGCCGAGAATGCTTCTAGGGCGCCCAAGACAAAGGACAATGACGCCGCTGAGGCCTCTGAGTCTGAGGAGGATGAAGAGGAAGAGGAGGCCCCTGCGTCAAAGAAGAAGCAAAAGGGCAAGAAGAACAAGGGAAACATGAACAAGGGTCCCAAGGTGAAGAAGCCTGCTAAGGAAGATGACGGAGAGAAAGAAAAGGAGAAGAAACCGGTAGACGGAAAAGAGGCGATTCAGCAGAAGCTCATTGCGCGGAAGAGGCTGATGCGTAAGAAGAAGGCGGGATCAAGGGGAAAAGCATAATTGTTGGGTGTCTATTCATAATATCCAATGGCATGATTCATTTCTTTGTTGTACATGGTATTTTCTTCTGTTTTCACGGGCTATAATGGATTTGAAGATTAGACGTGGTAGTGGGTTTAAAAAGTGTCAATTTGGCTGAGCCTATGTGCTTTTTGTTCAAGAATGGTGATTCCGCCCAAGTGAGAATATACTACGAATTTTGAGCTGAGAAGGTGGAGAAAAGAAAAGAAACGTAAAGCAAGGCCATTATTTCCAAAACCATCCCGACTTCTTGTCCTCCGTCTGTGGTTCTTCTGCATCTGTGTCTGCTCGCTCGATGACGTTGGTATCATTATTCCTTCCCGCCTCATTTTTCTGCGTCTGATCCGCCGGACGCATAGTAAAGTGTGTTTCGGTTCCGATTTCATTACCATTCTTATCGTATGTCTTCTTTGTCACCGTTGTAGTCAGGTAGCCGAAGCTATTGACCTTTTCCTCTCTTGTTACGACTTCTTTATTTCCGTTGTCATATACCTTTTCTTCACTTGTATTGGATGATGGAGAAGCTGAGATAGCAGTGGACACGGGTTTGTTGTCCGTGATGGTCTTGACGAAAGTGTCCCACGTCTTGTGGCCCTCTGCAAAAGTCGAGCCAAGAGAGGAAAAGAGGTCGTCAAAGTGGTCGGGGAGGCGCTTCTGGTGGTGGTCACCATGGTCATCTTGGTGTGGCTTATTACGGCCATGGAAACTATCATCTAGCTGCTTGAATGTCTGGCGCACTTCATCGAAGAAGCTAGGGCCGTTGGTCTGGTTCTGGCCATTAGACTGCTCACTTGTAGCAACACTGTTCCACACTTCAGCTGCCTTTCGATCGAGCTCTTCATGAAGCTTAGACCAGTCATTCCAATTTGAGTTGGGGACTTCAGAATCGGCGTCGTCTCCCCAAAAACCAAGGTTTCGAGGTTGGAAGTACAGCTCTTCCCGGGTGGGTCGTCTAAGCAAACCTTGAGATTCTAGTCTTCGAAGCCAGAACCAAGTAGGCTCGCCATTGGAAAACATTTGCCGCAGCAGCAGCCTCTGCTTATACCTGGACTTGATGTCAGGCAGAGGCTGTCCCTGAGAAACGGCGAGCAAGTCTTCAAAAGCATCGTCGAACGTGAAGACGGACGAGTCGCATTGTGGTGGTAGGTCATTCGGGACGGGCTGTCTGAGGTGGCGCAAATTCGCTGGCGAATAAGCCCATGATGCGACTGAGACGGTGTCTAGAGCCGGTGGGCGAGACTCTAAGCTGTCCATTGTGACCGAAGCAAGGGGCGCTGGCTGGTTAGAGCTGTCAGAAACAGGCGTATCCGGTGATTTGGAGGTTGACAGATCAGATTGAGATTGAGCGTCTGCTGGTAGTTGTGGCTGGTGGGGTTGGAGGAGGGAGTGAAAGGCCGAGTCCACGTGCTGCTTGAATCGAACAAAGACGTCTAGGGGATCGCCGTCGCGGGGCATTCCGAGGACATTGGCGATGTTTTGTCTGTGAGGGATGAGGATGAGGATGAGATAAGGATTGAGACAGACAAAAGGTAAGGAAGATGAAGAAGTTGAGTGATGGTGATAAGAAGATGATACAGTGTCTTATGGAGAGACAACAGCGGAAGTCTCATGACCTGAGGAGCTAGCCCCAGCTTTTGGATTTTGACATATGATGTAACGGGAGTGTCCGTCATTCTAAGTACCTGACAGCACTAAATTGCGTGCATATGTACGCACTCAAGACGTGGCTGGTACGGCTGTGGCGGTGCAGCTGCGTGTGCTTGTACTCCGTGCTGGTGCTTGAATTGGCTGGACCTGATCAATGTCACCGCCCTGCGTAGAATGTAGCCTTTCGGCGGCTTTCAAGGTGTTATTGAAAGCATTTAAACACACTCTTTGTAGCAGACAAGCTTACTATGAAAGAGGCAGGAAGATTGCTATAAATAACTTAATAATTAAGCATAGACAGATATAAATAATTCTGTTGTGCATTTGCATCAATTAACAGGCCTCTCTTCTTTATGCTGTCTTTTGTTCTACTGTCTTAGTTACTTTTGCACCTGTTCAGAATTTTTGTCTTCAGTGATGACATAGCGTGGGGGTACGTACCTCCCGTCATCTGCATCTGCAGGCGGAAATTCGGCGCCAAGCCCGCGACTGCAATAATGATGCGTGACTGTTGGACCGCATTTTTGAACTGCTTCATTCATGTCCAGCTCAGCCTCTGCATCAGCCTTGGTTAAAAAGATCATGATCCTCGTTTGTCCTGATTGTCGCTGCTCTTCGCCCCGATGATACCTTGTCAGGCAATCTGCCGCGGCTTCTGGCGAGTGTAGTTTCGCTTTCGCGTTTCTCCACCAATCTCCGATCCTACCGTCATTTGCTTCTTCATCCCCCCCCTTTGCCGCCTTGCTTCGTCCTCAGACACATTCTCACTTGGCGGCGACGATGGGACCCGATTTCACAGAGTCGACTCTGCCGACGTGGACGAGCGTATTCACAGCACCGACAGCGACAAGCACAAGCAGCCTGGGAGCCGGAGACAGCCCGGGGCGAGACGACGACGATGCCCTGCAGCGGTGGTCGTCACTGATTGGCATCATCACGGCCATTGTCGGCAACGTGCTGATTGCACTTGCTCTCAACGTCCAGAGATATGCGCACACGCGGCTGCACAAGGAGCGCAAGAGGCTAAAACAGGAGGCTCGGGCAGCCTTGAAGCGAGCGCATAGCAGCAGCAGCAATGGGAGCACGCAGGTCGGCGTCTATGGTACCATCATCAGCGACGATACAGGAGATCTTTACCAAAATGGCCGTTCAAGTACAAACGGAAACGGCCACGACAGAGGGCTGTACGATGACCCCTCGGACGACGAGCACGATTTCGCCGAAGACGAGCCCCTGATGGCCTCGTTTCAGTCCAGCGCAACAACGGCAAGCTCCGACACCGATACCAAATCCGACAAAAAACCATCCTCAAATTATCTGAAATCGCCATACTGGTGGCTCGGCCAGATCTTGATAACGTTGGGAGAAGCAGGCAATTTCCTAGCGTATGGCTTTGCGCCGGCCTCCATCGTCTCGCCTCTCGGAGTCGTTGCGCTGGTATCCAACTGCATCATTGCACCCGCCATGTTTCACGAAAAGTTTAGAGTTCGCGATTTTTGGGGCGTTGTCATTGCCGTTTCTGGCGTTGTCACTGTCGTATTGAGTGCGAATCAGGAGGAGACGAAGCTGAATCCCCACGACGTCTGGGGAGCAATTACCACAATGGAATTCGAAATCTATCTCGGCGTCACGACGTTTCTCATCATTGTGCTCATGTGGGCTAGCAGAATATATGGCAAACGCACTATCCTGATTGACCTCGGCCTTGTTGGCCTCTTTGGTGAGTTGTTCATGCTGCCACTTACCACTTACATGCATCTCATACTGACTCGGACCTTGCAGGTGGATATACGGCCTTGGCTACCAAAGGTGTATCATCGATGCTCTCCACCAGCTTTGTGGGGGCTTTCACAACGCCTGTAACATATGCCCTCATATTTATCCTACTATCGACTGCTATTATGCAGATTCGCTATGTCAACAAGGCTCTATCCCGCTTCGACTCGACGCAAGTCATCCCCATTCAATTCGTCATGTTCACACTGTGTGTCATCATCGGCAGCGCAGTGTTGTACCGCGATTTCGAAAAGACGAACAAGAAGCAGGCTGCCAAGTTTGTTGGTGGCTGTCTTCTCACATTTTTTGGCGTCTTTCTCATTACTAGTGGGAGAGAACACAGAGATGATGACGAGGACATGCTCTCCGAGACGGACGGCATCGAAGAAACCATTGGGCTTACGCAGCACGACGGTAGCGCCTCATCCTCTGCACTTCCTCAACCACAGTATGACCAGCGGCGCCTCAGCGTGCCGACTCCCAAAACGCCCTCTCGCCGATCTAGTAGAATGTCGCGAGTGAGCTTCGCCGACAGAGTCAAGTCGGATTCGCCTCATGGCGCCCATGAAACCCCCTCAACGCATTATTTCGAATCAGCACATTCTCCAGCGCATCTCAGCGGCGACGAAGCACATGTTCTTGTAAATAACCCATGGCAAGGCCTATGGTTGAGCCCAGATCCCCCTCGAGGCACTCGCACCGTATCAGCGGAATCCGTCCTCACGAGGTCTGGATTGGGTTCAACGCCTGTACAACCACATCCTCTCTCATCTTTCAAGGAGCCCCAGGTGACTCCATCACATTCCACCGATCGACCCGTAACACCTCGGGCAGCACATAGTTCCAAATCGGCCAACCACCGATCACGACCATTTATTTCTCCCTCACCTTTTTCTTCCACAGTCACCACGGCAGTCAAGGATGTCATACTTCGGGAAAACGACAGCCCAGAGGCGACTGCATCTTCTCTACGACGCATACGATCTAGCATTCGAGCGAGTCTATTCTTTAATAGCGACGACGAGGATGCCCTCATACCTGAGCGCATCGCGGAGGAGCCCATCATTCCTTACTCAGACGACAACTTGCCCCAAGCACTAGGCCATGAAGATGCTGGGCCAAGCACAGACACGAAAATCTCAAGAGGGAGGGCGCGAAGTCTGAGCGACACAATTGGAGAGTTTTTCCGGCCTAAAAAGCAGAAGAAGGTCGAGGCGGCCGAAGAAGACGAACATTTATTAGATGGCGACAACGAGCAGCAATCAAGTCGCAGTCCATAATTTTAATAGTTAAAACAATAACTCTCTTGGGGCGGGCGGGTTTACAGTCTTTACATATTAATATTCAACGCGCATTTCACTACTCATATCTTGGTTTTTGAAGATAGTTGTTCAAAAGATTTTTTTTTCCGGCAGAACGATGCATCCATAGTGGCGGCGTTATTTTTGGCATCACGAAGGGGAGGAAAGTGGCTCGTATGATTGAATGAATGAATGAGGCGGGGGAGGGCATTAGTCAGTCGGATCTGTTTTTGCGTGTGTTTTGTTTTGTTTTGTTTTGTTTGCCTTTTTGCGGCATTTCTTAGTGTTTGATGATAGTAAAATGAATATATGGCTGTGTTGGTTAGGCGAGATGAGTTGGGATGGGGTCAGCCCCTTTTGGTCTCCTTTTTTTTGCTTGTATGATGAGATGCCGCAGGTGAAGTTTTATAAGATGTTTTGAGCTCTACGAAATCAACTAGAAGCCAAGTATCGTCCATTTCCAATAGCGGTAATTCTCTGTGATATCCTCATGTGCGACTTCCGATGTGTCTTTGATCGCATCAACATCTTCTGCTTTGTACATTATTATCTTGTCATCCGGTGCATTCATTTTGTGGTGTATAATTTTCCAGCCGTCGCCTAGCTCACGTAAATACGTAAATGCCTCTGCATCTGATGCACAACGCATATTTTCCACTGTTGGGGTGTGTGAAAGAGATATTTGCTGGGCCAATTCTTTGTGGTAAGAAAGTTGGATGATAGAAAGAGATCCTCCGAGGTGAGAGAACACAACTCGGTTTCGCTCACAACTTGTAAACTTCGTTCGGTATTGTGGAGGAAACCACACGAGCTTTTCCCCATTAAATTTGATCCAACTTTTCTCGAACTCCAACTCGTAAGATTTTGCTTCTTTGAAACGAATCATGTTGCGGGTCTCGCCTGTGAGCTCTTGGTCCCTTTCCGTTTGTAATGCAACTCGGATACCCTCAATTTGGTCCCTTATACTCTTCTCGGGCCGTATATCGACAATCAAGCACCCTTTTTCAATGAAGTATACCTCCGCGAGATGGAACCTGGCTTGCGCAACCACATCTCTTTTCTTGTTCTTTGGCACCTCCTCTTTCACCTCCTCTGGCATCTCTTCATCTTGCTGACTTCCCTCGTCGAGAGAATCCCAAGACCCTGGGCCAGGATTTGATATTTGGGAGTTACCATGCAAATCGTGCCAGCTCAAATGTATTGCTTGGATGGCTGAAACTGAGGCAATGTCCCATATTTCGATTTTGATTCCCAAATTTTTATCCTCGTATGATATTGCAAGTTGTTGATTGTCGGGCGAAAAGCAAAGCCTGAAGAATAACGGGTTCTTTCCCCTAGTTTGCAAATCCAGTAGACAATGTCCCGAGTCTGTGTCCCATACCTGAACATTCAAGGGGTCCAAGTTAGCCCTGCCGTACAGTGTACCAGCTATGCGCTTGCTGTCTGATGAAAGCACAAAACCATGTTCCCAAAACGCCATATTGGAGGGATTTATCCACACGACGATGGTTTTTGCAGGCCTAGAGTATATATCCCATATTATGAAACCGTTCGTTGAAATATTGATCAATTTTTTCGAATCGGGGGAGAAGTAAAGTTGCTGAAATGTGTAATCATGGATAGAATCGGGTATTTCCAGGTAATAAGTGGAATTTGCTGAGCCAATTTCCATGACTTCTATAGCTGGGTTGTTTGCGAATGCTGACGCGATAAGTTTGCCGTCTGGTGACAGAGACATATGGCTTCTATCGATGATCTTTTGGCCAAGGGAGTTATCGCCTGCAGTTGTCCCTGTGAAACTTTCTTGGTCTGTGTCCAGAGCGCTGATAGCCGACCAATCGGCGCTATACATCTTATTTCCATCAGAAGAGAAAACCAAATATGTGCTGAAGATTCTAATCTTCCGCAAGCATTTGCCGGAAAATGTGCTAATAAGCTCAACTCCTTGTTGACCACCAATCGCCAGCAGTTTCCCATCGGGCGAGAAAGTGATGGGATGTAGATCCCCTTCATTTTCATAGGACCATTTGATTCCGCCTGATGATGTATCTGACAATATAACAACGCTCTTGGGTGACTCTGATGAGATAGTTGAAGATAGGTATTGTTGAAAAGCTAAAGAAGAACCATCCGGAGAGAATGTAGTGTACATGATGTCCTCGATATTATCCGTAAGAATTTGCATGGTGCTTGCAGTATCGATATTAACGATTTCAACGTGAGGCTTTCTGTACCATGCTATTGTACTGCCATCAGTGGGTGAGAAAATGAGACACGTTGGCTGAGAGCTTGACTTCTGCAACTGAATTGTCTTGATTATTTCGCCTGTCTTAGTATTCCAGATTGAAGCCGTGAATCCATTCTCATTATGAGTATCTTCGGAATCTTCGTTATTTTCAGAGTGCCTGCGCTCTTCAGAGAGAATGCCAAGTATGTGACGTGCTGAACTCAGATACGAAAGTGATACCACATTGTCCTTGATTCGAAGCTGTTGCAACGCTTTACTTGTTGTAACGTCCCAAACCACGAATTGAGAATAATCTCGACGCTCACAACAGCTTGATACTAGCTCCTCGCTATTCCAAGGAGAAAAATGAACACTGAATGCGCCAGGATGATAATAGCGGTTCATGTCACTCTCTGTAAGAGAAGCGCCTAGGAGCGCATCCAACTCGCGGGTCATTTTACCAGAAGAAGCTTCCCATATGGTTATGGTAGCCCCCTCGTGATGAGAAGCCAACCAAGTTCCGCAGCAAGAGACAGCGAGCCCACGAATAAACTTGGTGCTTTCATATGTTCTCGAGGATGAGGCCCACTCGGTTTCACCTTCGGCCAATGGTCGAATCCACGTGGGAGCCTGCGTTTTAAACTGGGAACGAGTGAGACTTTGGCTTGGGCTAAAGCTTAAGCCTGACACGTAAACTTGCAAAGGGTAGTCTGCTATAACACTGCCAAACGTTTGGATGAATTTGCAAGCATCCCGAACAATCTTGAGTAGCTCAGGTGTTCTGGAATCAACCTATTGCAACGAGTCAGAAGCAGTTATCAATCTGATGGATTCGTACACCCTACAACTAATTGCTCTAGCCGCTGCATTCCCGCTATGCCGTCAGAAATACCTCCGAGAAGGCTCAAAGCTTCTAACCAGTAAATGAACTTTTCTTTGAGAAAAGCATATAACAGTTCATGACTCGTAGAAGAATCATGAATGGTTGTTCTGGTTTTGGATATAGATTGTTCAAAATGATCAATCCAGTAGACGCAGCCGTATTTGATAGGAATGAGTGGATCGTTGCTCAAGGTATGCTGTGAGAGATTATCCATTGAAAATGCAGGGTTGACTAGATCATATATATCTCTTTTTAGAATGTTTCTCATGTCAGCAATAGAGACCTCGAAGATCTCTCTGTGGACATATTCCATGCCATTCGAGAATAACCGTTGGCTTCCTTCTGTGACAAGAAAGTCTCTGGCAGATTGATGAACGAAATATATAGTGCCACTCCTCATAGTTAAAAAGGAGCCACAGTGGCCTAGCAGGTCCTCCCAGTCGTATTCAGCAGGATGTATTATTTCTTCATGACCACCCTTCTTGATCAGAGGAATTAGTTCTTCTGTGGTGAGAGGTCGGCGGGCGACTGTAGTGATTGCTAGGACTCTTCTGCTAATGTCCGATATACTTAAATCACAAACCCTACTTATCATTCGTTCATAAAGTTGATCAAGCGCTGGAGGGAAATCTGCCGCTTTTGGGAGAGGATCAGACCGTGGTACCTTCTCAAGGAGGGCACATACTAATGCAACCCATAGAAAAGTTCCGCTTGCATTGTCAAAAAGATATTTTTCGACTCTTTCTCTTGTAGGTTGCTTGTAGCCCTTCTTGTCAGCTAGAAGCTGTACTTTATATCGAATGTAGGTGGCGATAGCAGTTGAGACAGACTCTGCATTGAGCTCGAGGCTTACTGTTGATTTGTTCTCTGCGGCAGCTAGCTCCTCTTGGATATCCGCCTCATTGCGGCTGGACACGAGCCATTTCACCTGAGATGTTGACGACGAGTTTCTCACTATTATTTCGAGAAGTTGGATCGAATCCGCTATACACTCATCCAGCGCGTCGATAACGATGATTGACCCCTTTAATGAATCGTCTCTGAGTATCTGCTCAAATAGCCGTGATAGGACGACCAAGGAATTTGTACCTTCAAATGCTGACTTTCCTGACTTGTCGTATTCGCCTCTGAGGTGAGAGATAAGAGAAGGCTGCTGGGCAACCATCATATACAACAAGCCACGTAGTATTGCCGAAGCACTGTTAAGGCGAACGTCTGTTGCTTGGCAGAGAAAATAATAAACATTACTCCCAGGCTTTATAGTTTGTAGCTCATTGATAATGCCACATAGTAGCATAGTTTTTCCTTTTCCTGGGTCGCCCTTGATCCATAGTAAACGAGTTACAGGGTCTTCGAGCCACTGTGTAAACTCTTCGTTTCGTATGATCCATATATATGCATCTAGAAGTAGCCCACCCTTTGTCTCTTCAATGCGCTGCTTATCGTCCTTGGGGTTTGTGATGAATAAAGCATTTAGACAAGCTTTATTCTCCAGAAGTTTGAGGGCTGCAGCGGGCGATTTATCTGTCTGCGGGTATCGCTCAACTAGAGCCATTGCAACTGAGGCAGCCGTTGCGGCGGCAAAGTGTTGCCATTCTGCCCAGTTCTTTGTCTTGTGGCCATCTCCATATTCACTCACACCTTTGACGATGATGCAAGGCAATTCGTCCCAGACTCCAGCACCCTCCATCTCAAAAGCGATGATGTTGTGTTTCTTAGCCAGCGAGTCGCGATGGATGCCGGATCTAAAGGAGATGTCACCGGACCCAAACCGCCCCAGAAATACAGATGCGGTTTGTGCGGATTTCAAGTCTCCTTCGCTCTCTAGCTGCCTTTTCTGGTGGAGGCGATCTCGGGCTCTCAGAGAGCTAATTTCACAGCCGATCTGTTCGCAATCCATAAGCCTGGACTCATCACATACTCCGTAGGCATCTTCGTCGGGGTTATAGTTGGCACACACGCATTGCGATGAGTTATAATGTTTGTGGCAATGAGTCGACTCGAAAAGAATATCGTTGACAGAACCAGGGTACTTGTAGGATGCCGCTTTGCGCCTTCGCTGATACTTGGCCTCCAAGGTACGGCTTTGGATCTTTTCTAGAAATTTTGCTGCCTTCTCTTCTATACGCTGATATCCTATTTCAGTCTTGACGTTGACGGTAAAATTTCGAATATTCTTGTTTGCGCGCCCAAGTCGATCTTCAAGAGTGTCCTTCTCTTCGAATCCAGCGACATGCTGGGTACCAAGATCATACTGGATGACTGTTTCGCTGATGATTACATCGCCAAGAAGTAGTTCCTCTCCATTTGCATCGGGAACACCTTCGCATATTCCGGTAAGAAGAAGGAGTTCAACACGAGGGTAGCTCGATCGGAGACTTGCCGCTGCACCTGCTGCATTGGCTTTGCCTGAATTGCAGAGGAGCACGACAACAATATTGTATTTGCCCATGCACCCTGTGGTGTAAGTGTTGGGATCGCCTCGGGCTCTGCCGAATGAATCACCGTCTGTGTCCCAAAACTCGTCAAAGAGAAGGCAGACCGCATCGTATTCCAGCGCTCTTGTACAGACAATTGCAATCTCAAATTCGTCTCTGCTAGTTGGCTGAGACACTTTATCTGCCGCCATATTGACAATAAAAGCTTGAACTGTGAGTCGATTGTCTCTGCGATAATTCGAGATTATGATCATGCATTCGATGTCGATACTCAGTATGGTGATGAAGTGACAACTTTGACGGGAAGTCCACAATAGCCAGATGCCCAACTGTAAGAAGTTGGGCATCCTCCGAGCCCCTCTTCGTGCAGCTAAAAAGGTACTTGGTACATCAATTGAGGGCATACGATTGGGTTATAACATGTGCATACACATGCAGGAAGAAACAAGGCTGTGAGTGAGAATTGGACATGGGCTCAACTAAGCGTGCCGCGTTTCAGCGAATGATGCAATTCATGTTCAATATTTGGCTTTGAGACGCCCATGATGATTTGTGCTAGACGATTTTGTTTTAAAACAATAAATCTTGATAGCGTTCTATAATCTTGTCCAATTTGTAATGGCCGTATGAGGCGGCAACTAACATCATGCCCTTAGGCAACTTCTCTGCTCTAGATTGAGACACTGGTGGACAAGTGAATTCTGCCTTGTGTTCGTGCCTTTCCATTCGTATGTTCTCGTAATCATGCATGGCCTCTTTATTTTACAAGTTCAGGCCTATTAATCTCATTTCAACCCCACTGCTTCTATCCGCCAAATACATGTAACTATTAGTAGCCCAACCTTGTTTCCATTGTCTTCTCCATATCCTCAAGCTCCTTCAAGTCCTGAACATCGCATAGCAAATCGTTCTCCTCGTTAAAGTAGTGAAATAGAAGCACTGTTCTCGACGACTTCCACATAGGCACTTGTCCCGTCTCGCTGGCTTCCTCATTACGGAGAATGGTACATATGAGAAGCACCAGCGCTAAGAATTGTACCGCAACGGGCAGAGAAACCCACGCCCAGTATACCCGGAAGTAGCTGAAATCAACCTGCATGAGGCCGTACGCGCGTTGCGTCGCGTTCTGCTGAAGGCTGTCGGTCATACTTTGCGCGACTCGGTCCATCACATCGCTGAAACTTGCGTTCATAAATGCTGGTATTACGCCAGCTCCGGCGCCATGGCCGATACCGTAATTAACATTACCCTCGAAAGCTGTAGAAGCAAAGAAATTTTGCAAAGGTTCAAGTGCATCCATGCTGACAAAAAAGTCATGGCCCCCGGCAGTGTAGTTGATGTGGGAGGCCGTCGTTGTGATAAAGCCGGTGCCTGACTGCTGGTAAACACCATCAACAAGTGGGATCAATAATCGCGATCCAATGTTGAGATTGCTCTCATCCGAGGTGACGAGCGAATAGTTCCAAGTGACCAGGCTCCACGTACACTCAACAATTTCGGGTGTAGAGGGCCCTACCACGTAAATGCTGTCCTCGCTGTAATAGCCAAAATAAGAATCGTTGAGAAAAGCAACTTGCATGAAGGAGCCGTTGGCGGCCGTGGCTGCAGCCCCCAATGTGTTGGTCTTTAAGGACGCTGCAGTGACTGTGCCACTAGATGCTCCAGTCTGCCACATATATGGGAATACAACACCGCCGGGGGTTGTTAGATTTAACACCCCGGAACTCTGGTGGCTCAAAGCCGCTATCTGTGAGATATTGTCTGTTTGGGCTGTCACATTGCTGCAGGCACTGTCGAATCCCAAGACTATCTGGCTGGCAGGCCAAGTGCAATTGGAACCACAAGTGTACGATTTCGACCAGCTCGTTTCTGAAAGCCCTCGAAAGATGGCGGCTTGCATCGAAAACCCTAAGCTCGACTGGGCTAATCATGAGAACAACTTATTAGCTACTAACCAAGTCACTGTATAACCATTTCTCGATATATGTTCTTGTTTGAAAGAGAAAAAGATCAGCAGGAAATACAGTCGACCATACCATCTGCGGTTGAAATATGGACAGGTGTACCAAAGCTTTCAGTATAAGGATAAAACGCAGGCGAATTGTTGGTGTTATTTATATATTCAGAAGCGGATCCGATTTTGACTGATTGTTGGATCATAAAGCCGGTGAAAACGTCCAGAATAATAATGGCAGATGCTAATGCCGTTAAACCCCATCTGATTGACCATATAACTTTGATAGCACCAACTGGTCCGCCAGATCCCCGATCTAGTAGAGTAAAGTGCTGAAGTCGCTGCCTCTTGGTTTGTTTCAAGTATCGCCACTTCTCTTGATCAAAACAGGCAGGAACTGCAAATCCAAGCGTCATGCTGGATAATGTCGAAAGGATGTTTATTGCCGCGTTGATGGTGATGGATCCAACTCGCCAAGAGGTTGTCCGTTGATCTTTCATCGCTGCCAAGATGCCTATGATAGCAGCCATGCACAAGATGCTGACGAATAAAGCCAGCATCTCCCATTTCCATGTCGCAAATGCCGAAAGTCTTGTGAGAAAGCACCGCCGCCGCCGCCGCTCAGTTTCAGTCTGGTGAATGGAACCATGGCGATTCCCATCAATTTCTGCTTCGTTGAGATAGTCATGTCCAGCTCCCGGCTGTGAATAGTCCTGGGTCCTTCGCCTCGTAAATCGGCTTCGAATAGAGTTTAACCCTCTAGTGAGACGCAGGCCCTTCAACCTCGTTTAGGTTAGAGATGCTTTTGCAATAGGCTTCATTCCAAGTTCACGTCCTTTGTCCATTTACACGAATGAGACGTTACCTTGTCATCATGTTTTCGCCCTTCACCTTGTTGTGCGGCTTGATAGGGCGTGTCACTTTCAGGCACTTGGAAAATGGCGCTTCTGAGTGCTTCTTTTGTGGAAGGGGTTTCACGGGTAAAGTTGAGATTGCTAGTCTCTGTCATGTCCGGACTGGCGACCGTGTTTAGGCGCTCTTCGACTGACATGGTAAACTCGGGGTTGTCACGGATAAAGCTATCATGGGTTTTATTTCAGGACTGATGCCAGTCTCGAGGGTGAAGACACAATGGAAATCAATAAAATCTGCTAGACTTTTCTAACCTCGTGAAGTTAGGACAAGTGGGAGAAGGATGGGTATAAGAGGGAATAGTGGCAATTGCTTGTCAAGTAGGGCTAACAAGTTGAACAAGGCCAAAGCCTGATGGTTACAGCATGCATAAATCTGGCCACAGTTGTGACATCGTATTGCAGGTTTGCGAATCCCAGGCGTCCTGCACCCCACCTGATTTTTGACAAATTACCAATTATAGCAGATAGAGCGAGGAGGATCATCTACCAAGCTCTTCAAATCACAATTGATAGGTTAGTTAAGCGAAGAAATATTAGCCTAAAATTGGTAGGAATCAATCCTCCAGCCAGGCGTCGAGCGGATCGCCTGGTGTGATAAAGCTCATAGGCAGTATTTCATGACATGTGAGGACTTTGAGCTGGCCTGTATCACAATATCATATCCAGGCAGACTGGCGCAAGATGAATGGCTACATGTATGGAGTACTTTGGCTCATAAGTCGGCCATGAAGATAATACAATATGCAGAAAATGTTGTGACAATGCCAACCTTGAGAGAGGGAGAGAGATGCAGAGAGGAAGCCATGTGGGATTCCAAGTGTGATGGGGATGGGGCATCCTTCAGACACCCTTTTATGCGGCTGAGAGCAACGATACATGATTCGTTCCCTCAAAGGCATCCAGAACAATGTGAGATGGTGGGGTGGCGGATGCGTACACCTGCATGAAAGAAACAAGGCCTCAAGGGTTTCATTGGCATTCTTATCAGCACTTGAAGAGATGATATACCAACAGATTCGGAAGCGCTGTCCAAGATTCCCCCGAGACTAAGCCTCATCTGTATTCGAGTTCACATCGTATTGAGAAAGAGGGGGAATAAGTTTGTAGATTGAATTGAGTCGTTACTCATGTTCGCGCTTGCGAACAGAGCTCCGATGAGAGCCTCAAATCTAATAACTTGATAGTTTACTAAACATAAGTATGCTTCATCTATCTATTAGACATGTCATTTATTTAAGTATATTTCTCAAGAAGCGCTTTCATAACAGACGCTGCCGTAGCAGCAGCAAAATGCTGCCACATCTTATTCTTGTGGCTATCGGCATAGTCGCAAATGCCTTTCACAACAATGCAAGGGAGCTCATCCCAAGCGCCCGCCCCCTCCATCTCAAATGCGATTAGGTCGTATTCCTCGGCGATCCGATCGCGGTCTTCGCTAGATCTCATTACCGTATCTCCTGACCCTATGGCTCCGAGAAATATCGCAGGCGCTTGAGCCTCTTTGCTACGGCCTTGCTGTTCTAGCTGAAGCTTGTGCTTTATCCGACGCCTTCCAACGAGAAACTTCTCGTCACATTGTAGTTTATGGCAAGATAATTTTTGAGACTTGTCACAGGTCTCGTGAGGACTTTTGCAGAGACAGTGCGGTTCACCGTAGTGTTTGTGAACGTAAGTAGCCTCAAACAGTTTGTCGTTTGCAGCTCCCGGACAGAGATACTGATCTATAGGGTGTTCCATGGAGGCACTGTTCTGCAAGTACTCAAGGTAAAGGACTGCCTGCTTCTCAAGTTGTCTCCTCCCGCGGTTTGTGTCGCAGATTTTGAGTAGACTTCGAATGTCTTTGCTGGGCCTTCCAAGACTGTCTGTTGAGGTATCTTTGGGCACGAACTTATCGCCATGACGTCTCCCGAAATCGTACTGAAAAACAGACGTACTCAGAACGACATCTCCAAGAACAAGCTCCTTTGCAGTTCCAGGACTAGGTACGCCGCCGCATATACCAGTTAACAGGAGAAGCTTCAGTTCTGGAAAGCTCAATCGAAGGCTTGCGGCTGCGCTGGCCGCACCAACCTTTCCCATGTCTGGTAACAGTACTAGAACAATGTTATGCTTGCCAATCCTCCCAGTTGTATATATGTTTGGGTCTCGCGTAGCCTTTCCATACTGGTCGCCATCCTCATCCCAAAACTCATCTATGAGGATACAGACGGCGTCATATTCGAGCGGCAGCGCACAGACAATTGCGATTTCGAAATCGTCGCGGGAAGCTGGACGTGGTCGGATCGTAGAGATAGTAAGAACGGCCTTTTGAGGCTGAGGTGATGTGCGTTGCTTGTCCAGCAGGGAGGAAACATCATCGTAGTTAGGCTGAGGAGAGACTGTTTTAGTGATTTCGGCGTGAGGACGACGGTACATGCTGTGTACTTTTGATCCAAGATTAATTTTGCTTTCTGCTTCTTCATCAAGGGCATCCATAGACAAAAACTCTTTAAAGATCGTTCCGACTTCTGCCTCAAGAGGCTTCACGATATCGTTGAAAAGCGAGTCTCGCAGCATCTGCTCATCACACGCGTCACTAATGGAAAAGTTTGCCATCAGGCATTTTTGGATTGCATCCCGATATACAGTCGAAATAAAGTCGGGCCGCAACTCCTTGAATAGTTCCAACGCCTTGCACCAGAGATCGTCGTAGTTGGTAATGTCCTCTTCGTACCCCAGGTACGACTCCAATTTCTGCCCAAGGTGGATCTCAAGCAGAGTCACGCCGAGCTCAAGGAATTCGGGATACTTGTGATAACCATCTGGATCATATAGTGGACCACCCAACTTTTGAGGATCAGATGATAAAAAGGGTCGCAAAGGGAACTGTGTGCCGTCTCCAAAGAATACGATATTCTTTCGACTCCATCGCTCTTTCGTCCAGGACCCCCCATAGAAATGGAAGAGAGAGTAGCAGAGCGTGAGGCTGAGAGTGAATTTTGCCATTGCTGTCCATCTTTTGGCTTGAGATGCTATGAGAGTGTTGAGATCCACTTCTTCTTGTAATGTTTCTCGCTTGTGTCTTCTCTCATCAGGCTTATGGCTCTGCATACCTTCACCTATAGGGTCTAAAATTATGTTCAGCCTCCAGAATTCGGATCTGGATCTTGAATGAGTATCTAGGAGGGTGCAAATGCATTGGTAAGTCTTTGGATTGTCAATTCGCCATAGTTCTGTGGACTTTGGTATCCCCTCCAGCCCAGCAAACCCGACCCTCGCTTTTCGTCTAGTTTGACTGGTCAGAATTGGCACACAAATGGTAGCTTAGTATGTAATATTACCTCGGTTGTTGAATGTCGTGAACTGAGATCTCATGCCAGTTGTGTTCAGCTGCATCAGGTGCGAGCAATATACTCAAGCAGTTCACCTCTTGGTCTTGACGTCGCTTCCCCCTTCTGTAGGTTCCAATCCTAAGTCTTACTTCACGCTGAGGTGCACCTCCACACCTGTTACAAGTTACGTGCACCGAGGAAAAGACGCGATCGGCAAATGCAACGAGTTCACCTGATGGTTCTAGGGAAGTCATGGGTGGTTGTGGTCTGTCAATGCTCGGGACATCATCTCCGAATCGTTGAAGCTCATCGGACAGCCTCTCCAAGGCATCTTGTAGAGAGTCCCATGCGATGGTTTGGTTTTCGATGGGAATAATATTTAATCTTGCTAATCCTTCTTTCCAGTTGTCAGACATGGGGACAAGCTTTTGCATAGCCCGAAGCCGAGGGTGCCTGCATGATGGGTCATGAGATTCCTTGAGATCGGTCAGTTAGCGGCATCAAGGTGGATAAGCTATACCAGTATCTGATGGCTTCATACATGTTCCTTTTGAAGTAGTGCAAAATCGATAACCTTGTCAAAGACTTCCTCAAGTAAGTCGACCAAACTTGCGATCTGCCCTACGAACCAGTGTGTCTTTTCGGCTTCTCTGATAGCGCCAAGATGGCCATTCAGTACCGTGGCGGCCGTGTATATATTACCTAAATACCCATATCGCCTATCACGTGAATCCAAACTCTTCTCCAAGTGACTGATGAGCTCCTTCAAGATAGGCAATGTGTACAAGACGAGCTTGAGGCAGTCGTCTGAATCCGTGCTATTGTTTGGGGATGAAATAACGCCGCCCATATTATAACATTTGGAGGAAATAGGGGGGAAAAGAAGTAATGCTTAAGCCATCAATATACATATAATAATGATAATAATGATGACGGGATATATTCTAGGTTTGAGTGCAACGAGGCTGCAGATGAGCGGGGGAAATTGAACAGTGAGGCGAATGGTTGATGCCGTTATCAAGACCCCGCATTTCTCAGCACAATCCATGTAAGAGCAATAAACGAGTTGCTCTATTTCATTACCAGTCAATACTCAAATCGACTTGCTAAAAAATCGCTTCTCAGGTACGGGGAATTTGCCATGTCTCGAAATGTCACCATCCGCGAACGCGCGACTACTTGTGTCGATCTATTTTCCCAGGCCATCTTGCTTCTAGCTCAAACTGAAAGCTCAGGAGATCATAATAGCTTGCTCGACGAATTCAGCCGTTTCAAGCTCTGGACGTCCAATATAGGCGTTTTTGCGGACCTTCACTCTTCTTTGGATTATCGGCTCCGAGATTTCAAAGACATCAAAGACTCCTTCACAAGACAGCTTATCACCGTCGAGAGCAGGCTACAGCAGTGTATATTGGTTTATCTCTACCAAAAAATTGGTTGCACGTATACTAAACATGAAAAAGTACTTGATGATACTCAACAGGATTTAGCCAACTCTTCAATCAAGGAAGATGAAGATGAAGACCCGGGCATCTCCACACCCATCACATCCACAACGGCCGCCATCTTCCAGGATTGGAATAATACGCAACTTTTGCAATCGATTCATCAGAGCATTGACTGGCTCCATAGGCTGTCTAATCTTGTCAGGAAAGCCAGCTTTGCCAACCAACATAAAAGGGCTGATAAGTTCATACTCAAAGATGAAGACGACAACGATATGAGTGATACTCTAACCGACTATTACACAAAACTTATCAAGCGAGAATTCAGTGGCTTGCAAGACAATCTGGTTCAACGACTAGCAGCATCTATGTTGATGAGGCGAAGACGGATAATGTACCGGCGATCTCAGCAGCAGCGTTGGAAGATACCTCAAGTCGAACCCAAGACTAAGAACCTTGAGTTGGCATTAACTAAATTAATTCCGACTTCTTCGGAACCAAGCGTCCTATTAAAACACGAGAAAGTATTTGTGTCAAAGCCTGAAGGAATAACCACGGCGCCATCCCGTTTAACAGCAACTACCATCGACACAAATATCCGCCGACGTGTGTCAGCGCCATCCGGCATATCTAAAGGAAGCACAGCTCCACTGAATGAGCAAAGTCAGTTGCTTATACCACCTCCTCCCAAGGGGCCCAACTTTGGCGAGGATTTCGTTTGCGACTATTGTTGTCTTATTCTCCCAAGCAAGATTGCTTTAAACAGAAACGCCTGGGCGTGAGTACCCATATAAATATCCAATCTCATTCTACAACTATCTCATGTAGGCGCCGTTGTAACTCGCTGACATGCAAATAGGGATCATGTTAGTAAAGATTTATATCCCTATGTTTGTGTCGTTGACAAGTGCGACGATCCCATCGAGATTTATTCGTCTCGAAAGGAATGGCTTGCTCACATGAGTACACGCCACCTAATGAGATGGTACTGTATTGCCAAACCACATACACAACCTTTAGAATTCGACAGTGAGAACGGATTTATCGAGCATATGAAGATTGGGCACCCAGGAAAATTCAGAAACGACCAGCTATCGCTTGTTGCAGAGAACAGTTCACGCCCAAAGGACTCTGTATTTGATGATTGTCCATTCTGCATTGGGACTCCTGATACTCTTGAGGAGCATGTTGCGCTGCATCTTCGTGACCTCGCATTGCGATCATTGCCGTGGCCAGATGACGACGAGTGTGACTCTCAGCGGGGAGAGTACCTGCACAGCGACAACTCGATATCGAATGAAAATACTCGAAGCACTATTGTAGACTTCATCTCAAAATCAGCAAAGTCTAGTATAATAAGAAGTATAGATGACGATGATGGTTCCGGACTTAACGCAGGGGAGTGGTTAAGTCCACGTAGCTATTTTTACGACTCTGCTAATCTATACGACTCATCACGTCTGCGAGAACAGCTTTCTGATAAGATCTTGATAAGATTGGCAATCAAGCAATACCGAGGAGTCACAGAACTATCTACTCTAGTAGATATACTCGAGAGTCTCCTCAAGGACGAATACTCACAAGCTGAAAACGCTGTGCGCCTTGAGGAAGCCATTATCATTATACAGCAGCTCACGAATGAAAATTCGCTTGACCAAGATGACTCTGATGACCAATCGTACAAGCCGTACACAGTTCAAGAAGAGATCCTTCGCCTTAGCGTTCTGACTCCAAACGTCAAGTGGGACAATATTGACATGGACAACTTGACGCTGAGTGCCTCGCTCAAAGGCCCATGGGGGAAAGATGGAGCAGATATCTTCATCAAGATAAAGATTGATATACCTAAAGAGTATCCCGAGCTTAAAGCGCCAAAGTTCGTCATTGAGAAAAGCCCATCTATACCAGAAGAAACACACAAGAGGCTTCATCAAGAGCTCTATGAACTTGCAGAGCAGTTTGCACAAAAAAAGCAAAATTGTCTGGGGAAAATCTTTACCTATCTATTGGGAGAAGTTGATTTCGAATCTGCTACTCCTTTCTCAAAGACTAATCGCGACTTAAGTGACGATAGTTCAAAGGGAGAGGACGACGACATTCTAGTTGGTGGATCGGCGTCCATGTCTCAGGAGCTTCCTCCTGCTGATTCGGACCCTGATGAACCCGTTTCTTCTGTTAGCACCCAAATACCACGCAAATCTTTTAGGTTTGCCATTATATGTACACTCTTAATTGAGTATGATGCAGTCTGTCTCATCTTTGACGAACTTTGGGGCAAATATTCCGACTGGATAGAGCGAAACGAAATTGTCCACACCACCGGGCGCATTGGGAGGCACAATGTCGTGGTTGCTCTCTTGACAAGTACGGAGAAATTGACTGTTGTGACTGGCATTATGCAGTCTCGCTTGCTTTACTCACAATTGAAGCTCTATTTACTGGTTGGTATTTGCGGAGCTGTGCCCAAGTTTGGTCATGGTGAAAGAGAGAAAAATATCTCGTTAGGAGATGTTATTCTTAGCACGATTGGTGTTAAGTACGGCATTGGCAGCAATGAAAAATTCATTGGCAAAAGCACCATGCACACTGCTCCTAAGTACTACCATTACGGAGCTCAACAGGCTTTGTATCCAGTTCCTGAGCTAGGGTCACCTGAAATAGCCCCGTTACCAGGATTGTACCAATTTCTGTTTGAACTTCAAAGCAACGAAATCAAAACACTTGATGAATTCAAACCCAAATACTACTATCCAGGAGCGCTCAAAGATCGCCTGTTCGAGGCACACTACATTCATAAGCACCGTATCACGGCTAACGATTGCAGTGTGTGTAATGGCAATCCCGATGCTGTCTGCGATAATGTCCTCCATTGCAGTGTATGTAATAGTGAGTCTGGTGCTGTTTGCAGCGATGCTTGCAAAGCCTCTTGCCAGGAGATTGGGTGTGAGGAGTGGCAACTTGTCAACCGAAAAATTGTTCCGGGATCCCAGGCGTTCAAGATATACTTTGGGAGGATTGCATCCCCTGACATCGTCGTGACGAACGGGCTAGAGCGAGACAAAGTATCAAGCCAGGAACGAGTTATTGGCTTTGACGTGAACGGATTTGGTGACTGGGAGAATTTACCATGTATCTTCATCAAGGGCGTATGCGATTATGCTGATGGCCACAAGGACGATAGCTGGCAGAACTATGCAGCTGCAACAGCGGCGGCAGCAGCAAAAACCTTTCTAGCGGGGATCGATCCGTAGGTACGTCAATAGCGGAGCGGTTATCGAGTGAGGCCTCGCCCGCGACGTCACCCCGAATCTCGTACCAGCAATCACTGATGAATGCATAGCGCAAGGACATGATGTACCATCCGAGAAACCTGGCCAGACATGTTGTTTCATGCTATGTGCGCCGTATCGGTTATCATCTCGGCTGCTGTCTAAAAAGGATGCTCAGTAGTGTAATTACCCACAAGGAACGACGCGAGGCGTGAGGAAGACAAGAGCGATATCGCCTAAGACTACATATTTCCATAGCTTATAAGAATCTGCAGCTAGAAGCTACGACCTCTAGCTAAGCGATAGAGAAGTGATGGTCAAAATCGTTAGTCAGAAATAAAGTATGAGCTGTGTATTTAATCTTTTTTTGTCTTCTTTTCTTCTCAACTCGTATCTAAAATTATCATGCTTTTCCTTTATAATAAATATTGAGAATCATCGATGCCGCTGTGAAAGCAGAAAGCTGAGTTATGTTATGATTTCTGCCAGTTTTCTCGGGGACATGAACAACCAGGCGATGTCAGAAACCGGACTTTACGCAGTTCACCAAACTGTCTACACTCCTAATGACTCTAATTAATTAGCTCGGATACACTCAGACATTAGCTATAAGGTATATAGCAATCCGCATGCATAATTCCTGTTACCTCTTAGTTGCTTGGTAGATCCTAGTGTCATATACCACTACTCTTTTATCATGAGTCAACAAATATTGTTCTCAATGGGCACTTTCCTAAATCTACCATCCAGAATTAATAATCAATTGGCAGCCGTTAATGCCGCTATACCAAAGATTCGCATCCATCTCATTCCACAGAGATGTTAGGCGAAGGGAACATGGGACCACAACTTGGAACGAATGGAGGCGACCAGTAAGCACAATGCAGCGAAAGTTCGAGCATCCAGGTGGATTCAGCCGTTAAATTGCTATTGAGACAATCCAATGATATAGCAAAAGACAGCTTCCAAAGGATCAGCTCAGTCCGATTCAACTAGACACTACCTGCATGTGCTTTGCCACGTTAAGTCACACTCCGTCTGCGACAGATGATCTTACTGCGGGCAGACATGGGACGTCATGCAACTGGGTGATATGTGCTAATCACTTAGTACCCAATTGAGATCTTGAGACTTTAAACCTCAGACAACGCCAGAGGAAGATGGGAGCAAAAAGGTGCAAAAAAAGAAGTTTTGAAGGGTATTGAACCCAACCCGATTCGAACGGATAACCTTCAGGAGATTCCGAGCTGGAATCTGACGCGCTACCGTTGCGCCATGGGTCCTGTTGAATTTAGTTGAGAAAAATCAATCTGTAAGCCTTTGGGGCTCAGATTGCGCCAATGGCTTGGTCTAAACCAACTTCGTCTGCTTCGAAACTGCAGCGAATCGCTAACCTATATTTGCTGGTATTGGACATTTCTTTATTGCGCTCTCAGCAGCCTCAGGAGCTTTATTAATATTTTGGTGAAACTTGATTGATGGGCAATTATATTCTCATGTTTAATCGAAGCTGCTTGTGAAAAAAAAAAAAAGGTTTTCTTTTGGTAAAGAATTAACGGCAGATACATCTAACAATATTAGTTGGCATAGCACTCAGATTTGAGCCAGTGCATGCGGTTCTAATAAAGTCACAGAGTACTTGAATTAGATTCAATTGGGCCAATTGCCAAAAGAGTTGTAAACTCGCTCATCTTGCCCTAATCTTCTTCCACACTTGCGTCCAATAAATACAACCTAGTGATTATGGTATGCGAGTATTACACTCTACTTTAGTGCTCTACATCATCCACAGACAGAGACCAGTGTGTGTATATTACTACCGAGTAGTCCGTCGTACAGTCATGTGAAAAGACGCTACAATCATCATTACTATGAGATTGAGTTTATTCAAAAATGCAACAGAATTGAAATAATGAAGAAAACAAAAGGAAAAAAAAAATTTATACCACTGTGAAAACAACACATACATATTTTGTTGGTACAGCACCTGTGTAATCCAATGTTCAACAGCATCCGGAATATGTGCGATCGGTAACCTAAATTTGCCGAGGGGCTTATGAGTACAAATTTCTCGGTCGGCATTCATAGCGGACCCATGGCGCAACGGTAGCGCGTCAGATTCCAGTTTCTTTGGAATCTCCTGAAGGTTATCCGTTCGAATCGGGTTGGGTTCAATGCCCTTCAAAACTTCTTTTTTTGCACCTTTTTCTTTTTTTTTTGTCTATCTATGCGCATGAAGAAATACCCTTTTGCATTCTTTTCTCTTTACTTTGCCGGCTCCGTTGTGGGGGAGAATTCTCGAGGTAGATTGTCGCCAGACCACCTCCCATCTACTTGATGAATGTGTCACATCGTCTCAATAGCATCTCGGAAGATAGTCACCCAGAACTTGTCACAGTGCTATGCAAGTGGGGATAATCTAGGGTACTTTATTGTCTAATTAAAAGCCTTGTGAATTATGTTCTAGTTCCCAGTCTCGAGCACAGTGTTGGTAGATATCCAATACCAAGCGTTTCCGTTGTAATCACTGACTTGCCCACCATTTGTGCTGTGTGCGTGCGCCGTGTCCATGCAGTCATCAATAATGGCTTCAAAGTTGTTCCAGCAGCTTTGCGGGCTGCAGCCGATGTTGGGCGCAATTCTGGTCTGAGCACTGGTCAAGCCATCTGCGGTCGTGTAAGTTCCATCGCTGCAGGGGGTGTTGTTGCATAGCCAGTCACGGGCAGCCCAGAAGCCATCCCATCGTCCTTGCTTCCAGTTTGTCAGGCCCTGGCTGGAAACAACGCGAACACCGCATTGAGGGGCTGCGGCAAGAGTGCCAGGGGCTATGGCGAGGAGGCCGAGACTGAGGGCTAGGACGGAGTGCATTCTGCAACTGAGGTTAACATTGGCTTGGTAGACTATAAGCAGAATGATGTTGGCATACCTGGAATATTTTCTGAAGACCTTGTGATAAGATTGAGTTGCGGGAGTTGAGATGAAGCTACAGGAAACTTGAAAGGAAAAGAACGAGCTTGGCATTTATATGTTGAAGAAGGCATGTTGATGAGACACAAATAAGCTTATATCGTCAGCTCATTACTGACAAGGATCTTTTCTATGGATTCACGAGATCATGTAACTGAATCGTATGTTTAGTTAATCAGAAGCCCGTTTAGTAATATGTAATTAGTTAAATACATGCACGGAGTCATTCATTTCACACCGTCGGATTTTTAAGAGCTTAGAACTGTGCACAGAGCACCACAAAGCACCACAACTCTCCAGTAATATGTGGGGGTTAATATGGGTATCTGACAGCTGCAATTGCCATATCATATGTACTTCTCTGAGTGGTTGGGCGGGCTGAGCGGGCTGATCGAGTTGAGCTTGAATGGTTGCTTGGCTCCCACTTCTGGACCATCGACCCAATTAATAAGCGCAGAGATACTGACAACTGTTGGTAAGGATACCATCTGATTGCATGGATGTATAAGACTGTGAAAGGGTTTTTGAGCTTGTGGTTTGGTGCTTTCACATCCTCAGGAACCAGCAGATGAAGAAGAGAAAGATAAAAGTTGTTACCTTTCTCCTTTATAGAGTTGTGGTTGAGTGATTGGTCATTTTTCTGGCCAAAAAGGTCGTAAGACGTTATATGCAACATCTCTTTCAATTGGGTCTCGTCAATCGCCTACACTCCGATCCCTGTTAACCTTGATTACTAGCAGAACCGTTTGCATTTAATTTGTAGCTAGGAAGGCCAAATATAGCAAATTAATGCCGTAAGCTAACGTAGCTATTCATATCATGCGATTGTGCTGACACTTTTAGACTGCGGGCTAGAAATAGCCTGCATGACAATTGAATACACATTGATTTCCACGCTCTGACGATGGCTAGGGACTATCATTTAAAAAAGAAACGAATAAACCTATTAGTAAAAGTGGCAAAGGCTATTATAATTTCAGGAACCAAATTATACCTCTTGAGATGGTGTGAGTTACATCTGGGAAGTAGCTGTTTATACTCAAAATGTTCATAATCTTTCAGGAGGAACTTCACGTAATCATACCGTCTGGTTGATGCAAGTTTCCCAGCTGCCTCTTCAGCTGATTTAATGTCCACACACTTCTCCATCACAGTAAGTGAACCTGGTATATATCAGTACAGCTGCAGAGTCAAATTTCAAGTTTCATGTGCCCTACCGGTGTAAAAGCATAGTGTGTCATACATAAAGCTTATCATTTCTTTTATCTACATAATTGAAACTTGACGATGGTTGGAACCAGACAGAGCAGCAGTTGTCAATAAGCAAAACGAGACTCGATTGGTCTCTCAAGTTTCATGGTGGCTAGGAGCCTTTCTCAGGCTGAGACTTGTTTCTAGCAAGCAGAACCATTGCCAAACAAAGCCAAATTAGATGTAGGCGAAAGACTTTACAAATTAACTCATCAACTATGATTTGCCTCCCCGACACAAATATTCAGAGCAAAAGTTGACAATTATAATCCAATGGATGCATCGCTTGGACCAAATCACTACAAATGAGTAGAGACGCAGATATCTACGGTAGCCTCATAATGCGGACAGTATCATTGGATAAAAAAAATGTACACCGAGAGAAATGGTAGATCTGAAACTCTCTTGGCAGAGCAGTAGCTTTCTATATGTTGTGTGCTTCTATGGCAATAGGTGGTCATCTGTAGCCCTAACTTTGTAAAGATCGAATACAAACTGGGCCAGTAGCAAGTGTAGAGGTGTTATACTCGGATGAGGTTTACATCTTTAGGCTCTATTTACCTCTAGACCATAAGATTTAGGTACTTGAAGGACCAAATCTGTCGAGATCTGGTTTGCTCACTCTAGCAAATAACCGACCAGTACAAGATGGCTGACACATACGGATTGCAATGTCAAAAAGCTATTTAAGACACGGATTGATTTCACCAATGGAAATCGCGACTCCGTTAAGAGCGGCCCTGGACAAGAACTTTATGTCTATCCTGGATTAACAGGCAGTACGGAGTAAGCCGTGGAGCAAAGGAATTACCACGTGTTCGTATCTCTGACCATGTGGACATGAATTGGCCCGTCGGTGGAACAAGATAACTAATGCGGAATACTGGATTCCATCTCATCTGCCTCCACAAGCATGGAACTGTTCCGAATAGGCGGTAACTTCAACAAGGTTATTCCATCCTACGAGGGAGATGTACCTGTACTTTGGACTCGTATGAGGCAGTGACAGTAGTTCTTACAGGTATCCACCAGAATATTCCCCTGGCAAAAACCACAAAGGCCGAAGAATTGCGAGCGGAGAATTTCCATTCCCTTGGCAGACTGAGCCGTGTTGACATCCGTAGGTAATCGTACAGGTACTTTGACGATCCGTGCTACAGTACAGAGACGGCACTAGTATACGCTTTACCGGGAGTTCTGTTCCGTACGACGCATAAATATATTAGGGACGGCCCGGTTATGGCGCTTCCGGAACTCCACTTGACCTGTTGCTGCGGGCGTCGGTTTCGGTGCCGTGATGATGATAATGGCGGTGACAGTCTTAGACAAGCACTATAATAGCACGGAGTGCAAGCATCAGTTGTGCTAGCAGACCAATACAACTGGAAGCGGAATGGTTGTTGCTTAAGCCCTTGCGGACAGGGATACGCGTTGGTGATGCTTGTTGCTGCAGGCGTAAGCAGGGGGAGGGATTGATCCCGGACTGTGAGATGCTGGGGCTGGAAAAAGGCCTTGCTCGCTCATGGATACTCTGCAAGGGACTCTTGTACCTGGATATCCTATGTATCATATGCAGACGCAAGATGCAGAGACATGGCTTAGACACGAGGACATCTGCAAGATGACGCTTTCCAAGACCGCGAGCAAACGTGGTATTATCCTTGCCCTCTCCGATCCTGCGTCATACCGCATCAATATGAGTTGCCTGGTCAAGTATGGAGAACCGCGGCGGAGCGGCCGTGGACACAGCCAGCTTCGCTTTCGCCGCGAGAACCGAAGATTCGTTTCGTGATAATAAGCACTCCCAGATTCTTGAAAGGCCATGTAGCTCGATTGAGCCTGGCTCTGTTTTGAGCTTCTGAATCTGATTGGGATCCTGGCGAAAGATCGGCAGCAAAAATAGCCATGCTGCGAGCATGAACGACTCAATACGACATTAGCAATAGGATAGGACTCACTGTTACACCAACCGCACATGTGGGAGTATGGAATGATACTACTACAACTAAGTGCTACTGGTCTGATGGTTTCATTGAGTATATTTTTGGTGTCGGTCATATAAATAACAGCGAGGCGTTGATAGCAGTGTCGCTTTCGGGAATAAGACTGTATCACCGGTCATTAGAAAGAGTTGATCCATGCAGGAAACTCTCTTCAAGGCAGCTCAAAGCACCATCTCGTTTCTGAGACGAATGCGAGTGTGAGCGAGTGTGAGAAGAGGAATTGTAGAACACGGCACTAGCTACCCGGATCGCACTTACATGCAACTATTCTTCGACTCGCACGAGACAAACGAGGGATAGCTCTTGTCTCACTCTAAAACTTGTTAAACTAATAAATAGTCGGCCCTTTGCCCATTAGCTCTGAAGCATCTAGTGTAGCTTCAAGAGCTTGTCGCATCCTCTCAGCCCGCGGACTCCGCCTGTGGATAATTGCCTGGGAGCCGAGCGTACATGTGAGTTCTGGACGAGTGCCGGTACCGGGGACCAAGTTTCGTACCCAAAAAATCTCTTATCCCGGACATCTCGGCCTCTTCCACGAACCCCCACACATTCCCCCTTTCCCCGGACTGTCACTTACAACAACACACCCCGCTTCAGTGCGACTGTGATCATGGCCATGGTTACTCTCTTCCACTACATGCGTGTGTCCCTCAAAGCCAGGGTGCCTGTAACTGCTCATCAAACAAAGGTAGCATCGTCCTTCAGTTGGCCCCGTCTTACGTCCCCGAATCCGAAGACCCAGGGCTCCTGTGCCCAAGCTTGAGCCCTACGAAATTAGGATTGCAACATGGTATTAGCGTACCTTGTAGCTCATATCTCTGGATGGAGTAGAACCACTCAGTGGAGAGAAAATCCACAAGTACCAAGAATCCGGTTCAGCAGGAATAGCACGTTGGCGTAAGTTATTGCCCTGTGTGCCATATGCAGCAGTATCTTTAATATGTTGAAGTTGGAATTGCAAAGTTAAGCTTAATAGTGAGTTTTCCATTATGAACCTGAGATTAATGAGAGTGATATATTGGCTGTTGATGAATCCACAACCTCCATTCATCTACTTAGCTAGACCATTGACACTATAGAACTTCTTAACATACAACCACCTCTGTTCAAGCCCAAAGTTCTGCTGTCAAATGACCAACCTCAAAAAAATACAAAAATATAATCACAAAAGACACCGAACTCTCTCATCTCTTCTTACATGTCAATCCAGTTCCATCCAGTTTCCTTGTACATCTACCCCCTGCAAGCCGGGAAACGTTGGTCGTTGTAGAAGGCAGCCGTCTTGTCTCGCTTTCGATCATGCTATGAGAATTAACCAAATCTGCCACAAAAAGCGGACTAAGCAACCCAGTCGTGAATTTGCTGGATCTTGGAGAGTGGAGCAGACTTCCAATATGATATTTCCCACAGCCACGATGAATCCCAGGTTGGCTGCCGCATCAGCAACCTCTGGCATATCGGCGATCGCTGCCACATAGCCAATGACACCTCCGATAGTAGAGACCATAGAAAAATAGCGTGGCATGAACTCGCGAAATGGATCGTTATCCTTATGTTGCTCAACCTTACTTAGACCGCTCTCCATCCAGATCATATCTTTCAAGTCAGGGAGGAATTTGAAGGTGAGGCCATCAGTTTGGACAGAGCCCACCAAGCTATTCGAATGGGAAATTTCGCCAATGTCGTTATTTTGTGCTCCAAGAGCCTCTAAATCTTCGAGGCCCGTTGTATCGGCCTCCTTGGAGTTTGCAACGTCCGAAGCAGAGTATCCGTCTACCAAGTAGACGTCACATTCCATAGCAGAAGTCCAAGACACCTGATCGTCATGCTTTGATGGTGACATGCAGAGATTTCCACCATCGTAGTTACAGACTTGGTTTTTCTCTTTGGAGACGCTTTCATCGGCGTGGGAGGCTTCTAGAATCGTCCAGTACGCCGGTTCTTCTTCCGTGTCGTCTAGCCCATGTACAAATTTTGACAAGTCTAGATAAATAGTTTTGCGTATATTCGTAGTAGCGGTTTTATAATCGTTGCCGGTGGTGAAGCCAAAGGAGACCATGGGTTCATTCATCATGAGACAACTCGCTAAATCCAGATCGAAGTTTTCCGCCCCGTCGAGTGAACAAAACCCGTAATTAATGACACCTTCGAAGGTATTCATTCTCAAATCTCTCGTGATTATTGGTTCTTCTAAGTCATTGTGTGTGGCAGTATCACAGAGAAGCGGCTGTGGGTTGGCATTGTGAAGTGCATTGGCAGCTGCAATGCTAGGGATTAAAGAACCCCAGTTCATAAAAAGCTTCATGATGCGGATAGAGGAAAGAAGAAAGGATTATAACAGCTTAAGCCAGCTAAATAGACTCGGATGGGATGTGTGGCTTGGGAAGGAGACAAGGTGATGATGGTTCGAGGAGTATGCAAGGAACAGTAAGTAAGATGGCGATGTATTGGTAAACAAAAAGGAAATTTCTGGTGCCGGAGGCGACCATTGTTTTATTTACAGATTAAAAACTTAATATCTTGCTGGCGTAGATATGTAGATACCCAAAACTTTATCATCTCGCCGTTCGTTATACTTTGTCCATCTATACGTACTGAAATAATATAGTATTGGAAGACCCAGATGATCGAAGTGTAAGATGCCTCTGCCTTTTCTAATAGGCCGAGAATGGCAGTTCACATACCGGCTTTTAATGGTCGTGAGAGTAATATTAACATGGAACTTACGCTATTAACACATCTATGTCCAATACAATCAGTAGGAAAACATGGTAACCTGTAGAATTACTCATTGCAAAATCTACATCTATAATCGAATCCGAGCCGCTGCACTGATAACATAAAACAGGGAAAAGAAGAAGCAACATCTATCAGTAACAAAAGAAATAAAACCCTCCCATCTCTTCACTAACGTACCCTCGCTCAAATTACTCTTTTTGAATCCATCCATTCAGCCCAGTACAAGATTTTGGTTATCGTGTCACACATTTTCCCTTTACCTTCTCAATGGTGTCCATCCTCGACTTGATGCCGTCGCCCAACTTAGCCACTTCATCCCCCTTCATCCCTCGCCGGATGTTCGCCGCCTTGTTGATCTTGGTCACATCCCCAAGCGCAAGCGGGCTCAATATGAGATCGAAAATAGCCAGTGGTGCGTTATGTGGATCGTCGACAATGGTGTAAATGTCCATTCCGGCATTGCCCGCGGCTCCAATCAAGCCCATAATGACTGCCACATCGGCAAGTTCTGCCACAGAGCCAACAATCTCTCCAACAATCGGGATGAAGAGAAAAATGGCCGTCAAGAACTCAAGTATAAATGCCTTCCTCTTCTCTTCCTCAATTTTGTCTGCGATGCTTTCCACCAAGCCCATCTTCTCTGTGGCAGAGGCAATCATGAAAATCGGCATGCTGAGACTGTCAATCAAGTCGGAGCCTTCGCCAATCCAGCCGTCAAGCTTGAGAGTGGTGATGATGCTATCGATCTGCGGCCCAAGGGTTTCCGCATTTTCGAGGCCCGTCTTTACGATTTCTTTGGGGTTGGTTACATCTGAAGCAGAGTATCCATTGATTAAGGGGACATTGTAGTCAATGCCAGCGGCCCAACATGAGTCGTCTGGTTTGGACGATGGCGCACAGGGATTCCCACGATTGTAATTACCAATCTTGGTCTTGTTTTTCGAGATGCCTGTATCCGACTCCATGTCTGCATAGAAGCCGGTTTCGTTGGAAAATGTCCAGTAAACCGACTGCTCATACGGGTCATCCGGCCCATATCCTCGTTTAGAGTAATCTGGCGGACAGGGCTCCGATTCGTTGTATACCTTTGTCCGCAACACTGGGGTTGGAGGACCGAAATCGCCAGAGTGAACATAGTGATAGCAATCATCGCTGAAGCAATAATCACACTCGCTAGGGCGCCTCTGGTTGACCTTACACGAGTCGCAACAAATCGCAGTCTCGGCAACTTCACACGTGAAGTAATTTGTTCCGTTGGTATTGACCCAATTGCGAAGCGTAGAGCCTGCTTGCGCGGCGACTGATTGAGCATACACATTGAATTTGTCGTCATATCCATGAGACATCATTTCCGTATAATTGCTCAAGCTTTGTTTGAGCAGGTGATTGAGCGCAGTCAATGTATAGAGTGTTATACAGTGTTCGGGGATGTTTCCAGCTGCTGCGTCTAGCGCTTCCATTGTTTCGTATTCGTCGTTGCATGGTGGCAGAGGATCTGTATATGGGAGATCACCGTCATCGCCGTAGGGATCGAGACTATCATCGGTGTATTCTTGGAGATCAACGGCCCAATCCACTGTGCCGCCAAGGTTGGATGCCTTGTAAAGGGCTGCACGGAAGGCTTTCGATTCATCCGGCATATAGGCCGCCCAATTTGATCCGTAAAATACCATATATGTGTCACTTTGTGGGTCGTAATCGACGCGAGTATCATTGGAGTTCAGGTCGATGATTTCTTGGAGTTCAGCATTGGAGATGTAGCCGGCAGTCTCTGTGCACTCTCCTGGAGTCGCTGTTGAGTTGGGGCCTTTGAACCTACACAAAGGATCGTTCAAACTCTTCTCGCACGCAGCTCTATTGACCAGGCCAAATGACCGCGCGTAGCTCGAAAGCCCTACAACAACTTTGCGGGCATCCACGCCTGCTTTGGTGACTGTAGTAGCGCTTGTTAGCCACACAGTTTGACACTCGTTTTGGCATTTGAAAGACTATTTACTCATGGCTAGTGCGTATTTTGTTTCTGTTAAGTTCGCTAAAACACAACGTGTATGTTAGCTGATGCGACACAACTTCAAGGCGACGTGAACTGACCGTGCCCTCGTAAGCAGTTTCCAGAGAGACACCCATCTTGAGCCCAGTGGCTGTCGTAGTCCCATTGTCCTGTAGTCGAGATCAGTACGCACTAGGTCGAAATCATAACACCGATGAAGACCATGAAACTGGCAGCCGACAATGAGTATGGTGTACACACCGTGAAGATCATATGTCATGTATACAATATAGTCAACCACTTTGGCCATGGCCGCGATGGGGAATGACTTTAGATACCAGTAGGAAGCCGGTGCCGCTATGGACAGAGATTTTGACGCAGGCAGCTTGGCTCGAAGCTTTTGGAGGAAAGTGAGATAGTTGGGTCCATCGGATTTTAGACCGGCTGGAATCCCGGGGGTATCAGGCGCCTGTTATCATGTTTCAGTCATCAAAATCTGCTAAACATATTCATCTGCAAAAGAATGGATAGTTTACCCCTGGATACTCCCAATCTATGTCAACGCCATCAAAGCCTTTTTGGTTGAGATATTTGACAATACTATCCACAAACTTGTCGACATGAGCTGGATACATGGCTTGGCGTAGTTTATCGTAAGTTGCAGGCGACGTCGAGAAACCCCAGCCACCAAATGAAAGAATTCGTTTCTGAGGAAGCTGGAGGAAATCGTCCAGCTGCTTGTAAGTATCGTTAACAGCCACTTGGAAACTGTTATCGATGGAAGCAAAAGCCCAGTGAGCATGCGTATAATTTGTATCGCGGATGTCCTCAGCTCTGTAATTGAGACAGGGGCGATCCCAATTCCACGACTCGTAATACGCAATATTTAGGAACGAAGAGGGAGGTTTGGCACTGCGAGAGGGTTTCTCCTTTAGCGATTTCATCGACAGGGCAAATATTTGGAGATGACTTACTTATTCTTTATTGCAACGCCACAATTGGATATGCAACCGTTCTTCCCTCGCGGCGCTGTTCCAGGATTGCCCTTAGGACCAACCGCGGGAGTGCAATAATCTGGCGTTATACCGCATTGCCCCCAGATGTTACAGCAACTGTTAAGAGGACATGGATTCAAGCTCTCAAGCTTCTGTCTTGGAGAAGGAGGCTTTGTGCCGGGTACAAGTGGACCACACACTGCGTTGCTCACTGGCGCTGGCAACGGAGGAGACCCTTTGCTAAGACAAATTTTTGTACCGATGGGGAGGTTTTTGCAGCCATTCCAGCCCCAGGTGGTCTTGTCGTTGAGCTTCTCCAGTTGATCTGTTTTCAGGCCATTGGAAGCGGCAATTCGAAAGCAATCGTCACCAGGCTGGATAGTGTAAGTGGCACAACTGCCATCTGGATGTGGCTTCGGAGTGATGACTGGTAGGCCTCGCTTTGAACAGCAACTCATCTGGCCAGGTCGTAGCCCGGTCTGACCCCTGGCTAGACGATGAAGAGCACTTGTATTGCTTGAACCAACCAGTCTGTTGTAGATATAAGGTGCGGAAGCCTCGAATACTTCGATGTCATGGAGTTTTATTGAACGTTCTTCCACAGTTTTGACGCAAGTGGCTTGGTTCCATAAACGGATAGCGTTTTGAACAGCAGAAAAATTTCCCTCAGTGTTTACAGCTACCCCAAGAATGTGATCGCCATTGCGGCCTTTATCGCACAGTTGAAGATGTACGTTTTTGGGTGGTTCAATTGAAGCCGTGGCGTTGAGGTGTTCTTGGAGAAGACGCAAGACGTTTGGAATCGTCTTGACTTTCTCGATGGCGGAACCACTATAGATGGCAACGATAGCCCCCTTAACATGACCGACGAGGAAGTTGGTTTCGCAATGTACTGGGTTGATGAACTGCTGTTGTAAGAGATTAATTATGTTTCGCAAGTCGTTCATAGCAGCTGTGCCACTGTCATCACTAATAGACAAGTCAAAGGAAGCCGTGGATTTATCAGCCGTAAAACAGATCGAAGGGCCTAGGTTAACTGGTTCGGTTTCTTCAAATGAAGAATGCATTGGATAAGAAAGACTATCGTTGAGACTACATGATCTCAGCTTTACCGGGGTGTTTGAGTCTTCCAAGAGCGGGTGGATGGCAAAATCCAACAGGAGTGGCTGCTCGCAGATCCCAACTCGATCAAACGAAGAAAAGACATTCCAATGTTCCGGAGGTCCGTAACAATTGGCAGGACAAGCGCGCAAATGCAAATTCGTTTCGTGGGGAGCGCCGGTAGTTGCTATGCTCAGGGCGGAAGGGCCCACGAGCATAGCAAGCAGCAAGATACGCATTTGGAGGAATGGAGTGAAGAGAACGATAATAGGTCGTTGAATGTATTAGGGAATGTGAAGATGAACGAAGAAATAAAAGATACGAAAAGTGGCTATGAGACAATGAGGGTGGTAGAAAGAGAAGGCCGGTGTAGTGTGGTAATAGCAGTTGAGAAGATGTGCGTGGTTCGCAGGAGCAAGATATGGGTACTTTAGAGATGAATAAATATACAGTTAAATATTTACACTTGATTTTATGTTTGTTTTCTGAGTGAGTGGCCCACTCCTATAAGGCCCATCAGCAAGGGCTTCGCGGTAGCAAATGATCATCACTCTCCAGCATGAGGTCACGTATCCTCCTTTCCCTGTCGTTTCCCCTTATTTGGCGGCGCTGTAGCATCATTTCTTCGTACGTGTGTTTGTAAAGCTTCAAATAGCATGGAATGTGGCCGCATATGGGCATGAGCTTGTCTCGAATCTGTTTGTTCGGGAAAGAATACGACAGACAGGAGTCGTCAACTGTGAATTTGTAGATACCTCTCCATTGTCTGAGGCAGCTGTCCGTAAGCATAGACTTGTTTCAAATCTGCTTGTACTAAAGATGAGTAGGCTGAATCGAAGCCGAGAGCTGGGGTCATTGTTTGTGTTCTCTCCTGTGATCGAATCATGAATCATTTGCGGCTTGACATATTAGGCAGCAGTGATAAACCTGGCAGCAATTGATTGCCCAAGATTCATCAAGAAACGGAAAAAAAAAAGTGTCCGTTTATTTGCGTAACAAATTCGTGGTAGAGATTGGCAGCAAAGTGGGAGAGTTGCAAGTACAAGAGATATTGTCGGATCAAAAGTTCGTAGGTATATGTTTAGCAATGTACATGAGTATTAGAGATATGAACTACAATACCTTTGTTTGTCTTGATGAAATTGAGTTGCAGCTTGTTCCCTAAAGCATTCCGTGATCCCATCAGCACATTCACTGTTCTATGTATGCTTGTCATAGCTTTGGTCTTATTCACATCATATACTCACTTGAAAGGTAAGTTGAAGGATCAACTCTAGTTTTTCAGTCAATACAATGGTAGATACCTGTAGAGTAACCGGCACGCATAAACGCCCTCCCATATTCCCTGTTCCGTATTCCAGATTACAAGAAGGGTGGGCGGGTCAGCGATCCACGCCGCCGCCACTTATCAGGATTACTCCTGCAAACAAATGCTGACGATTCATGACTGGCGTCTATTGATGCTGTCTGAAACCGATAAATGGTTTCAACCTACACAAAGGTTCTTGTCACTTGGCCTTTGTTTTCGTATAAGCAAGATCCCGAAAATGAGGCGCCATGAAGGACCCTCTGGCGCCAAAACGAGGCCCTTGCACGCGGATATTTTCCACTTATGTGTTTGCCCTTGCCGACAATGAAGATGACACTGGATTCGGCAAGATGGCGGAAGCAAGAATTTGCGGTCCAAAAAAAAGAGGCGCGAAACATTTTCGCTTGGGGCGGCATTGCCGTTGATGGATTCAACTCGCGTATGGTTCCTTCACTCACTGGTAGTAGTGGCTGCGATTCGCTCCCAACTGCATATATATGCCTCTACCGGCGGATTAAGAGACGTAGAAAGAGGCAAATCTGTTTCAATTGCGATATATTCTGTGAATAGAAACATAGCTCTTGTTCTTTTGCTATCTCCCTGATCAACACTTCTTTTTCTTGCTTCACGAACCCGGCGTTGTATTGCTAACTCCCCAACAATTATTCCAGTATTTTGTTGCTCTGTTCTCAAGGCCAGCTACTATCAAGCGCCGAGTTGGCATTGCCGTCTCATTATGAATATGATGTGGTTCTTCCTCGCCATCTTTATATCTTTCGTGCAACAGTCTTGTGCCTATAGGGAGCGTGGCATCGCTGAACGGTATGTATGACAGCCTGTCTGAGAACCCCTACTTCACACAAATGCTCCTCTTCCTTTAGATTTCCCTGACAATCCATTCTAGAGGCCTATACTATATCGCCTATCTCGCGGAAGGAGAGCTGTACAAGCTTGACAAATCGACAAAATTGACGATAGCTCCAGGCTGCATTGGTGCAAAAGGCGGACGGTGTAGTTTTGACGAGCTTATGCTATAGTATGACCATCCATACCCCATTTTCCAATTTTCAAGACAGCTTTCACTAAGTTTATGCACATCAGTATTTGGGCGCCAAAGGACAAAGCTACTGGAAGGCCAAGCAAGGTCGACACAGATCCTAAGGACCGCATCAAGAGCCTTGAAGATCCAGATAATACCTCGGCCTTTAACAGGTATATCGGGAAGATAAAACAAGCTCGATTTGACACAACTGAACAACTCAGTGGTGAGATTGACGTTAAAAAGCTGATGCCTGGCAAAAAAGATTTTTATGATGCCCTTTCATCCGCAGGCGACCCTATCGGAGCTCTTGCAGCAGAGGTAGACAAACAAAAAAATTCAATCAAACCAGACGACGAAGAAGCATTGAAACAGCTCAAAGAACAGGACAATTTACTTAAATGGGGAGAAGCTGCGGCATTCTACGTCAGTGCTCTCCGAGGAAAGGATCAAGACAAACACAGGCGCTCCTTTCTCGAAAAGTACTTTGAGAGACATTTCCCCGCAGAAGAAGATAAAAACAAGATCAAGATTGAAATGATGGATGTGGAAACTCCTATGAGGCAGAAAAAGCTGAACGAAGACAAGGTTAAGCAGAAGGGTAAGGTGCCAGTGTCCGAATTGGAACCTCAAACGGTGCTCATGATTGATTTCGCGAAGACCATTGAGCAGAACAAGGGAAAGCTGGATGGATTCGAAGAGAAACTCAAAAAAGCGAATGAAGCGTTCATGGGGATGGAAAAAACTGTCAACGGAAAGGTGGAGAAGTTCAACGAGGCGCACAAAAAGGCCTTCATGGCATCCAAGATGGCGACTTCGGCCACGGGATGTACTCGGAAAATCCCTCGCGAGTTGAAGAAGCGGAATGCATTGGCTGAGTTAAGCTCGCGATCTCCTAAGGCGGCCAAGTCGATGAGGGTGAAAAGTCAGAAGCTTGGCTTTTCTATGTGACACTCTTCGCAGTTGATGGCAAAGGTTGTGGATGTACTTGTAGTTGATGGGTTTTCATTGTGGAATATAGTTAGAACGGTGTAGAAAGTGATAATATGATAGTAGATGTGCGAAGTTTACAATAGACAACAAAGAGGGCGGGATATCTGGTCCAAAATGGGAAGACTATTGCTCTTACAAAACTTAATGCCTTCCTGGCGTAGATATGTAGATAGCCAAAACTTTATTATCTTCGACGTTCCTTATACTTCCCTCTATGCGTACTGAAACGATATAGTATTGGAAGAATCCAGAGGATCAAAGTGTAAGACGCCTCTGCCTTTTCTGATAGGCCGAGAATGGCTGTCGTGGGAAGAAATCATGGTATTTGGGTTTCTTCGTTTATTCCTCTTGGCTATAAGTTCCTCAATTCGTCTTTTATCTTCTTCCTTTACTTTCTCCGTCAGAGCGCCGTTTATCCTATACATCAGAGAACTACACTTCAACAATCGCTTTCGCCTAATTTCAAGATGTCAACGCCCCATCTCGAGTCCTACAACATCCAGCAGGTGATAACATTGCTTCTTAACATTTATGAGGAGCTTCAACGGCATCGAGAAGAATGGCGAAGGTATCAGGATATACAAGAGCAGCTTTTAGTTGAGTTGAGAGCTAGGTTTGTCTTTCATTTAGATATAGATTTTCCAGCGACTGTTGCTAACATGTATTTATTCCAGGGCCCGAAATGCGGATCGTCAAGAGCACAATGGGCTCATGCAACGCTTTTCCGGCACAAACGTGCCTCTGATTCCATTAGTCGATATAAGGACCGGAGAAGATATTGAACGATTTCCCGCCACCGCGGAGGAAATTTCTGCGCTTAATGGTAAGTAGTGGTATTCTTTTCACCAAAATGACTTGTCGCAGCAGCATATGAGTCCAAACATTCTGTTCACAAATGCGTCTTCTTTATAGAATTAACGAGTACTAATTCATGCCTTTAGGTAATGAATCACGAAGAATCCTCGAGGCTCTTGGACTTCCTGCTGAAGGAGTGCCGCTGATTGTTATGCGATCAATGATTCTTCAACTAGCAGCAGGACGCGCGTAGCTTGTGGCGTACTCGCAATTTCGAAACGTGAGATGTCCTCATTTCTCAACTTTACATCTTCCTGAGAATCGGAATTTTAGTGTCTTAGAGAGTTACCGAAAATAACATGAAGCTTGATGCGGGTAGGCAGAGTCTAGATGGCGTCAGGGTACTCGAGGACAGACTTGACTGAGGTATTTATTCAAGTTCAATGTTTGCTATTAATTTTTGCATTGATCATTACACTGCATGTATCATGACAATATGCAGAGAGCCCATGTTTTGTCTGGAATATATCCATATTTTATCTCTAGTATGTTGTTCATGTTTTGTCTTTAGTATGTTACATTTGTCGGAGATAGAAGACGGTAAATGAACGATGGATTTTGTTATTGTAACTATATAGACTAATCGACATCCCTAGACTGCAATTGTCATGTAAAATTCCTAATAAGGTTTGTATGCAAACTATAGCTATGTTTGTTCTTTCCAACAATATTCCCAATGTCCGCCTCTGTCCCTATACCTTCTTCGCCACTTGTACCAGACGTCCAGAAACAAGCAGCGCTATCTCCTAACTACGGATACAATTCTAGGTTGCCAAATAACTATTGTCCCTCTTATTGTTCGGTGACTCATAACCCCAACTGACTCAATCTTTAGCCAGTGTCGCACGGTCTCTCAGCTTTGACAATTCCTGCATTCTCCCGACTCTCAGCCTCTACGCTATGACCACTCCACTGCCTCCATTTGCCACCGAACAAACAGTATTTCAACTCAAATCAAGGCTCCAAAACTTTCCAATTGACATTGATCATCACACTATTCATCATACCGCCCATCATGTACACCGACGACTCGGATTCGTCGATAGACCCTATTTGGACATACGCCCAAATAAACGAGGTTAAAGCATACAAGCAGTCTAAGGAAGCTCATGTCAGGCAGCTCATAGAGAATGGCTCACCTATTCCGCCTATCGTCCTGTGGGGTGCAGTCGAATTTGACAGGCCAGAAGTAGTTGATCTACTTCTGTCTGCTGGAGTAGACCCCAATCGACGCCATGCCAAAGCCGAGGAGGTCATGTCTCTGGGCGAACATGACTGGCTTGACAGATATCCGGATCGGACGTGTGAAAACGACCGTGATACCAAAACCCCTCTCGGTCTCGCTGCCGAGGCACCATTCTATGAGGCAGGAAAAGAGAAGGCGTATCGCATGGTTCAATCACTTCTACGCCATGGTGCAGATCCATATGCCGTTTTCGCAGATCAATTGTACGAGCCCATAGATCCGAAATTAGAAGTGCGCCTCTTGTTCCCCGGACAAGAGATTAGCCAGCCGCAAGATCTAATGGCAGTGGAGCTTCACCGTGTGCAAAGAGCAGAAAAGATGCTCGACGAGGACGGTGATATGGATATGCCGTGGAAAGACTTTGGCCTCCGCACCGTCATTCATTCTATTTTGGAGCAGTCTGGGTATTTTCAGGCTTTTCTCGAGTCTCCTGACTTCATGAGGAACTTGAAGCTCGAGCACCGTGACCCTCAAGGCCGCACGCTTTTCCTATCAGCCTGTCGCAGCTCGAGGGGAGCAGATGCATTGCTTGATAAGCCACAACGCTGGAATTCCAGCGACGATGTAAAGTTGGACCGCATGGGCGAGCATCTCGTCACGTTTCCACCTGACGTCTACTCGGAGCCATCTTCAGAGGAGGCTCTACCTCGAACGGCAATCCAGGCGTTGCTGAAGCTGGGTGCGGATCCGCTGGCCACGGATAACCAAGGCAAACACGCCTTGCATCAGCTGCTAGATGCGCCTTCGTGGAATTTCCAGGAATCGCCAGTGAACCATCAGACATTGCGCTATCTGACTGATCGATTTCCATCCCTAACCAACCAGCCCGATCACAATGGATTGACTCCGATCCACTCATCCATAAGGCGTATGTGGTCGTATGATTTGAACTATTCATATGAAGGGTTTTACCCTCTTGAGGATACTGTTCTGGACCTAATCAACGCCGGCGCAGATGTCCATGCGCGGGATGCCCAAGGCAACACTGTCATTCACTATCTCGCAGACAGCTTCTTAGATGCTTTCAAACGGGGCGAGAGCCGCAGGCAGCTATTCTACACGCTGCTCGACAAGTATCAATGCGCCTCGTACATCAATTTGGCTAATAATATGGGCCTGACACCTATTCAACTTGTGCTCTCTTACACACCCCGCAAGAGCGAGGACCACCTCATGCAATGGGTCAAGCTTTGGAATGAATCTCCCAAGATGCAGATGCAGTCCGTAGACGAGGAGCTTTTCGGCAAGTTTGACGGCCTCGGCGTTGACTGGACGGTCCGTGACAAGTTTGGGAGGACGCTGCTACACGGCGTCGTCCGGACTGATTCTCTGGGGGGTAGAGCACTTTGGAGGTGCAAGTATTTGGTCCAGAAGGGCATCGACCCCTTGGCTTGTGATTTTGAGGGGAAGACGGCTCGGGATCTGGTTCCCGATGATCAGGATCTGAGGATATCAAAGTTTCTGGAGGAGGCTGAGCAAGCCGCGGCACACGGCAAAGCTTAGCACTGCGCCTTGGAAACTGTCAGTGGAGGTGGCTTGAATTTGCCTTCGTATTGTGTTTGAATTTGCTTGTGATTTACGGGAACTTTGATCATAGTATCTTGAAACTCTTAGTACTTTTGCTTTAGTAAAATCCTACGTATGATTTGTTGAATTTTTACTTGGGTTGTTATTTACTAGAAGAATACCGGAAACAGTCTAAAGAATCCCTTCGATACTCAACAGTGTGGAGAGCAAAGCTAATTTGCAGATCTTCTTTCAATCTAGTAACCACGCCGAATTCACCCATCATCCTGTTACTCAGTCAAGTTTCACATTAAAAAATAAAAAATAAACTTCCCATATAGGGTAGCTCCCAGCCTGCCGACGGAAAGAAACAACAAAAGGCACATGATGCCGCGGATACAAATATCCAAGCCCTGGTATAAGACGGCTTCCGGCGGGCGTCAGCGAGAAACAAAGATTCCATATAGATGAAGCGAGAGACAGCTGAGCTGAGCTCGAAATCCATGTCTCTGCATATGCAGCCACAAAGGAAGCGACATGTCCTGCATGTATGGAAATCGCACCAGCGGGACGGAACCCGGTTTCTCGCGACGAAAAGGAAAGACGAAAAATAAAATAAAATTGTAATGAAAAATAAATAAGCATAGCTAGAGGGCCAATGTGTTACGAATCCTTGACGAATCCTTCTCGAAACACTCGACAAGGACGGCATGCCGCATATTGGCCCAACATTTTGCTTCAATCTGCTGATCTGGAAACGGGAAGGGGGCCTGGGCTTGTCTTCTGGCCCCCCAAGGTAAGCTTCCAGACCCATGCTTACAATAAGGCGATAATTGGTCACTGCATTCCATCTCTGGCTCTCGCTGTTGTCGTCACGTTTTCTGCAAGTTTCCTACTGCATTTCTCAAGCCGTTGGTCCAATGCTGGATTGTTGCATTGATCCTGCATTACCGCATCAGGAAATATGGTACGTGCCCTCTTTTCTCTCGAGGGGCGGGCGTAAATAGCCTCAATGTCGTCTCGTCGTAGTGTACTCGTACAGTACTACTGTACCTGTAGCATCCCGTCCGTCTATCTGCATGGCCTTTTCCCTCGTCTCTTCGCCTCGTTAATTTAAATTAATGGAAGCCAAATTAGCTTCTATCTCGACTTACGCAGAACGGTATAGTGGGAACCCACGATGAGCCAATGGAGTAGCTCAATTTGGATTCCTGCAGACCTGTCCCGGGCGACGCTCTTTTTTTGGCTTCTCACTCTTTTGCTTGGGCACTAACACCAACAGCAGCCAGCAAATGAAACGGCCCAATGGCTGCTGTCCGGGGTTGCGGACCCCCTTCGGTTGCGTTGCGAAAACAAGTTTAGTCACAGAGTAGCACGATTTGCTTCCAAAGTTGCACGATTTGCGATTGGAACTGTACGATTCTGCGACTCGCTGTCGAAACCTCCCCCCGTCTTTGCACTGAAGCCTTCTTTGGTGATACCGTTTCGAAAGAAGAATGAGACGGGAAAGGGACCGCCGGGAGCCTGGCCCTAGGTCCAAAATCCAACAGTGTTAGTCCAACGCCACCAATCAAGTACACAGCCGATCTTAGATGGACGCGGTTGCGTGTAAATGAGCATGGCAGAAGTTCCTCCTCAGACAGGAACGCCTTCCGCGTTGTTGGGTCGGGCATCACATATGGCAAACGGCACGGTAATTTGACTAGCTGATGCTTGGGGGAAACGGGGAATAATGGGGTTCGCAAATCACAATCCCCCAATACAGGCTGATGTCGACAATTCACCGTTCCTCGCAGGCAGAATCCTGACGGCCGATATCCGGGGAGATTGGTTTTGGATGAACGTCTACTCCGTAGGTCAGGGAGATAAGCGACCAGATACATGGAAATTACAACTGATACGACGACTCACCACTAGCAGTAGTACGCCGGTGCTGTGAAGGGCAGGGATCTACAGAAACCAAGAGCTGCGTTTCGTGAGGGAGCTTACTTGGAGCAAGGGCCATTCAATGCTTTGTGTTGCCATCCTCCAGGAACAAGACCACGGGGCACGCGTAAATCTAATGCCGAGATTTATCGAATGCGAGCGTCCATCTTCGTATCATTGTTGGAAGCCTCCAGCGTGCCTGCAGCAGCCACTGAGCAAATATAGAACCGGCATCCTTCCCGCAGCTTGGGCCGTCACGAGCACGCACGGGCTCTTGCTTAGAGTCTGCGACATGTACTCGTCGTACTCATACGCAAGCAATCGGGCAGCGGTCACTGGCATGCCGCTGTTGCAGGTACTAACCGTCGGCTTGGGACTGTTTAGCACGAGCGGAGCTTCGCTGGGGGATCCCTGAGTGCCTCACCATGATGGAGATGCTTGGCCGTGGACCATGGCCCGGAAGGGCTCCATCTTCGTCCATGGACCACTGGCCGTCTTGGCTTCATGCTCCATCCTTTTGCTTCGTACAAGTGTGTATGTAACCTGTACGAGCGAGGCACGAGCGCTAGCAATTGTGCAATGCAATGCCGAAAGCTGCAGCCTGGAAAACCCCTCACGAAAGGAGGAGTACAAGAGGGGGGAAAAAAAAGCACCGACGAAAACCAGAGCAAGAAGTGGAAAATAATCCGTCTATTCAGAGCCGCATAAGAAACAGGTATGAGCCCGTAGAGTAGCAATTGGCCCGGGACTTGATGGTTCTCGCTGCTCCGAATGAGACACCGGAGCCTGTCGCCTCTTTTTCTGAGCAGCGATCACAATTGACAAACAATGGGTGGGCTTTCCCGTTTCGACAGGACGGCTGCTCATCGTGGTCCTTTGGTCGGACTTGTTGGAGCACGGCCGGACGGGGGGGGGGGGGGGGCATGCAAAACCATGCTCGAGTGCCAGGAGCAGACTAGGCCTCGAGCCAGACGTTTCACGACTGCTGTCCGGCCCGGAGAGCCAATCCCTGCTGATCAAGAGCGTTTTGGCGGGGACGAGCGAGTCCTAGCACTGTCGTCTTGTTGTTTCTTGATGGCCTCGAGAGCTACTAGTACTACTAATAGGTAGTACACTACTGTAGACAAGGCGTGACATGGGCTTCCCTGGCAGGGCAATCTCGAGCGAGTTTTTTCGTGTCCGTCCCCCACCCATGTCTGTACTGTTAGTAGTGTAGAGACGGTACTCGTAGGGCAGCCTCTCGATTTGACAGCGGCCCCTGCTTTGTAAGAGCTAGTTGGCCGTATTTGGTGCTTGCCACCAGATTGCATGTTGTGATGCTGCTGGATTGTGATTGTTATCGCCGTTCTCGTGGGCTCGTACGTCACTCTACTGTATTAGTACAGCGGACGTCAGCTCTGTATCCGATCCGAACAGGCGAGAGGGCTCGTGTTCCATTGCTGCTGTGTTGCGCGTACATTCGATACGACGCCGCACAACGCCAGCAAAGACGCCAATATTCATGCAGAAACCCCAAATCTTCCGGCGGCGGTGTGGAGGCTGAGCGAATAAACGCATCGTTGAGCGATGGCCAACTTTCGTCTCGTTCCTGCATATGCACGCCGTAGAGGATGGAGGGGAAGCTGGCCGCATATCGCCGATTACTTGCAGGCTTGTACAGTACCTGTACGAGGTTTGGCCATGGCTGGAGCTAAACCCATTGGTCCCCTTGTTGTGACGGGCTACCTGGTCTAATTGGTGCCGAGCTACCTAGGGATCAATGTCCCTGTACATGCTAGCGTCGAGCCTGTGAAGAGAGCCAAGATTGGCTTCCAAGACAAAACAAAACACACCAGGTAACGTTAATCCCAGCAATGCCTGACCAGGTACCTACAGTAGGTACTACTAGTAAGTACCTATAATGGAACGGAATATTGATGGGATCAATAGCACCTGCATCGAGGTGCTACTAAGCTTACCAGTCATACCACTAACATCTATAGTCATGAGGTGCTACTCGTATATCGTTGTATCTGGTAGCTTGGACTAAAGCTAGTATCACATCATTCATTCACTTGCAAGGCTATCGATACTTGGGTAATTTGCCTTATTCCTACCAGTAGATAGAAATTGATCTTGAGAGCTGTCAAAGTCAGCAGAGGCGCAGATACGATGCAGACACATGTACAGGTACAGGTACAGGTAGGTACTCCGTACTGCACACCGATTTGTTTCCCCTCGCCCAGGGTAAGAGTTTGCTCAGCGCTCCTGCAGCGCCGACCCGACGCTTCGGATTGGGCCACTGCTCAGTAGCGCCACGCAGATCCTTGCCATCTGGCCTCTCCGACGCGTGGATGGGGGATAGAGAGCTGCTGGGCGCTCCTGCCAGAAGGATTACTGTACTCGTACAGTACTTAGGTAGGTACCTAGGTACTGCACGCTGTATTTCCAGGGCAGGTACGGTACAGGTCCAGGTACGCATACAGATACAAGTGCCCGAATAGGACAAGCAGAAATCCGTCAACAACGTGGTCTTTCAACATCGTGGAATGGCTCTCCTCATCAGTGTTGGCTGCGCCCTGGCCAGAGCTCTCATCGTATGTACTAACGGCACTGACTGCATCGTACCTTCTAGCGCAGGCACAGACAGGGTACGAGTACAGGTACAGGTACGAATGCTCTCCATTCGTGCCTGGTACCTTGGCGTAGGCTAGCGCGCCGCTCCCTCCCACGCCAGCGACGGAATCCTCCCGTGCGCGTTGCTTTGGGCTTAGTCCGGGCCTACTAGTGTATATAGTGCCAGTGCCAGTACAGGTCCAGGTACTCGTACAGATACAAGTACTACCTGTACAGGTACGAGTACCTGTCGCGGGTGCCGCACCGCCCTCAACGGCCATCGCCAGAATCCATCGCCCATTTATCGATCGGCCTTAGCTCCAGTGTCTTGTCGTGGGATCTTCATCTTCAGCTGCACGGCCAAAATGAGACACGCCGTCTTCAGCGCCGCGCTGTCTCAGACCCGGCCGGAAAACCGCATTTCTCGCCTTCTAGAAGCACCCACAGAAGCAGAAGGGCGCCGACGATATTGTCAGGAGCTTCGGGGGACTCGGTGCGATTCCACGCCATTGTACGCGAGCCGTCCTTTGCTCATCTCGCGATGCTTCCATTTCCAACCACTCGACTCAACTCTGCTACTTTTGCGCTCCGTACGAGGTCGCGTTCCTGCAGCTCAGGCATCGCACGCTCTTGGGGCAGCTGCAGGTTGCATCACGCTTAAATGCGGTTGCATGGTTCGCACATGTTTGTAGCCTTGTCCGTCACACGAGCCCGAGGGTGCTCGCAAGCCTCTTTGCCTCTCTTCCGCTCTGCACTCCGGCCTCCTCCATACAGAGCTGGGCTCAGTCATTCCGGCTTGTTCGTGCAACTTTGCCTGTCCTCACCGGCCCCATCGGTATGCAGACAAGGTGCTGGGCTATCCCAGCCTTCGGTAGGATGCAGTATCCCAGACGCTTCAGGGGTCCCACGACCCTGTCGGCCGAGAGACCAACAGGGAGCTATTCCCCAGCACCATCGTCTCCATCAGGCCCCCCCCATGTTGACGACGCTACCCTCGACGAGGTTCCGCGGTCCAATCTCCTGACTGACCTGGGGTCAAGGATAGCCCCCAAATTTGGGAATTTTAGCAGCAACACGCTGTCTAGGGCCCTGGGAGCAAGCCCTCGCTCGTGATTCTCTGGCCCAGCTCATCTCAGCTCCAGCATCCATATATAATATACCAGGACTGCTACTTTCGTGCCTTGTGCTGAGCATATCCACTTCACGCTTCGCCCTGGCCGAACTGTCGATTGAGTTCATCACCACACTCCCCTGGAACAATCTTCATACTCATACTAAGGAGCACGGACTATCATATCCTTACAAGTGCTCATACGAATAGCGGAGCCAAGAGTAAAAAAAAAAAAAAAAAAAAAAAGCAAAGCACCAAAAAAAGAAAAGAGGAAACAAAACAGGCCCCTCATCGCCTTGCTTCGCCCTGGATCAGTCAGTCTCGCCGCAGATCCCCAGAGGGCATGGTCTGTCGTCGCCCTCCCCAGCCCTTGACTCGCAATGTGGAGCATGAATGCCATGGCCTTCTATGCTGGCGGCCCAGCCAGGCCTCAGACGTCTTCCTACTGGTACTTGAATAGGTCGTCGACGGCACCTTCTTCTCCTAACCTCGACAACCATCCATCATCCGAAATGTCTCCCATGAGTGCCGCCGAGTTTTTCGAGCCTGCCATGGACAGGCCACCCTCCCCAAGCAGACTTCGGCAGCTGAACTCGCAGATGAGGCGAGCCTCGCAGCTGCGCCGCCAGAACGGCCACCGCACCGCCGCGTCGGCTTCAGTAGCTTCCAACCTCGAAAACCCCGGGTGGGAGCAGACACTGGAGAACCTGTCACTTGGCAGACGAGCTTCTGTAAAGTCCACCGGCAGCAGTGCCCATTCGAGAGAGCGCTCAGATAGCGTCTACGGCTTTGGCAAGAACCCCTTCCATCGGCGAGTGAGATCCAAGCGCGAGAGCAGCGCCAACTCCTCCTCAGCCAGCTCCATGTATTCAGCTGAAGCACCACCGGACAATGCCATTGCTCCGCCCCCCAAAGAATCATTCATACAGGCCTTTGCTCGACGACGAGCTTCCCGAGACGACACCGCAGCAGCACAGAAGAAGCTGCAGATCTCGGGTCCCTACAACTTCCAGCATGTCATGCACACCAATCGCGACGAAAATTCGGCGAATGAAGCCCCCGAGCAGTTGACGATGCGGGCAACTGGCCCAACAAGCGCCCCCAACGTCAACGAGGGATCTGGTCTTCTCTTCCACCCCGACGCCTACAACGACTCTGGCGCGTTCTTCTCCCGGCCTGCTGCGGGCTCACGCCAGTCAGCATCAGTTGGGCCTCGTCGGTTGATGAGGCGGATCCGATCGCAGGACCAGCTCCGAGGAAGCACACCTTCCATGTCACCACCACCCAGACCACCCAGATCCCCTATCCATCCCACCGCACCGCAACCAGGCTCTCCTGGTTCACCCGCTCGCAGACCGAGCCTCCAAGTGGCATATGAAGATGTTGAGGAGGAGCTCCCGGTCGTCAACATCGAGCGACCAAAGACCAGCGGCGGTTTCCGGCACCCGCAGCCGTACAACCCCAACGACCCAGTCGAGCCACTCCCCCCTATGCCGATCATTACTAGCCGAGAAGACTTCCATGTTTACAACACGATGCTCTCGCCAATCCAGCCTTCGCCTACGGAGCCCGCTTGGCCACTCGCCAGCCCTACGTTGGCCACATACGAGACCCCGCTTGCCGATGTCCCGGAGGAAGATGAGCACAGCGCCGCCCATCGACGGTCTATCCGGGGCAGCCAATCTGTCCCTATGCTTCGTAGATCCCATCGCCCGGCGAGCAACGCGTCAGAGACCCTCGGCAGTCTTCACACGATGTCGGTGCGGCTGCAACAGGCTTCTATGGACCTGACCGCTGAGAAACATGGGTTCGACTTTGGGGTTATCGAGGAGAGCTGGGAAGATGACATTGACTATTGCTATGAGCACGAAGCTGAAGCTGACTGCGACTACCAGTGGGAGCGTGATTCCATGGATACTGCCCGTGATAGCGATACTCTCCCAGTGCAGGTGACTTTGGCTCCCGAGGATGTCGAGGTGCCCATCGGAACCGCAAGGTCGTCCCCTGGCATGCTTTCAGTAGCCACATTTGACGTTCCAGGCTTGAGCCCCATTAGCCAGGTATCGACACCCACTATCCAAGAGGCCATCACGCCTGTTTCCGCCGCCCCTTCGGCCAACTTTTCTCTCCCCCTCCTTGACAAGAAGAAGCTGTTCCGCGTCTCACACGCCTCGAGCTTCAAAGAGTCTCACGGCTTTACCTTGTCGCCTTCTCTGCTCATTCCTGGCGATTTCCACCAGCAGATGCTCCTTGAAGAGGGCGCCAGACACGAGTACCCCGACGAGGATGAGCTAGCGCTGCCATACGCCCAAGCTGCTTTGTATGACGAAACTAGCAAGACTATGCAATGGTCGCAGCAGCGGGCAAGCACCTCCACAACGGGGACTGCCTCCACTCACTCTGATTCGACTGCCGATCGCCACATCTCTACCAACTCTACTTGGTCATTTTTCACCCGCCACACAGCTAGCAGCAGCGGGTCTGTCCACAAGATGACTGAATCCTGGACCGAGTCGGCAGAGCCTCTGCCCGTTCATGTTGACGCGGAAGAAGAGGCGGGTATTGCTAGCCCAGAAGACACAGTTCCTGAACTTGTCTCGTTCCCCCTGGGCCCATCCAGGAAGACTTCCCACAAGTCTCATGCCAGCGAGTCGATTATCCACGAAGAGCCATCATTCAAGCAATTTGAGGCTGGCCAGAGACGTGGCTCACGAGCTAGGACTGCTAGTTTGAGCAGCCAAGCACCTCCTGTCGGACAGTATGCCTTGTTTCCCCGATCATACATTAAGCCAACTGGCGACCGCATCTAAAAACGCAATGCACCAAAACAAATACATCCTCTCCTAAACATCGCACACCCATACACACACACAGACAGACACACACATCGCACTCAAATCTGATTCGAAATCGGCCCTACTATCACGCACTCTTTTTGAAAGCATGCGCCATTCGATTTCCTATGTATCCTTAGCGATGTACACCACCTCTTATTTCCTTGTCAAGTTTTTGAGATTCTTACCTATCGTTAAAGGCGTTCTTCATTTCTGCTGTATAGAATATTAGAGGCACGAGATTGCCTATGTTTGCCTGACGCTGGGCTTTTCCTTAGAGATGATGGGAACAAAGGGGAAAAAAAAGAGAGAGCAAAACCCCACTGGAAGAAAAAGAATGATATAGAAAAAAAAGGCAGACAAAACATATACGCAACTGCCGCGGTCTTTTCTCTCTCTTCCTCTTGTCTGGAAAGACTGGAAATGGAAATTCCGGGATGGAATTGCGAGTTTTTATGACGAATGCGATGGGTTTTATGAACTGGACTTAGAAGGAGTTTTTTTTTATTGTTATCTCCCTTTTTTGTTCTCGTCTCGAATTTTTCTTTGTCTTTTTTTGAGTTGGCATCACACTCAGTCCTTTTTTTTTTTTTTTTTTGTTGTATGCGAGGGAAATACCTGGGATTCCTTTTGTGCTTGAATCCGATATTATCAAGGGTAATAAGTGCGGGTTTGGCTTTTTGGGGGGATTTTGGAATTGGATATTGTTTAGGACACAAAACTGTGTATAATTTTCATTGAATAGAGAATGCTTGAAATATAAAAAAGACAAAAAAGAGAACCGTACAATGGGAGATGTTTTTGAGGTGCCTTTACGTTTTTGAAAGTGGTGAATTGATGCTTCTTGTTATGTGTAGCTATATGGAACTATCAACTACAGAAACCCCGTATCTCTCTTTGCGAATAATAACCCAACCGACGTTGAAAGCATCAAGGCATGATAATAGAAAAAGACGTTGTAATAAACCAAGCTTCGATCAGCCTTATTAAAAGCAAAACCACACGCCTCCAAAAACGCCATCCTAGTCATTCTTCCCTTCATCCCTTCATTGTTTGCCTTTTTCTTTTTTTCTTTACCCCATCGTGAAGGTTGTGGAATTACGAGTCATATAAGCCAAAGTACCCGTTTTGGCGGTATTGGATAATGCTCTCTTTATTTCTTTGACTTCTTCTTGGGTCGCTCCTCTTCTTCCTCGTCGTCAACGTCGTCCATATCTTCATCCTCGTCGTCGTTATCAACATCACTCTCAGCACTTCCAGAGCCAGAACTCTCGTGATTGCTGTCGTATTCCTCAGCAACATCGCTGTCGCTGTCAGCCTGGAAGTCCTCATCAACGCTCTCCTCATCTTCATCCGCAGAACCTCGATCCGCCTTGGGAGCAACGACCTCATCATCAGATTCATCCATGGCCTCTTCACGAAGAGCAGCGGCAAGCAAGTTGGCGTCCTCGTCAATCTCGTTCTTTACGCGCAAGCCCTTGAGCTTGAAGAATGACTCCAGGGCCTTGAGATCCTCACGATTAATGTTGCTGAATTGCGAGGACCCGGCGCCGTTCTTCATGACGACGGTGATGTCGAAGGTGGACAGGGCGGAGACGGCGCCGCTGACGCGGGAGAAGGTGACGGACTGGGTCTGCTCGTAGGCGATGTACGTGGCGGGCTTGGGGACGAACATGAAGGCCTTTTCTAAGCAGTACAGGAAACCTTCGCTGGCCTTGATGGAGCACTTGATGCCGTACTGGTTGCGGTGGCTGTTACATGACAAAGTCAGCATTTGTATCAAACGGGATGCCCAAGCGGGGAGTTACATACGTAAGGAAGTCTTTCGCAGGGGATGAGATCTTCTTGTTGCCGAGGCCTCGGAAGATTTTGGCCACGACGTGGTGCAAGGGTTCTTCATAATGGGGCTCGAGCTTGTCCTTGTATTTGCTCTCCAGCTCAGCCTCATCGATGTTCAGATCGATAGTCACCTCCTCGTCCTTCTTAAACTGCATGACGACAAAGGGGTATCTTGTCTGACCCTGGCGGAGAGGGGGATCCAGGCCAATGCAAAGTAGGCAGTGCATTTCGTCGGGCTTGGGGAGCACCATGAACTTCTTGACGGCCTCATATTGGATCTTGTAGTCGTACGTCTTTCCACGGAGTCTGAACGAGGCTTCGTACATGTCGATATCAAAACGACCTCTGCGAGTTTGTTAGAAAGGAGCAAAGTTAAGAGGGTTGTCAGGGCTGTCAAGGAGAATGAACACATACCTGGGGGTGAGGTGCAGAACATCGAGGAAGGTGGCGATAGTATCACCGGCCGTCTCACCAATCTCTGCCTTCTCAATCAGCGTCTCGTAGAAGAGCGTTGCGGCATTCTTCTCCTCCTCCTCGCCGGCGTCGCTACCGGCGTCCTCGCCTTCGGTCTCCTTCTTGGTCGTCACACCGGGAATGTAAAACCGCATCTCGACGAGTTGATCCTTGCCCGCGCCGGCCTTTTTGCCCTTGCCACGCGCACCGCCCAGCTGGCCATTGGTGCCGGTGTCGTTGGCGTTGAGGGGCAACGCCAGCTCTACTGCGACTTCGTTTCGACCAGCCAGATTTGTGTTTCCAATCTCAGAGTACGGCACCTCGAAAGCTGGACGGTTCTGGACGTTGAAGACAATCTCGGCCTTGGAAAATTCGGCCTTGCCCCAGTTCCACCCCCGCAGCGCATGTTCCTTGTTCTCCAGCACGGTGCTGTACCAGTTCTTGAAGATCTTGCTGAGGCGTTCGTAGTCCTCCTGCTGGAAACCGTCCAGCTGGATGATGCCCGAGTTGCGCTGCAGGATTCGGATCTCGTATCCCCTGGCGGCTCGACTCCATTGGGCGCTTCCAATGTTGCTGTGATCGAGGGTGAAGGTGTCACCGCCGCCCGCGGGCTTCCATCCGAAGCCGGTCTCTGCGAATCTGCACTTGCCGCTCTCCTTGGAGAGGTCAAGGTAGATGCTGTCGAAGCTCTCACTGTATGGAAAAGGCTGTGGTCAGCATGCTGGGGGTCGATTCTGGGGCGAGGATTGCTGGACGCCGTGAACAAACGGAAAAGATGCTGGCAGTTCTCCCTCTACATTGGTGGAGGAAGAGAGGATGGTGAAGAAGAAGAAAGAAGCATGGGGAAGATAGAAGGGGGAAAAAAAAAGAGAAAATAATAGCAAAGGGGAAATGAAGATACTCACATTGCAGTCATTTTGGCAGCCCAAATTGATGCGAAATAAATGATGCCAGCAAGGCTTTGGAAAATCAAAATCAAGCTGCGTGTGGCTTTGCACAAGGTGAGGCTGCTTTAATAGATTAAAATTGAGCTTCGGCGCGACGCTGAACCGCGCAGAGACGCGCCACCCGCCTGTGCGCCTCAGCCTTTGCGCCTCAGCCACAGCCACAGCAGACCCCAGTATGCCCAGCTAGTGTGGCTCGTGCATCAGAAAGGCTGAGCTCTGGATCTCATCTTGCAGCTCTCACAATGAATCTACATGGTTATGAAGCATAGAATAGGCATCTTTTACCAAGATAGGGCGACAAATGATCTCGATCTTGAACTTGATATTCAGAGTGAAAATTATTTACATATGAGCACAGAATATGGCTGGATGCTGTCGTTTTTACCAAGCTCTGAGCTTCAGCGTGCTCGGGTATCGTTGTTACTACCATTAAGATTATCATTAAATTCGAAGCTATTTGCCCAGCTGCTGATACTTGACAAAGTCGCTACGCAACTTGCTAATGTTGATGAACCCGCTTCGAGCTTCCAGGGCGTTGAAAGGATTGCTGCGCAGTTCCTTGCCCGCATCGCTCAAAGTACTGTCTCCCTCCCGCTCAATCTTGCCAGCCCAAGTGTGCCACTGAATTGGCTCCGGCGTTCCTGATCCCAGCACAAGTCCCAAGCAAATCAAAAGAGTTGCAGCAATGGTTTCGATGTAAATATCCAGAGGTAGAGAAGTTGCCGACGGTGATGTGGGATGCTGGACTGAAGTGGATGAGAGGACTGTGTGCTCATGCGCAGAGTAACATCTGGCATCATCTTAGTATCATGCAGCCACATGTGCATTCCTAACAAACAAGACAAAAAAAAAAGGACAAGATGAAGGCGCAAATATCATACCCATGAGCAAGAATGACCAGACCGATGACGGTCAGAGGACGAGAGAGCCACGCCATTGTAGTTGATCTCGGTTGCTGGTGAGATGAGGCTGGCGACTGACTTGGTGCTGGTGAGAAGGTCAAGTGAAGCTTAGTTGAGGCTCGGCATGGAACAAGCATCCGCCGGTCAGCGCCGGGTTCAGGAGTTTGCACAGTGACCAGCACAGTGGCTCCGCTAAGTTTGGCACGGGGAGGGCCCGCTAACTGCCGGGGGTCTCCCCGTGGGTGGCAGGGCCACTAACAGAATGCGGTAGAAGGTGTCGGTCTCAGAGGTACCATCGCTGCAAAGTTAATTCGTAAATATACTTTGGCACGATACCGCGGCTAATCACGCTTGTTGCAGCCATCTACAAGTACTTTCCGCAATGCCAGCGCTGGGTTAGCACACACAGTGCGTCGCCTCCTGTAGCAACGAGATAACGTCAGTCATCTGGGCGCGTGCGATGCCAACTCAATAATGCTCCATGACAACTACATGCACTCCATCACCTGACAGCCGCTCCCTATTCATTCCTCTCGACTCTCCCATCGCCATCACCCGAACGCTCCTTTATCATCACTGGCAACTCCGCAACTCCTCTGCGACCCCGAACTCGCCCTCTAGATGGAATAACCCATCTCTAGCCTGATTCCTCCATACCGTATCTGCTCATGGTATCGCCCAGTTCCAGGTGCGGTCCTGCCGGCAGGGTCACCGCCGCCCTGCTGCTGGCATCGGCACTCGCCATCTCGCCAGGCTCGGCCAATATAATCGGCGGCGATGTTGGTCTCGATCAGCAGGTCCTGATGCCTGTTGGCCCGGGCCCTCTACTCCCTTCACAGCCCAACACGGTTCATCCCGGTGAACACACCTTCACTCTTCGACACATCTACCACCACGGCACAAACAGAAACCCGAGGCTTCACAGGAAGCTAGACGTCGTCCACGACCAGTCCCGAGTCTTCCTCGCCGCCGACGACGGATATGCTGAGCACACGGTGCCGAAGCTCACAGCCAAGAGCCGTGGCGAGACGATCGAGCGGCTAGTCGACAGGCGGCCCTCTGTTGTCGACCCCATTGTTGCTGAATCTCGAAAACAAGGCTATGCAGCCGTCTTGGATGCCTCTGCATGGACCATGGACCAAGTCTCCTCGCCCGACATCACCGATAAAAACACCGTGCTTACCATGGCGTACGTTGCTGCTGATGCCTACGTGGAAAATGATGGGCAGGCGGATTGGCAAGACATTGGCGCCCCTTTCAACCGAAGTCTCGACTTTGGTTGGGGGACGGACGGTCTTCGTGGCCATATCTGGGCTGATGAGAACAACTCCACCGTCATCATCGGCCTCAAGGGGACATCACCTGCCGTCTTTGATGGAGAGGGTACAACGACCAACGACAAGGTTAATGACAACTTGTTCTTCAGTTGTTGCTGCGCTCAACAGGGTCAGTGGACGTGGCACCAGGTATGCGACTGCGCTACCGGCACATATGCCTGCAACAACACTTGCGTGAGGACCGCCCTTCAAGAAGAGAATCGTTACTATGCCGCCGCTCGCGAGCTCTACTCCAACGTCACGGAGCAGTATCCCGACTCCAACATTTGGGTAGCAGGCCATTCTCTTGGAGGTGCCGTCTCTTCTTTCCTTGCCCTGACTTATGGCCTACCCGCCGTAACCTTTGAGGCCGTACCAGAAGCACTTCCGGCATCTCGACTGGGCCTCCCGATTCCCCCTGGAGCCAACCCCGACACACCACAGACACGAGCCTACACAGGCACGTACCACTTTGGCCACACCGCAGACCCAGTATACATTGGTACATGCAATGGAGCAACTGCTACGTGCTCGTTTGCTGGCTATGCCATGGAGTCTACTTGCCACACTGGCTATGAGTGTGTCTATGATGTCGTGGCTGATAAGGGGTGGCGAGTCGGTATAGGCACGCACAAGATTCGGGCCGTCATCTCAGATGTCATTCTCAAATACGACACGGTTCCCAAATGTGTCCGTACTCCCGATTGTCGAGACTGTGGCCCCTGGAAAATGTACGAGAGCAACGGCACTGAGACAACCACGTCTGCAGTTCCCACCACAACCTCTCGAACACGGACACGTACGTCGACGTGCCAGACTCCCGGCTGGTGGGGATGCTTGGACGAGACAACCACGGGTGGCACACACGTGCCTGAACCTACGACGACTACCACTACTACTTCCACCTGCAAGACGCCTGGCTGGTTTGGATGTAAAGATAAGACGACGACGACGACGCCGGCAAGCACTTCTCAGTCCACCATAACAACCACCTGTGAAACTCCCGGACGATTCTGGGGCTGCAATGATGATGCTACTCAGACAAGCACTCCGTTCGCAACAATCCCCGCAACTACGACCTGCGAAACCCCTGGCAGGTTTTGGGGCTGTAATGATGCGGTAACATCTACGACCACACAAGCTGCCGCTGGGAGCACAGCTCCAACTATCACAGCGGCCCCCACCGAGGTTCCAACATGACGGCAAAGAATGTGAATGACTGGAAGAGAGATGGATGTACTTTTCTGATTTAATACTATGGCGTTGGGTAACCTGTTTATTTAATAGACAACTGCTGGGGTTCGTTGGGAAGATTTCGTGTTTGAAGCGGGCAAACATTCTGTAGCGTTTACGATAAATGAGTAGGTGGCAAATACTACCTATCTCGACCTAGATAGTATCTAGGCATATACACAATGACAACTGAGGTTTATTTTTCAATGTGATAATCTGCTGGCTCTTGTGATACGAGGTGGTGTTGGTAATGGTTATAATCGCTTGCATTTGATCTCCAAGCTTGTTCGTCGTACAAGTAGAGATACGTAGGTTTGTATGTGTGGCATGTGCCCATATAAGTACCTGTACTTGTATAGCTTCCATCAAGGGCAGCGTGATGTCAGCCAGCGAAAGTGGAATTTTTATTTTCATTTTCACGGTCCAACGACAAACGCGTTTCTCTCCCCCTCCATCCACAAAAGCTCCCGCCTTGGTTCCTCGCCATCAACCACGGCTCCAATGTAGCCGCTACAATCCAGCGCGCTCAAGTGCTCAAGCTTTCAATCTCCCAACCCAACCGTTGCTTCTCGAGTCGCTGAAAATGTCCGCCATCGGCTCTGAAGCGAAGCTGTCCGAACAGGAAGAGTCGCAGCTCTCGGCACCTCCTCCTCTCAGCGACCTGGACAGCTCCGACAGCGACAGTGAAGAATCAAAAGAGGCGGGACAGGAGACGGAGGCCGAGCCCGTAGAATGGCTCGCCACCTCACGATCGCGCCGAGCCACGGCCGGCAATCGCATGAAGTCGATGCTGGCCAACGAAGAGCCGGATTCCGACCTCGAACTGCTATTCGCCGAATCCGAGAACGACCAGGGCTTCTCCGACGTCGGGGACGATGCTTCTGATGTCCAGATGGACTCGTCATCCGACGACGAGGACGAGAACAATGCTGGCGACGATCTCGAGGGCGAACAGGAGCTCGAGCGACAGGCTCGGGAGCGGCGCGCAGCCCAGCGGAAGCGAAAGGCCCAAGATGCCATCCCAGCCAAGTTCAGGAAAAAGGTCCGCATCAACCCGGCAGCATCAGACACCTCGACGCCGGCTCCCGCGCCTCGACCCAAGAAGAAATCCGAGCGCACGTCATGGCTGCCTTCGCCAGCCGATCTTCCCACTCGAGCATCCTCGCGAAAGACGACGCGCATGTCCAAAGAGCAGCTGCACCAGCAGATGATTGAGCGAGAAGAGCGGCGGCTGAAGCAGCTGGAGCAGATGCAGAAAAAGGCGGCCAAGATGGAGGCACTGAAGAAGCCCCCCATGACGCAGGAGGATCGACTCCGCGAGGCTGCCATCGTGGAGAAGCGCAACAGCAAGAGCTTGAATCGATGGGAGGTGGCTGAGAAGCAGAGGGAAGAGGAACGAAGGGCAAAACTAGCGGCTCTCAACCAAAGAACCCTCAAGGGTCCGGTGATTACATTTTGGACGGGTCTGGGCGAGGCGCGACGTGTTGTCATAGAAGAAGAGAAGCCGAAGAGGAAGAAGGTTGAGAAGAAGCCCAAAGAAGCCGAAGTTGTGAAGGACGGCGCTGCCAACCCAGCAGCGGATAAGCAAGGCAAAGGAGACCAGCAACAGACGGATGCTCCAATGAAGGTGGCACCTAGTAGTGATGTATATACCTCTGCCCTCCAGCCCAAGGCAGACCCTACTAAGCCACGGTCAAAGGAGGAACAAACAACAGCAGCAACCGAAAGCAAAGTTACGGACACAACGCCTCCGGTGAAACAAGAGGACACTGGGGAGAACCTTGAACCCCAAGAGCCCTCGAAGGCATCTCCAGACGCATCATCACAGCCTCCTAACGATGCTGCTCCTCCTGTCGCTGCCGCTACTACCACTTCTTCAGGTGCCAGCACCCTCGCTGCCCCGTCCAACGTTCTCTCTCCTCCTCCTGCCCCTCCTGCAGTTACTACTCCTCCTGTCGCAAAACCCTCCGAAGAACTACGCCAGCCATCGATAACCTCACCTCCTCCACCGCCCCCGACTCATAGTGGTCTAGCTGCACCAGCGGCTGCCTCACCCTCTGGACCACCTCGCCAGATGTCCCCGTTAGCAGCGCCCGCAGGTATTGGTAGTCCACGACCTATAGAGGCCAGCAAGCCATCTTCCGTACTCGCGCCCCCTATGCTTGCCCCTCCGCCAGCCATGAGCATGGACTATCGCCCCAGCCCGGCACCAAAATCCAATGTTCTTGCGCTTCCATTACCTCAGACCACTCTAGCACCTCCCATACAAGGTCAGACTCCCCCTGTTCCCATGGCTGGTGCTGTTCACATTTCAAACGAACCTGTCCTTCGACACACCGTTCTACGACCTATCAATCTCGATATCGAACCAATCACCAAGTCAGCAAGCCCTAGGGTTTCAGAGCCACCTTCGCAGTCTGCTCCCGCTCCAGCTGAGGTCCAAGCCCCTGAGACCACCACTCGCAATGTCATCATCTTTCAGAACTTTGATACGAATGCCATTCAAGACAAGACGATACAGACTCAGATCTTGTTTGGTCGCAAGATGACAAAGCTCAATAGTATGTGTTGCCCTGCCAATTCCCTCCCTTCAAAGTCCTCTTGTTAACGTGATGATGCTATAGAACCACCATCCAGTCAGAATTGTGTCATTACAAATCTTCCAGCCCGTTACCGTGACCCCGACACCGGCTTGCCGTACCACAACGTTGCTGCCTATCGGGAGCTCCAGCGTATCAAGCATGGAGAACTGAGCTGGAGCGCAATTCTCAACGCCTGGGTAGGTAGTGAGAAGGTAGCTGCTCGCGGTGTACCACCAAGATTCCTCGATCCAAATGCTCCGACTAAGACTCCTGAAGAGCGGGAAAAGGAGAGGCTGGCTCAGATAAGGGCTGTTCCGCCGCAGCCTCAACCTGTGCAAGTCCAGCAGCAGCATCCTCAACCTGTGCAGGTGCAGCAACAACATCAGGGGCCGCCGGCGGCAGTCCTGGCAGCGGCTCATAAGTCGCCTCAGGTTGGGCAACATGTGCAGCAGTTACAGCAGTCTCAGCAACAGGGGGCTCAGAGACCATCATTGCCTCAACAGCATCGACCTCAACTGCCTTTACACCAGCAACAGCAGGTTCAACAGCAGCAATTAGCAAAGCCTCAGCAACTACAGGCACCTCAACAGCTTCAAAACCGACCTGCCTCAAATCTGCAAGCTCCAATGCCCCAGCAGCAGCAGCAGCAGCAGCAGCCGCAGCTGTCAACACCCACCACGGTCCCCAGTCTATCTCCAGCACTGGCTCCTCCACAGCAATCTCCTCTAAAAGTACCAGCACCACAGCCGGTGCGAACATCGCCGCCTCCGGCTGTTCAAAGCCCTGCTCAAGCCGCAGTCCCCTCGCCTCAACCTCCGCCCCAACCTCAATCGCAACCTCAACCTCAAGCCCAGCCTCAAAAAGAACCTGCAACTGGGGCCCCTCTTCCACAACAAGCGGTGCAGGCAACGACGACTTCGACACAATAACGAAAGCATACCCAATTGTTGTACCAGAAATGTACTAGTAGAAAATCATATACATCTCAAAAAAAAAAAAAAAAAAAAAGTAAACATAAAAAGCATCCCAATGTTCTATGAAAGCGTTCATAACGTCTTCAAACTTGCATTCCACGTCACACATTTTCAAAGACTCAGTCACTCATATGATACACAATGTTTGCTTTAACCGAATTCGATTCATTCAACGAGCGTGTCGTTATTCGAAAAGCTAAAAAATAATATCAAGGATAGCCAAATTCATCGCTGTCCATGCCAACAACGCCTTCTTATCTTCAAAGAGAGGTAGTCCTCTAAGTTCTGAGGTATCATTTCCATGTCCCGTATAAAATCAGACATTCTCGTCTCCATTTTCCATTCCCAATCAAAGTAAACCTAAACGCCTAGCCATTCCTATTCCGCGGCTTCGCTGAAGCTTGGCCTGGATTCCCAGTATATATGTAAGACAAATAAAACGAGGTACATCGTTCTGTATATCCGACCAGATGCCTGTGACCGAGTTTATACAGTATGCGCCGAGCCCAGAAGCAAAACAAAAACGAGAGAAAAGTAATACAAGATAGTATCTAAAAAGAGATGTATGTGAGAACTGAGCCCATCTGTAGCTCGATGTAATAGCGACTGATTCACGCTCTATATGCGCGAGTATGCAAGTAAATGAGAGAATATTCGTCAAGGGTCCTTGTTGGAAGCCTAGTGGCTGTTAGTCGTGCCAATGGCATCGACAATCCAGCTGAGCTCACTGGCAAAGTCATCAAGGCCAGCCTCGACATGAGTGTTCAAGATATTCGACCCACTAGGGATCAACTTTGGCGAGCTTGTGGTTGCAAAGGTCTGATGAGGAGCAAAAGCATCCTTGGTTTCCTCAATGTGACGTGGCAAGCTATATCCCTTGAAGGAAAGCAGCCGAGACTTTGAGATGGGGATGGGAGGGAAGTGACCGTCGTCATCGTTGCTGGACATGACATCGTCGTCGTCATCTTCATCGTCATAGAAGCTCATGGGGACGTCCTCGTTGAGAGGGCTTGCAGTGGTTTTATCTTTTGTCGAGCTGAACCACTGAGGTACCGAGTTGGACTCGTTTGTTACGGCAGATATAGGCTGGCTCCGATCAAGAGAAGGAGGCTGAACTGAAAGCTTGGGTTTGGCCACCGCAGCAGAGTTGCCTGCCTCAGCATCCCGTTTAATAGACTCTGATGATGAAGAACGTTGAAAGGGAGGAGGCGACAGGATGGTGGTAAATGGCATGCTCTCGGAGACTGCAGAAGCAGCAAAGTTGTCATCATCCTCGTCTTCCTCAATAACGTCCTCAGGAATCGTCAAGGATGGTAGTTGAGCAGTGTGGCTAGGGCGACGTGGAGCGTGGCTACCCTCGCGTAAGATACGAGATAGTGAGCTTGGAGAGATGTCTCTTGGCCTGGCACCTTCGCTAAGTGACGATGTATGACGACCATGGCGAGCATCGTGTGAGGGGACGGTGATGACGTTGTCATAGATGGTGAAAGTGGTTTCTTCAGAAGCAGCTGACTGGCGGCGTTGACCGTCAGAGCTGTGTGGCTTGCGTGAGAAGAATCTCTTCCATGATAGTGGAGATACTGAGTGAGATGACGACGATGAAGGACGTGTAACTGGGGCAGATTGAGCCCGGCGGTTGGCCATGCCTGGTAAGAGAGGCGTGGGTGGCAGTGGCTTCATGAACTTGGTTGCTGGGTCCATTGTCCTATAGTTTTCCTGATGCATAGAGTTCATGGACGCACTTCGAAGGCGGACTGTGTGTTCAATAGGGACGTGGAGAGTGTTGACTGTTTGACCAGGCATATATGGGCAGGCAGTTGTGTAGGGCATCGTAGCATCAAAAGTCTCAGTTGACCCGTCCACCTCGTACTAGAGGGCGAAAAGGTTAGACTTGATAATGATGGAATATGTGAAGGTGCATAAACATAGAGAATGGGTGGGGGGTTGAAGGGAGTATATAAAAAGGGAACATCAAGTTGAAGAATAGACTGTAGGTTGGTCCACAACATGGATCGAGTTGGGAGATGGAAGGGCAGTGGAGAAGCGTCGATGATATAGAAAAAAGGAACATGACATACATAGTAGTAGTAGGTGTGACCCATCTTTAGACCACCACTTCGCTTCTGGTGGTGCGGGTTCTCATCATCGCAGACGATGTTTTGGAATGCAAAGCACCCTCTCCATTGGCCATGGCCACGTCGACTGTCCCGCTCCATGCTATAGCACATGGTAAAGTTGTCCCAGGAGCCAATGAGGCGTACCGATTGGACAGAGGGTTCCGTCTGACTGTGAGATTAGGGCGTCAGCTCAAGTCCGTTCCAGCGGGCTAGTGATGGCTGATAAAAAAAAAATATCATTTCTGAACGGGGGGTACGAATAGATGTATGTGTGGTGTGAAACCGGGGCCATACTAGCACAAGCCAGGAGTCAAGATTCTTGTCGTCGAGATCCCGTCCATCTTGTGTTATGCGCCGGGCCCGCCCCCAAGAAGCGTAGGGCTGGTGATGTGAACAGGGTACAGGCAGTGAGGTGTAGTGTCAAATCGGTATCGGAGTAACCATGGATCAAGGGGGTAAAGGAAAGGGTGAATCAAGGGCAGGGCAGCGTGGAAGCGGCGTGGCAAAGACTGATGATGGACTCATACCAATAGGCTAGAAAGGCGATGCAAGGGGGTGGGCGATTAGAGCGGGCTGACGGCAACGCTGATGGGCACGACACCCGGGTGAGAAAAGCAAATGAAGGGTGTTACTCCGTACTCGTACCGTGCTGCCAAATTGACGGAGCCTGGGCCGGACAATATGAACGATTGGGCATCCGAAGGGCGGAAATTCAGTAGCACGGGGAGAGGGAGTCTGCCAGCAGAATGAAGAAATGAATATCAATGCGCCTTGTTCCAGTTCCAGACTAGTAAACGAGAGACAACAGCTGAGAAAAAAGAAGGACTTCGGCTGTCGCAAAGAAGGGAACCACCCAAAGATAGGAGAGACAGAACGTTCCAAAGCGAGGGAGGAAACCGAAATGAATGTAAAACACGGGAAGAAGAAAAGAAGGAAAAGAGAGAATATTCCACAACACACTCACAACATAAATGTAACGAGAGTTGTTGTCGGATCCATTGCTTAGAAAGGCAAAAGAAGCAACAACAAAGGCTTGTATGATATGGGATACGGCCCTATTAGTACTGAGCGCAAGCGACCCAAGGTGACACGCTCGGTCTGGTAGCCGGCGGCTATCTTGCAGTGTCTGGCGCTAATGTTGGATAATACCCAGGTGATGGCAGAGTAAGTCGAGATGCGTATTCCGATGCAATATTCCTTAATTGTAAGGTTGGATCAGAGACAAAAAGAGAGCTTCAGAGGGTGAAACAAGGCGGGCTGGTGGGCATGTTTGAAGAAGCGCCGAAACACAAGAGCTTGGGTGACGTGATTGGCCAATTGGTATGTTTAATCTCGATGCTGCAAGCGCCGTCAATGGGCCGGGGGAACAGTAGTGGAATCGGTTCCTGGACGGTTCCTGGACGGTTGGATGATGTTTGGGTAGTATTCCAGCGTTGGATGTTACCGAAGTAAGGGGGGTTAAGACCAAGAGGGAGAGAAGAGACGGGCGCTTATTAGTATGATTGAAAAGAATCCTGCTACTCGCGATCCAGAAGGGGCGAGGCGGGTAGAAAGGCCTGGGATAGAGGAAAAAAGCCGCGACGAGCAGGGATCGCGAGTAACCGGACAAGCTGAATACAGCAATAGATGTTCAAAGCGGAGATGATATAGTTTGCAGTTTCGTTGCCAAGATCAAAGACCAAGAATGGCGATGCTATAAGAGAATCTGTGAGTGGTGAGGTAGCCACAAACACACGGACGACGGGAAATGAGGAAGAGGACGCAAGGCTCCAGCCTGGCTACAGAAGATGATGGCAAAGGGCAGATTCCTCCTCGTCCATAGCTTGGTAATTGTTCTTGTGATGGCCGTGTAAACTTTGAACTGTTGTCGGAGCCACCGTGGGATCCGGAGAGACGGCTGACTAGCTAGCTGAGCGGCGCTCGTAGATAGTGTTCGTTAGTGCTGTAGTAATTGGATCCGGCGTGAGGGGGATAAAGCAAGTTGAGGTCCGCTAACAGCCAGCTAACAGCGAGCTGCTGGCCAGAGGTTATTGATCGGAAAGCCCGATGCCGTGCCAATGAGAGCAGTCAAAGCACCAAGCGGCCTCTCATCAGCCCCCGAGATTTCTCTGGAGGGACATGGACGTGGCGATGCCAAACTCCAGGTCTCAGTTGAGTCCAGCTCAGCTCAGCCGGGGATGGGCAGCAGCCGCCTGAGCCGGATCCCAAGGAAGCTTCGGGCCAGGGTCCCGGCAGGGGCACGTTCTGACGCAACGCAGGCACAGCGAGAGGCTGATTGGATGATTGGCCGTGCATTGAGGGCCAGAGAGATTGAACGGGGCCGTGCTGGGGCATCACCGGCGCCAATCATGGGCGATGCCTCTCGTGGCATCAGGCTCCATATGCAAGTCCTCGCTATTTGCATTATTGGCGGTAGCATTATCCGCACCCAAGCGCTAGTTTCTTGGCTATTGCCGTTGCCGTTGAGCATTGACAGTTTTGCGGCATGACGACACTGGCTCGGCGTTTGCTGTAGAGCTTCAGCTTTCCCCCCCCATTTTCTTCTCCGTTTTCGACGTCGAATCTAGGCCCAGACTCGACACACTAGAGAGAACGTCCCGCTGCGTGCGGTGTGTCTTGGTTTGCTGCTGCAAGGGAGCACTTGTTTCAACCATGGCACGATGCCGAGCGCCTAGCCATGCCGGGCTTAGCCAGACTCATGCCGAGAAGCAGTGTACGGAGTAGTCAGTACAAGTATACAGGAGCAAGACCGTACGCTGTGACACGAGTGCTCTGCAATACTCGGCGTTGGACGCGATATCTTCAGGTGATTTTGTTTTTAATTTTTGATTTTGGGTTCGATGAAAGCGGTTGTGGTTGGAGTGGAGATGGAAAAGATTTCGATCGCTCGCTTACAAACTGCTGGGATTGCCTTCCTTCCTTCCTTCCTTTTTTCCCTCTTTTGGCCCGACCGCCTGCTGCTTTGGTCGGGCTTTGGCCTATCGATAGCTCTAGACGAAGTAAATACCTAGGTATTTTGCCAGTACTAATAACTTATCTACCTATGATACGAGATGCAGGGCTTCATTTCTTTCTTGGCTGGCCTGAAGCAAATACCAGCTGCTCCTTATCATCATGGCATTGAGCATGGACATGCTGAAGCAGCTCTGACAAGAAGACAAATTCTTTCTGGCCCCCCCTTCAGCGGCCCGGCAGTGCGTCTTCAGCAATAATGCCAACAAACACCCCCGTCATGTCGTGACTGCATCACCGAATCGACCAGAAAAGGCCTGGTCGCGGCCACAGGGGCGTGTTTTGTCTTGTCTTGTCTTGTCTTGTCTCAGCCTCTTACTCTTATGCACAAGTGGGCGGGTTCAGGTAGGTATGCATTTCTATGTTGGGTCCCGATGCCCCTGTTCCAGCTTGGTCCGCAAGCATCGAGAATCGGCCATGGAGCTCCTTTTTGCCTTATCCACGTGGAACTGGATTAGGTCCCTTGAGAAGGTCCCCAAAGGCGTGTGTCAGATATCACAAAGGACGGCGAGGCCAGGGCTGACTGTCAATGAGCATCTGCATGATTTGATTGCAGTTGTCTTCAACACTCTGTTCACCACCCAATGGATGAGCATTCATGAATGTGTTCTCCGTACAGGCATTCTGCAAAGCACGCTAATGTGCCAATATGCTCAAACTAGAGCATCGTCAGGCCGAGTGAAAGAGAAACTACTGGATCCCAGCCTATCCACGTATTGCACATGCATATGTGTAGTGCATGCACGCCACAATCTCGACTGTGGGACAAAACGCAGTGCAACGCAGCGAGAGAAGGGATTTGGTGGCTTCACGCTTCCGTACCAAGGCTCTTCTCTGTACTCCATACTCTGTGCACCCGTCGATGCAGTTCATGACACATGATGCTTTCTTTGTGCTACAGTACGCGTGGTCCGACGGCTACTGGCATCAGGAGCTCCAGATCTTCTTCAGCCTGGCCCGCCCGACTTGAGCCGCCCGCATGCCGAAAATAAAGAATTAAAAATGGGGACCAAACCAAAGCACAAGCCTTCTTCTTTGCCTATTCTGGGCCGTGGACGGGAAGCGATCCTGTCACGCCCGCTGGTGACCGAAAGCCAGAAAGAGGTCCGCGGGTCGTTATTCCCATTGTGCCCGTATATACGTGCACGATGAGGCAAGACTAAGATTCCCGTCAAGAGCGCTTTACTAATGTTTCTAACAGAGTATCACACATCACAATGTTTTCTGCAAGAAACGTGGCGGGCTCTTATGGCGGGTTGCCAGAAGGGAAACCCTCAATAAGCCACCACAGGCTTAGCAGCCATAAGATTCACACCATCAACATGAGACTAATCGACACAAATCCCTTGCCTCGGGGTTTCCAACAACAATGGTATCATTAGCCTTGCTGTAGGGGCTTCCAGCCGGCTATCGTACCGTACGAGCTGGCCGTGCATACGGAGTCAAGCATGTGGGCTACTTTGTCCCTTCTCCTTTCTCCCTACGCTGATGCTCCAACTAACACGGAAATAATATGGCACATTAGAACTCCCGAGCTGGAACCGCCAATCACACGCCCAGAACTGGATATTCAACATCCTCTCATCTCCAGGTCCGGCTGCCAAAGAAAGCTCCGAAGTCTCTCACTGGTTCGCAACAAGATGGCATCTGCATTAGCACTCGCCTTAGTTTAGAGCTACCCTTCAAACGCAGCCGTGGTTCGACGACCTAAAGCAAATGATCAACCTGAATTGTCTGTCAACACTGTGCGCTCATCAAATTCCGCCCTTCGAATTCCGCTCTACCCTACCATGCCGTCTGCCTTGGATATTCATCAGCCGGTTGCCCAAACATAATTTTAAACAGCTACCTTTGCTGTGCTGACACCCGTAGAGGACATCCATTTCGTTCATTAAGCATCTCACGTGATGCATTCTTCCTGTCCTGGCTGTCTGGGGATACGGTTCTCACCTCGATGCTACCAAGACAAGGGCTACCAAAAATGCTACTCACAGCATTCATCAATGGCCGTAATTACTTCATATCTCTCGATACAGGTCTTCTGTGCAATAAGCGTTCATTGACTCTGTATTTTATCAATCTATTAATCAGCAACTAATCATCCGCCATGATCGTCGATGCTTATACAAGGCACATCCATGCAGCTTCAAATTATCTTCACGGTCAGACAATTACCCCGGATATCGCACCAGCAATCAAGGCGATCCACCTCAAGGGCTCTTTGAATCAATCCGCCTCCGTGCTTCATCCCAAAGTGCCGACTCCGCAGAGCAGATCGTGTCCAAACCGTCGGGCTCGATTGCGGGTAAAACAATGAAACAGCTAAAGAGCAGCCACCCCCTTCTGCGTTCTCTGCACAAGGGTCAGGCCTGTCAGCCCGGGTTTTGATCATCGGCGTTCTGCCACTATTCCCAGAGGCACCATTCTGTCTGAGGGCTCGGGTTGTAATTTTGGCAAAAAAATTTTACATGAGCAGGGGACCCTATTTTCCATCAAAGGCGTGAGGTCGTGCGGGCGCAAGCACGGTAGAAGATGCATACATCTTCGCGGGGTGGCGCCCTTAGTTCTTGTTAGCTGCTCCCCATTTACGGCTTCTCCTGGTCTAACAACTGAGATTGCTGCAGGTTATAGATATTTGGAATCAGAAAGCCTTGTGGCTTCCGCTAGATGAAGCTCCTCCTTTATCCGTTAAGCTCCTCCGGCATCACAGGGCTCGGGACGAAGGCTGTCGCCGCAGCGGCGCGTCTGAGAGAGTGGAACATTCGGAGTGGACCCAGAATCACAAGCTTTTGACAAACTCCAAGGCGAGATATGATTTACACGCCTGTTGCACGGCAAGGAGCGCGCGCTGGTGAGCCTTGGAGCTCAGATATGTGTCTTCCATGATAACCAGATCTTTATTTGGGGTCAAACGCTTACCCAGTGACAGCCCTGTTTCTCTTGGCTCGGCCAGGGCATGGGGATGGTAGCGTGTTGGAACGACATTGTGCTTGTGTCAGCATTCTTTTGGCATATGCTGAGTTGGCTTTCCCATGGCTATGCCATGGCAATGCCGATCAGATCTCTACAGACTCCATCGGGAGCCCGTGCGCTTGCACGGAACTTCGGCGCCTCAGGTGGGAGAGGATGGCAAACAAGCTCAAGGGTCATACCCTCTTCTGAGCGTAATATTAGCAAGCATTCCCTAGCGAGATAGAAGGGGGGGAGGGTGGCTTAGGAGCTCAACGATGTGATACTACTAATCATACGCAGCCACCGTCGAAGCTCCGACCGTTTCTTCGAAACTTGGAAGCCACTTGGTCGTGCATGATGGCTTGCGGCTATCGCGGGGAGATGAGTTTCACGATATGCTTAGGTTACTTATTACTTGCTTTTTCACGAGCTTTTGTGAAGTTACCTCGGAAGGGGTAACCTGTATATCAGTGAACTTTTGCTGCTATGAGTGATGGCTTTTCCAAGGTCGACGTAACATTGGCGTAAGTGAAACTAACCAATTCTCTGGGCTCGTTTAGTCTTCACAGAAGATACGACATAATAACAGAAATGTAACCCCCTGATAAATGCGCTTCTCCTCGATCACATGTGCGGTTTTACCTCATTGAAGAGCTTTTATAGAGTTTGTGGCTAAGAGTGATGAAACCTCCGCCCCAACTCTTGAGTATCTGGGAGAAGTATATGCGCAATTCTTTGTAATTTTTATCCGAAAAGGAAAAGAAATTGTAATGCCGGTTGCCTTGCTTGGTAAATGGCCATCCAGGAGGGTGCTGAGCTGTAGGGTAGTGTGATATACTGCTGTGATGTAGATGAAGTATGTAGAGAGAAGGGGTCTTGAAGAATAAAAGATGTGTAACTGACGAAGTAGGCTTTTACTACTAGGTAATTACCCTGAAAATGATGTTGGGAGATGCAGATGTTGTTGTAGTATATATGCTAGGTACATTGCCGTCTTAGAAAACCCAAGTACCATGAGAGACATCTCTTAGATATTTGCAAAGTTAGCGGGGTTCGTGACAAAAGCACTATGAAGAATTGCTTCCAACAGCAAAGTTACTTGCTCGTGTCAGTCAAAGTCAATGCGAGAAACACCACATGTCATACTCCCATCAGATGAGCATATTATAATCTTCGATAAAAGCAAGATTGAATCACCCACAAACATGGCCTCATATCTTCCAAGGAAAAAAAAAATATTATTCCAGCGAAGCCCATACCAAGATAGCCTCATCCCAGCATCCACCCATCGTATTGACAACACTCCTCATCAAACTAAATTATAATACATAGAAGGTGGCCCGAGGCTGAACCCTATTTCCCATGAAAACAGCTCCCCTACGACTTGTAGTAGTATTACCCACATCTTTCTCCAAAGTAAAACATCCTCCCGTCCCATGATAAGAAAAAAGTAAAATAAAGAAAGAAGCCAAAATTAGCGATTATGTACAGTTTGAAGAAGAAACTTTTTCCATCTCTTGCCTTCGGCAGACCATGGAGCCGAATAAAAAAACGATTAAGACATTAGAGTATTAATTTGGCATGGCCAGTGTTGCTGCCGTCATCCAAAACGCGTTTCGTCATATGTTTCGCCATCAATATGAGATGAACAAAGTATTAAAAAAAGGGTGGAGTGTGCATCTCTACCTAGTATAGAGCATTCTGCGCACATATCGATAAAGAATAACCAAGTGGTGTGATCCCAGGTTTACTGGGTCTTCTCAGCCTGCTTCCTGCCGACAGGCGTGTTGTCGCGCTTTCCACTGTACTTGGTTCCCAGAAGCTGGTCCCAGAAAGTGAAAAAGGGCTGTGAGAAGTTGGCCTTGATTCCCCAAGTCTGGTGGTGAATGTCGTGGTAGGCGGCATTGTTGCTGGTGATGAGCTGAAGGGGGTCCCAGGGGAATGAGTATCCGCAGTGGTCATCAATGGTCTTGATGGTTGAGAAGGAGAAGAAGCATGTGCCCTGAAGCAGAGACATGCCGGTCACCTTGAATCCGATGCCAGCACCGAGGGTGTCGAGGAGGAATCCCTCAATAGGGTGGTTGTACAGAGCACCGTAGGCATACGGGACGTAGAGACGGTGGTGACGAGAGTGGAAAGTTGCTGCAAAGAGAAGAACGGTCAATGACATATTCTGAAACGAGGCAATGGAGTCAGACTTACTGTACAGCCAGCGGTTGACGTGCATCAATCGGTGAAGGAAGTATTGCCAAGAATCAAGGATGAAGATGGCAACAAAGTATTGCAGGGCGGGAACAAGGACATGGTAAATGGCCTTTGCAAGAGTCATCTCCCAAGCAGTGAATGTCGGGGTAGCATCGGCCGAGCCGGTCGTAGATACGGGATAATAGCCACCCGCCAAGACACCAGCAAGCAAGGGATAGGAAGACGACATGCTCTTGGAGATGGCGGTCGCGTTGAGACCGACCAGGCCGAGCAGACCGGGCAGGGCGCGCTGGGCAAGGCGGATGCGAGTGGCCCAGACAGCAATGTCGTAGTCTTGCTTGCCAATCATCTCCTGCGGCTCAGTGACTGCAAGCGCATATCCGGTCGTGATCTGGATGATTTGCTGGATGATGACATCGCGGGCCACCTCGTAGCGAGTCGCGTGGTTTCGCTTGGTGATTTCCTCCGGGGTATGCAGGCGGTACTGAGGGAAGAGATCCAGCATGTCGATGCAGTGGAAGAAGAGCGACATGACCCAGTAGACGATGACGGGCAGCACCAGCGACAGCCAGAGGTCGGAGATGAAGGGGAACAGGTCGGGCTTTGGCTCGAGGGTGTAGGCCGGCAGCGGCGGAAGCGAGGAATCGTAGAGACTGTGGTTCGCCATGATGGGGGCCTCGGAGGAGAGGTTGTCCATGATGCGATTGAAGGTGTCGACCATGCAAAAACAAGTGGTTGAGAGTGCTTCGAGAGAGGATTTATTCAAAGCACGGAGTGGTCGGAGCAAAAAAGCGAATTAATCTCGGCGTTGCGTCGGATGGCGCGTGCGAGTAATGGGTTTGAGTTGTTACTCGTACAGGGGGCGAAATGTTTAAAGTGGGATGGCGGGCCTATCGCAACAAGATAAACGAGAACGACAAGAAGCTAAGAGAAGAAAAAAAGGAAACGAGATTGAAACAAGTGGGAGAAGAACAAGGACGCGGTTCCTCTTTATTATAAAGGCGCGGCCGGATCGAGAAAAAGGAGCGTAAGATGACGATTTTAACGGCAGAAGGATTACAAGCCTTGAACGCTGTAGACTGGAGTAAGCCAAGCTCCAGGGCGGTGGGTAGAAAAAAAATGGACGGCAGTATCACCAGCCAAGAAGTTTAATGTTAGCGAGTGGGTGCAGATCACATACAAAGTTTTATCGCGGTCGGAGACTCGGACAAGAGCGCCGGCCGCCGGATTATTCTCGGGCTAGCCCAAAGCAGACTTTCCCCTGGAGCCATGGAAAGTGACTTGCCGTGTCGCGTGTTGTGATGCACGATCAGACCACTTAACACGAGTCAAGGGGATGATGGTGAGGATGTGATGGGATTCGCAGATTGGTGTTTTGGGAGGCAGAAGAGCTGGCGAATCGGAATTTGTGCCCAGAGGCAGATGCAGCGTAGCAGCTGCTGGCGTTTATCGGTGGTTTCTGCAGGTCCCGGCATGATGTTGTCAAGTATCTAGTACCTGTGTTGCGGGCCATTTCTTGGGGCGTAGCATTGTATCTTGTACCGATCAACGCCGACATTCCTCACTTACACAACTGAGCATTGACATGTGTTGATGACGGTGTATCAGCAGCCAAATACTTTTAAAGGGAACAATCTGGAACGATGTATTACAGCAATGAGCTGTTTCTACGACTGATTTTACTCATAGATGGTCAAGAAGAACGTGGTTTTGGACACTTATTATTGCAAATAATCCACTGAGACGTGTGCCATTCACATGCGTTTGGGAGAGGTTAATTCACTTATACGCACCCACCTTTACACCGATCCTCATTACGCACTTTCCTCAAGTTGCAACAACTTTGTGATATTATTTAAACAAAGTTTAAGAGTAGTATAGAGTACGACAGAGTCTAATTGATGTTTGAATAATGGAGTGCGACATCTGCTTAGGGCTTGCTGCTGGCAGAATATCTCCAGCAGCTGTCAAGCCCTCGCCCAAAGTGCCCAGCAGCTGGCAGCTCTCCCACCATCTATTAGTTATTTTTCGTTTGTGTGAAAATTTCTCGTTTACCGAAATCATCTTCTTCTACATCCCCAAACACTTTCGCTACCTTCTTCTGGCACTCTTTGGCTGGAAGAGTAAAGGCTTTGTTGCTCCAGGATGCCTCGGTCATCTGTGGCCGATCCATTGCCCGTCATCACGCCCCTTGAGTGTCCTCAGCCTGAAACGACAATTGATTCTCTACGCAGATGCTTTCTCGAAGCTTGCCTGGTTCCCACGACACACAAGACGATTCATGATTTCTCCCATACGCTTATCGCCGGAATATTTCGCTTTGTCGGATCAGACATCCAAGAATATCGACAATGCCTCAACGCTTGTGTGAACGCGTGCAAGACCACAGGCGTCTTTAGGGCTGATTCCTGGAATAGCTGGGGTGGCTTTGCAGCTCTTCTCACAAGAATGGAAAAAGTCGAGCGTCTGACACGACATACGGGCATGCTCCATTGCATATCAGCCCCAACTCTGGTAGTGGCCATTGCAGTACAGCAAGTGATATTGCACGACAAAATACGCGAGAATGATAAAATAACTCGCTTCTTCAAGGATTTCGATTGCTATAAAAAGGCCGCTACGGCTATTTACTACTATGACATGAACTACCGTCAAGAGATTCTTACTTTGGATCAGGTGTGGAAAATAACCCCGTTTGCAATACAAGATCCGCCGAATCAAACGATAGACCAACTCAAGGCAAGGACTGTGAGCCAAAAAATCCCAACTCCAAGACTTCAAGGGTCAAGTGAGGTCATTACATTGGACGACGAGCAAATTCCAGTCAAGAGAGAGTCATCTGTTGCGAGTCAAGCCCTAGTGATCAGAGAACAGAGGCGTGAAGAAGCAATACCAGTGCCGGCTCAGGTGCAAGTCCCTATGCAGATGCCAATGGCAATGCCTATGACGATGACCGTGCCAGCACAGATGACGGTGCCCACCCCCATGCCAATCCCCACGCCAACGTCGATTCCCACCCTGATGCCTTCTATGGTGCGCGAGACTCTCAAAGAAGTCTTTCGCGGAGACATGATGACGAAACTTCAGCCACTCCTAGATCGACTTAAAAGCGAGAATTGGAATGGCATCATTCAGAGAGACATCATGGGAGTATTGACCGAAAAGAACGTTCGGGTGCTGCCGAGTTTGGCAAAGAATACGCTATACCTGTGGGCTGATAGATCACAAAACACAAGGCTGAAATCCTGGCTTGCACAGGCGCAGGACGATGTCGATGTGTTTCAGTGGACGGAAAGATACGTTGAACCCGTCCCTTCTGCTTGGACGAACCCACAGTCCGCTCACGCCCTGTTTCACGAGCTAGATGCCATGATTATGGGAATACCGCAGTTGACGATCCGGGGACCAATCCAGGCCAAGATGAACATGCTGAGAGGCATCTTTGACCAGCAAGAGAAGATTCACAAAGATGAGATGCTCCATCGCGTTGACAATTTACAGTTGGACATTGCCAAGCTGCATGACCAGATGGCAGAATCGAAGCAGGCAGAGGGACAAGCTACGAGTAAATCGGCTGGGCAGGGGAATGATGCTGAGGAGAGCGACGAAGACGTCGTCATTGAGACGGACGAAGATGCTGATGAGAATATGGAAGATGGGGGCAAGAAAAAGAAGAATAAGAAGAAGAGAAAGGTGGAGGAGGAGGTGGTGCCGAAAAAGGCAAAGAAGAGAAAGGTGGAGGAGAAGGCCCCGAAGAAGGCAGCGAAGAAAGGGGGGAAGAATATGAAGCAGAAAAAGAAGAAGGTGACGACAACGGAGGCGAAGAAAAAGAAGACAAAGAGCGGAGAGGATATCAAGAAGAAGAAGAAGTGATCCCACCAAGAAATGGAGCTGGATTAGAGAGGGATCGGAGGGGAGCTTGTAAGACACAGCTTGTACAGGGACACTTGTATCAATACTTTATTCGGTTTGAGGCCATTGGCAACATCATGTCTCGGCTTTGTTTTGGCTGGGTAGAATGGTTTGCCACATTGCATTCAGTTGCAGCTATGGCTTAGACAAATGGTGAAAAGGTTAGTAGAGAAATTGAGATTTTGCGATGTTATGTCGAGGTCGTTTGCTTATCCGTCTGGAGCCTTGTAGACATCACCAGCTGTGTATCCGCACCCCAGCTCACCAAGTATCTTAAAGTCAATCCAAATCTCTGTTAATGTCCATATCAACTTGTTCCATCAAACAACAAACCAGCTCATCAAAAGTACTTCTACAACATAACATCGAGCCAGATCTAATCGAACTCCAGTAGTGCCACCTCCCGCGCTAACAGCTCTACAAGTGTCAATTTTTTTTTTCCAATGCGGGGCGGGCAAAGTTCGTTTGAGCATCAGCCCCTCTGCTTGGACACTCAACAGCCCCTCCCCACCGAAAAAAAGACTCTCTAGCCAATCACATCCGTGTCTTCCCACTTTGATTTTTACCTATCGCCAACCTGCCTCTTTCCTCGCTAACCCCTCCATCTCGCCTTTTTTCTTTTGCTTCTTCTCTTTTTCCCCCTTTTGCTTACCAAAAAAATCATCCTCTCATTTATCTCCGCCTATTCACAACCGCAGCCATGCTTATCTACAAGGTTGGTTCTCCTGCTCTGCGTTTGTTGCTCGTCTCCAGCTTTTGTCTCGCCATTGGGAAAAGAAGAAGAAAAAAAAAACAGCCAAAACTGACCCCGCAAATTTTTGAATAGGACCTCATCACCGACGACGAGATCATCTCGGACTCGTATGACCTCAAGGAGGTCGATGGCATCGTCTACGAGGCCGACTGCGCCATGATTACCGAGGGCGCCGTCAACGTCGGTGCGTACAGAAACCCGTCCAGCTTGTAGCTGAGCTTTCTTCCGTCTTCCGTCTCTTGTGTGCCGCATCAGCGCTTGGATACAAAAGATGGTTGAACTGCGCAGTAGCAAAGCCAATCATTGGCACTATACAGGCTCACATCTAACATACATTCTCTTATAGACACTGGTGCCAACGCTTCCGCTGAGGAGGCCGATGAGGGTGTTGAGGATGCCGAGGTCAAGGTCAACAACATCGTCCACTCTTTCCGTCTCCAGTCCACCAGCTTCGACAAGAAGGGCTACCTGGCCTACCTCAAGGGTTAGTTCTTCTCCCCGCGGCATGCTCACTATGCGTGTATCTGTTCCGATTCTTAGCGGTACAACCCTGCTAACACGACTCCGTCAACAGGCTACATGAAGGCTGTCAAGGCTGGCCTCCAGGCCAAGGGTGCTCCCGCTGAGGAGATCACCGCTTTCGAGAAGGGTGCCCAGACCTACGTCAAGGAGAAGCTGCTGCCCAACTTCAAGGACTTTGAGTTCTACACTGGCGAGTCCATGAACCCCGACGGAATGTAAGTCAAACCTGTGTAATCCTTGATATTATTCTAAGAAAACTGAAACTGACTCAAATCACTATAGGATCGTCCTCCTCAACTACCGTGAGGATGGTGTCACCCCCTATGTCATCGTCTGGAAGCACGGCCTCACCGAGATGAAGGTCTAAGTGCTTTTTGTGTCCATTGTCCGGAGCCTTGGGCTGTCCAGAATGTGAGGGCCAAGATCTTTTTTTTTCATAAAACTAGGAGAAGATACATTGGAGAGAGATATGGAGTGGAGGAAAACAAGTTACGAGTCCCATTTTTGCGTTTTACTCGGCGCATGGCATATATCCCTAAAAGCCACATAGCTGGAGAACTAGCGGCAGACGATTTAAACAAGACAAAAAAAAAGTTGCTGATCCAAAACATGTTTTCTTTTTCTGGTGCTTTTATTCTATGATACTGAGTTTGCGAAGATTCCCTTGCGCAGTATTCTGGACAACGGCTATCCAATCCATGATTTCCCAACGCCAGGCGAGACAAGCAAGAGAACGAACATGCGAAATGTGAAATGCAAAATGCAGCAAGGCGCCATTGCTTCAATTAGTGAAATGTACAGCAGACATCTTCTCCCTTAGACATACAAGAGAGAGACCGATTAGTACGATGGACGAGTTGACAAGGGGATAGGGGGTGGTGCGCCCCCGTCGCCTGGAGAAGGAGCTGCGGCAGCCAGACCAGGCTTCTTCTTGGGAGGGGGAGGCGGCGGCTTCTTCTTTCCTGCGAGACCTGGCGATCCTGTTGGTGATGGAGATGGTGCTGCTGGTCTGATAGCAGCTTGTTTCTGTGCCCACGTAGTGGCAGCAGGCGCAGCAGCGGGAGCAACAGCAGCAACAGCAGCGGCCTCAGTTGGAGGAGTTGGAGGTCCCGTAGAAGAGCCTGTGTTTGAAGTTCCCAGCCTGGCAAAGCGATTCTGAAGCTCATTGAGGTGTGATGGTGGAGTGGCGTTTGGTCGGGGAGGCTTCGGGGGAGGTGCTTCGTCATCGGCGTGGCTGGGAGCTCCAATACCGAAGGCAGGCACAGAGATACCGGCAGCGCCCAATCTGTTGACGGCGCCCTGGTTCAGGCTGCCGGAGCTGACTCCAAGAGTTGCTAGCGGACTGGCCGTTCGATCCGGCGTTCCGGAACCTGATCGCGGAGGCAATCTCGGGGGGAGACTCGGCGCTTTGGCATCGCTGGGGGTTGCGCCGACGACGGAATCATACGAAGGCGGACTCCGGCTGCCTGCGGCGGCAGCGTCTCTCCTCACGGGGGGAGGCGGGAGATGGTCTGTCGAGAGTCCCGTCGTGTTGACTCTGTAGGGTCCGGATGACACCGGCTGGGCTTCCTGCTGTGCCTCGTACTCTTCCAATTGGTGCTCGTCGGCGAATCTGGGCGGCGGCTCGACCCTCGGCCCATGCGGATCCTGATACTTGGACGGCGCCGTGACGACGGATCGTTTGGCAGCGGAGGGAGGTGGAGGAGGCGCAAGGCCGGATCCGGTGCGCTTGGGCGGAGGAGCAAAGGAGTTTGGATCGCGGAGGGAGGCCAAGGGGCGGGCGACGTGGGTGGCAGCATCGTTTTCCTCTTTGTGGCCTCGACCGGGGATATGCTTTGTCTATAGTAGCAGAAGAAGAAGATGTATATGTTAGCTTGTCTTGTATCAGGTGTTTCGAATATATAGCGTTTGTGAGACGCTGGAGATGGGATGCGATGCGACGACGTACCACCTTGCCCTTGGCCTTGCCTTTGTACTCGGAGGCCTTTTCGCGGCCCGAGGACAATTTGCCCTTGGCCATCTCGGCGTATTTCGACATGATGGGTGAAGAGAGCGGCGTATCCGCGAGATCCGTATATGAAGCAACGAAAGTAAAGAAAAAGAAAAATCTATGTACAGTAGAGTATATATAAGAGTTGTTCGGGGAGTCGGATTATTGTGTGGATTGAAATGGGATATGATCGGCGAGACCGCCTTTGACATGATTGATAAGAGCTGAGAGAGTGGGGGGCCGGTACGTACCGAAGGAGCTGTCACTGGAGCCCCACTTTGGGACCTTGATTGAATTGCTTTGTTTGTGGATTTTACAAGGACGAATTGAATGAAGTACTGCGACGAGGACAAAGAATGGAAATGAATTGATGAATGATTGTTTCACTGATTGCGCAAACTTGGGATAATTCTCGGCTCATTAGATCAAACACCGTTCAACGATACATAAAAAACAACATCGACAGCGGTTTGGAGAAAGCTCAACTCTCCATATCAAAACGCGCCGTGTCGCGTCGCAGCCTTGCCCAAGCATCACCATCGACTTCATCAGCCTCGTCCAACTTAGCCCGCCATGGCTGCCAGCAACTCCGACTACGAGCTCCTAACCGAGCATTTTAGCTACCCCCCAGTCGTACGACTCACAATTCCTCCACCTTGATAAATCGCAACAACCAGCTAACATATTCCCCCCAGTCCCTCCTCGACGACATCATAAACACCGTCAACGTCCTCGCCGACCGTGCTCTCGACTCCGTCGAACGCCTCCTCCTCTCTATACCACCCAAGAAGCTCGGCTTCTCAAAAAGTAGCAAACAGCCTGACCAAAACCCCAACCTTTCTCCCGAAGAAGCCGCAAAACTTGAAATCGAAAACGGCACACATCAGCTGGAAACACTACTCAACGCCTCCATCGACAAGAACTTTGACATTTTCGAGCTCTACGTCATGCAGAACATTATTACAGTCAGACCACAAGACCAGCCGTACATGCGTCTCTCGCATTACGCTGGCCTTGATTTCCCAGACGACGATACAGCTGCGGCGCAACAAATCGATAAACCTTCTACAGAATCAATCACCGCCCTCCGTAGGCGGCTTCAAGCGAGTCAGAAACTCAATGCAGTTTTGGAAGCTGAAAAAGCACGCAACGACGCTCTTCTTAAAACCCTGCGTTCCCTACTAGGCGTCGTCCCAGATTCCACCAAGACGGAAGAAAAAGAATCGTCAAATGGAGAGGGTGGTGGTAGTGCGGCGGCTCATCCGTTTACCTTCTTGCGCGATAGAGGCGGGCTTGAAGAGAGCGGTGGGCAGCAGCCGATTACGACGACGACGGAGTTTACGCTTTCGCAGCTGCAGGCGCTACGAGCTTTGTCGGGGTCGTTGAGGGAGTTGTTGCCTAGCCTTGGGGATGCTTCTGTGATAGATGCTGAGGCGGCTTCGGCGGCGGCGTCGTGGAGAAGGGAGCGCGCGGAGTATATTGAGACTTCGTCGAGGAAGTATCTTGAGACGGTGGTTGGGCTGGAGCTTGGGCCGGAGGGAGAGGTTCGTGATGGGGAGTGGCAGGGTGAGGGGCGGGGGTTGAGTAAAGGGGAGGTGGAAGGGTTGGAGAAGGTGGCGGCGATGTTGGGAGGGGGGAGGGATGGTGGAGGGGGAGATGCTATGGATACGACGTAGGCTATCATGAGAAAGAATAAGAATAAAGAATACTCCTTGAAGAGATGAATAAGAGATGGTCATGTGTGTGAGTGTATTGATATGTGAATATTGTCTTTATTGGATTGTTTTTACAGTCTATGATGACACCACGTACTATACAGCAAGTCTATGAGTCCCTTTATATCGCGTGATATCTCCAACAGCTTTCACCCACGCAAACTCGCCTTCAGCACGTCTGGCACGTCTCTCCCCTCAAGAAAACCCCCCTCATCAGCCAAAAACCAGAAATGGTGCCTCCAGTACCGTCCATCCTTGATATCGCTATCCCCGTCTCTCGTCTTATAATCCAGCACCACATCCACCACATGCCGCGCCTCATCACGCTTCTCGGCCGACAAAAGCGCCCACAGCAAGTCTGTCAGACACGGTAACGAAGTGACTGGTCGTCCAGCCTTTTGCAAGTCGTTAAAGACGGTCATTGCGCGCTCGGTGTTGCCGGTGATGGCGTTTGCGCTCATGACGCGCTCCCACAGGGTCTGGTCGCCCTGGCCGACGTGCGAGAAGCCGTGCTCCTGGAGTAGGGCGTCAATGGCCGTTATATCAGGAGGGTCACGGCGCAGAGCGCGCTCGATGAGGATGGTGACCATGTGCGGCGTGACCTTGAAGTCGTCGGCGCGCATGTGCGATAAAACGGCGGCGATGGCCTCGTCGGTGCCGTTGGCGAGGGAAGATACGGCGTAGAGCATTTTACCGTATGTTTCGAGGTTGGGGCGGAGTCCGGCGCTTTGGATGTCCTGGAAGACGAGCTGGACGGCTTCGACTTGGTCGGCGGCTGAGGCGGTGCCCATTCTGCCAATTACCTCTTCTAGGATGATGGTGAAAGTGGCTGCATCTGGCTCGATGCCATTCTGTGACATGACCTTGAGCAGCGTCTGCACTTCGTCGGGAGAGTCGTCTCGGAAGCTATGGCGGATCAAGACGTTGTATGTCCGGATGTTGGGCTGGATCTGCTCGCGGCTTGCCCACTCGAGCACCTCAAAGGCGGCCTTGCGGTCGACCTGGATGATACCCTTGAAGGCAGCGTTGACGGCCTCAATCGTGGGTTGCACAGCTGTGTGGGTGGCGTTCTTCTGGACTGCCTGCTTCCACAGCGCAAGCATCTCTGCGAGCGCTTCGAGGCCAGCTTGGGGCTTGCCCGCCTCGATCAGACTGGATATGCGCTCCGTCCAGATGTGTGCGTCGAGCTTCTGGCCAGAGCTCGCAAGCTTCTTCCAGAGTGCGTCGATTCGATCCGTGTCCTTGCAAATCTTCCACCCGTGCATCATGCCCGTATAGGTCTTGAGGGTCGGGTGTATCCGTAGCCGTTGCATAAGGTCAAACGTCTCTTGCAGATGCCTAGAGCGGCGGCTCGCGCACCATATAAAGACCCAAAAGTCCAAGAATTCGACATTGTTGTGCAGCTGCTTAGCAAGCTCCGGCTTCTGATCCAGGCGAGTCTTGAATTCCTCCCAGATGGCATATACAGTGCCATAATCGCGGGCTAGGTATGCTGATCGAAGCTGGCGGTGGAGACCCGTAAAACCGGACGAGGAGCCTGACCGTTTGTGTATCAGTTCAGTTGCCTGTGGCCACTGCTGGACGACATAGGATTGAATCTCGGTAAGCTTCGCGGCGGGGAATCGCACACCATCGTCAAAGATTCCAGAGACGTAGGATTGTGTCGCGGCTTCTTTGTTGCCGAGGGCCACGGCTACCAGCTTCAGCAAGGGGTCCATGATGATATGCGTTCCGCTCTTGACAAGTCTCGAATCTGAGAGAACAGCGAGAGTGGTCAAGAGTGCCGGCATGATATCGCGGGCCTCGTCAGGGCTGAATTGCAGAAAGAGAGCAGCCAGGGCCCTTGTTGTGGGATCTAGGCGAGTATTGGTCGCTGTGCCCTCGGCAATGTCTTGTCGGACATCATGAAACGAGGGAAAGGTAAATTTCAACTGACGATGGTCTTGGCTCCAGCGGCGAAGTTGAGAAATATGCTGCCATAGACCAGTGAGTTCATCCAACAAGGCACTGCGACCCGCAGAATCTCTCTTATCGAAAATGAGGGCGCGGCAGACGTTGAGAACGAGCTGATTTCTCACATCAAGATCAGTTTTCCCCACGATGCCGTAGAGTAGGGATAGATTGACGCTGTGGCCTGTAGAGCCATGCTCGACAATCTCTTCGCACATCTTGTCGAGGAATTGAGTCGATGAGATGAGTAAATGCTTGGGCATGTGTCCGCGGAACTCGTTGAGGTGAGGCCCGATGGTTGTCTGGAAGACTTGCAGCTTCTCAGCAGCGTCCATCTGTTTGGCAGACAGATCCTTAATCTTGGCCGCAATCTCTAGTTCGCCGAGGGGAGACGACTGCGATGCCCGCCTCTTGGCCTCTGGACTGACGACATCTTTGAACAGCGCAATGGCAGAGTCTTCCGAGGGCCGCAGCGGTCCCCTCTTTGTGAAGCTTGACGGCCCGTTGAAAGGTCTTCGCTGGCCTCTTTTTGGAGCTCCTCGTCCATTGCCGTGAAACTGCCGTCCAGCTGCCTCCCCAGCCCCGTCCCGCGCTATACTTGATGAGACATTCGATGATGTGTTTGACGATGCGTTTGAGGCATCACTCATGGACGCAAACAGCGCCGCACCGCCGAGGGGGCGAGCCTGGACTGAGCGGATCTGCGAGGCACATCTTGAGCAGATGGTCCTTGGTGCGTGCATGGCGCAGAGCTCAATGGCTCGAGGGAGCTGACAGGGTGAACGTTATATACGGAGTTTTGAGCATGTGAGAATTAATTGCTGGGGTTTGAATTGAGTTGATGTGGCGGAGCATTTTCGCAGATGTGGCTTGACCGAGGTGAGCAGCCAATGATGTGGCGGGAAAATGAAATGCCAGGTGGCGCATGCTTTTTTTCACAAAAGTTGATCAACGAGGACTGTACTTTATTTGTTGAGAGATGTTCGGGGACGATGATGGCAATTATTTTGATGAGAGATTTTGTATTGTATTGATAGTGGCAATGAAGGCTCGCTTAGTGGTTTAGATAGTTACACTTGTTTCCCATTTAGTTGTCGAGATCAATAGAGCGAAACACAACACGTCCAAAGAGTCATGTGGTAGGCCTTGTCTCTTTCACAACATTTTTATTCTCAGTGAAGGGCTTCATCCAGGAACAGGTACTTTAAAATAACACTGCAATGTGACGCTCTTGTGAAGCACTTGAGGGGATAGGCCTCCCGTTGAGTGAAGGCTGAAGCTGCTCTGAAAGGAGCCTTTTTCTCAATGAGAAAGTCTCCAAGTAAGGGTTAAAAATTCTATAAACGGTAGCACCGCTGGCGGGGCGGAAACAGTGATGCAGGAGATGACGTCTTTGAGAGCGATCGAGAACACTGTGAAGATGGAACTGTCCCAGAAGCTTCCGTGCCTTTGGTAATGGGGACGGAGCAACTCGGACGAAACACTTTGACGCCAAGGCGTGTATACTCATCACGATGTACTCATCACCATGGACATTGCACTCAATTGTATGGTTGCCACCGGGGACATTTGAATCATGAAAGAGTTGCTACCTATCTTTCGCTACTAATCTACCCTACTAATCCATCGCCGCAGCGGCTCAATGTGAACGTCCAGTGTACAGTAAGCGAGCTTACAAAGGCGCAAACATGCGGCCGAGGCACAAAATCTCCCATGCCGAAAAGAAAGCCTGAGCTCCGGCACTAAGGCCACCGTGCCGCTTACGCCTGTTCCTGGACCTTTGACTGTTCTGTGTTTCGAGTTCTAAATCTGCGGGAGCAATGACATGATCCCCGGTTTTCTAGTGGCGCTTTTGGGAAATCTGCGCCGAGGCTGCTTATTATTAGTTCGTTTTTTCTTTTTTAAAACTGCGTTGTCGCTATGACGTTGATGAGACCCTGATGTCTGATTTCATTTAAAACACCGCCATAGACTGCTTCTAGTTTCATCCACTCAATTGCAGCAATTCACACACGTCGCCTTCTCATTCAATCGGAACAGAATCTCATTATAAATCAACCATCGCTTATTGCGCTATTCAATTCACCATGGCTACTGACGAGGAGCAACCCCAAGTAACTCTTCACTGGTATGTCAAACAGACCCGAAGTTGACCGCTCGCATCTCCGACACCTGATTCTCCCCCGACTTTCAGCAACCTCAGCTCATTCAATTGATACAGGCTCAATCAATCTCGATCCCAAAGCTTGCTATGGCTGCTTGAAGAGCTCAAGATCAAGTTCGACGTCAAGGTGTACCACCGCAACAAGGAAACCTCTCTCGCACCCCCAGAGCTCGAGCAAGTGCATCCCCTGGGCAAATCCCCCGTCGTCGTCATCACGCCTCCTGGCGAGGGCGCTGAGCCAATTGTCCTCGCGGAGAGCGGCCACTTGGCGCAGTATCTTTGCGAGCATTTCCCAGAGGGCCGTCGCCTCGTGCCGCAGAAATGGAAAGAAGGCATGGAGGGCAAGATTGGCGGTGAGACCGAGGCCTGGTTGCGCAACCAGTACTTTTTGCATTATAGCGAAGGCAGCTTCATGCCGTATCTTGTGCTCAGCCTGGTGATTGGAAGTGCGTATAGCCCCCCTATGAAGAGAAGAAAGAAGAAGACGAAGGGAAGAAGAAGAGGAAAAGAAAAAGACTGCGAAATGACAAGAGGATGAACCAGAAGCGGAAAAGAAAAAGACAGCGAAAGAAAGAATGACAAGAAAATGAATCATTTCGCTCAATAACTCGACGCTAACACTCATGCATCGCTTTATAGAGCTCAAGCAACCCCCGATCCCATTCTTCCTCCGCCCAGTCACCACCGCCGTCGCCAACCGCATTTTCGCAAGCTACATCTTCCCCAACATCTACAGGCACATCAAGTTCCTTGATCAACAACTCCGCACCTCCGGCGGTCGCTACATCTGCTGCGACCATCTCACAGCAGCAGACATCATCCTCAGCTTCCCGCTCTTCGCCGCCCAGGGAAGCTTCGACTCCATGGGTGAATGGGAAGGTGGCTCATGGAAGACGGAATTTCCGCGTGTGCTGGAATACATAGAGCAGCTGGGTAGCGAGGTTGGGTATAAGAAAAGTACTGAAACTATCGCGAATATTGAGGCTGAGGCGGGTGAGGCGGGCCAATGGCGTAGCAAGGTTTGAGGCCATGCTCACCATGGATCTTTGGATGTGTTTTGGCGCTAGGGGAGCGACGCAAGTCACACAATAAGTAGCGTAAGCGACAGTATTTTGAAGCTCGACCCAAAGGTTGTTGAAGGCCTCCAATGGTTCAAAGAGGTCTGAGAACATCTCCATGAAGATAGGAAGGAACTGTTGCGGTAGATTGAGAGCGAGGAAGACGGCGAAAAGTGTAGTGAGAATACTTTGCAGCGTAATACGAAGGTTGTTGGCGCTTGCCAACTGCGCAAAAAGGTCTGAGAACATGATGACTAGGTGTGTAATATGCAATTTTGTGGTTGCGTGGTGGTGTTTGTTGTGGTGGTGGGTAGTGCTCTTCAATGATCAAGAGATTTAGCAAAGATGAGCCAAAAAAAAAAAAAAGACCAAATGTCAGAGACGGGAGTGCAGAGGTGATGATGTTTGGGAAGAGTTGGGGGGATGGCTTCAGGCAGCATGGTTGCGCGTTAAATATTCCCTCAACCCCCTTTCCCCGCACTTGCGCACCTGCTGGAAAATTTCTCACGTGCAGAAGTTGACATTGTCCAGAAGTTGACGTTTTCCGGCTTCCGGAGTCAAGATGTCCGGAAGTGGCCGTTGTTGGTCCTGACACCGAGTGCGCCGGAGTGGGGGCTCGGCCCCACAATCGGACATGGGTGTCGGTAAGCGCCGCCAAAAGTTGATCCGTCCAGTAGAGGCGGCCACAAGTTGATCTTATTGGAGAATATGCAGGACATAAGCGCCCTTTGTGTTGACAATCAGACTTGCTCTAGTCTCAATTCTCCATAAGTGCACTTGTCCATAAGTGCACTTTTTGTTCTCATGTCCATAAGTGCAATTTTGGCTCTCATGTCCACAAGTGCACTTTTGGGTCTTCTTTATTGTCCATAAGTGGACTTGTTTAATTGTTCATAAGTGGACTTGTGGCTATAGATTGTCTATAAGTGCACTTTTGGTCGCAGATTGAACTTGATTGCTCAGTAAATCTGTGTGCGTCCATTAATGGATGTTTTACACAGGACCCATGGTTACTAATCGCAAGTAGGACAATATTGGACAATGTCAGTACTGCGCTCGCGGAAGCATCCAAGCGGGAATCTCTGTCAATAAGCATCTGCCTTTGCAAAGCAATATATTGTACGCAAAATATTTTATATATTTACTTGCATTGTTCGAGCTTTCTACACAGTTCGGTCACTAAAGATATCTGTATATACACTCAGCATAGCACCTTATGCCTCTGTACCCCACATCTCCCTACCTTGGGCATCCGCACTAGAGATCTTGCTACACGCACCCACTCTGTGTTCCCCAAATTTAGCCTTGCCACAGGGCTGGGCCAGGGATCGTGTAGTTGGTGATTGTCGTGTAAGGGTTGAACAAGATGCCAGGGTCAGTGGGTTTGTAGAGTGAAGTCGCTGGGGTTCCGGCAGGAAGTGACTTGGTGCCCGATCCAGTGACGACAATGTTAACGCACTGCGGGTAGTTCTGCATGCCATTCTGACTCGAGGCACCATGGGCACTGAAATGGTTCAATCAGTTTAATATTATCGGCAAAACAAAAAAGGAAGCAACATACGCAAGAAGCTCATTTCGGAAGACATAGTTTCCAGGCTTGAGGCTGGATGGTATCTTTACGGTCCACTTGTTGCCTTGGTTAATAAGATCCTGCTGTGCCCAGACTTGGGTGTTGTAGTTGATGCCCGACTCCTGGATCTTGACCCAGCGGAGCGATGTCTTGTCCACGGCCGTGCACGACCCGCTGCACTGGGCAACGTATGTGAGAATGGGACCATACGGATGTGGCCACGGGCCGGGGCCCCATGAAAAGACGATGGTGGAGCCAGCTGCAGCGGTGGCAGTGGCTGCACCAGGCGCTGCGTTCTTGTGGCAGATGATGTCGGGCGTGGTGTAGGCGTCAGGGGAGATGAAGCCTAGATCCAAGTCCTCGGCATACCTATACCGTCCATATAAGCAATCTGCTCGCGGGAAATGAAAAGTATAGATCTTAGACTTGTAACGTACCAACCCGCCACATTGGGGAAGTGGCCAGTGTTGACCTTTTGATAGTAGTAATCCACTTTTGGGGCACATATGTTAGACATATCTTATGAGCTGGTTGGAGGCTACAACAAGAACGTAGACATACGGATGAACCCCTGGTTGTACGCGCCGTTGACGGTGAAGTTTTGGATTTGCCCATGACCGAGAGCACTGCCGGCAAGGCAGCCAAGTGCTGCGACAACAGAGGACTTCATGCTGATGTGGTTTAGATTCCGGATTCAAGCTTTTTGAGAGCAAACGACTGATCTGATTGATAACTAGCAACGTCGACTTCTTATATACTTGTGGAAATATGGCGTAGGAAGTCTAGAATCTACGATTGGTGGAATGAAGCTATGATCTACATACGTTTCATGCTGTTACTAAAATAAGATAATTAACCGGTGACGGAGAATTGGAATGTGCCATTTCGTATACCATGCTGAGGTAATGCTACCTTGTATGGCTGGTAGAAGCAACACGGTGTTGTATACTAAGCAGAGTCGATGCCGTGTTATGTAACAGGCGGAGAAAATGTTACCTTATAAAACATGCGGAGGTAGCATCTGCATATAAACAATTTAACCACGGCTAATCATATAAGCTTAAAAATTTGCCTAATACGGCTTTTTATAGCCTCAGTTTAGCTGTTAAATTGGGTCATACTAGTCTCCGTTATCACTGGAGGATATCTTCAACTGCCGTGTCAAGTTGATGATAGTTCAATCTGCTATAAGAGCTCTGCAGTACGGTGGATGGATTTAGCCTGTGCAGTATATTATGATCGTCCGTGAGATATCCAAAACAAGCGATGCTGCTAGCGATAGTCTACATCGTTGGGCATGTGAATATGCCGGCACTCGAAGTTGATCTCGACCCTTTTATCGCCCATGCTTTTGGTCACCTGCTTCATGACAAGGCTAGTTCATCGCGGATTGCGATTGATCGTTTCCTATGGCGCCTTAGACGTTCGGATCTATACATCCAAGAACGGACTAGCGATCAAGGGCAACGAACCGGCGACGGATGGTGACCTTCCGAAAATGCAGATTTCCCAAATGAGATCTCTGGAGTGGATGGTTTCAAATAGATACATCTTGGCAGGAATATTCAGTCTTTCACGATAAGCAGCACAAATCTCTTGAATCTCGGCAATATCCAGAAGACGCACTCGAGGTGTAAATATTGACATCCACCAGGTGTTAAGCAAGGTGTAAGGCTCAAATCGTTTCACTTTCCTAAGAAGCAGACACTTACAATGTGGAATGAGACGATTAAATCTCTCGCCAGCAATTTGCAATTGAAGCATATGATCGTGTGTTGCAAGAATAGTGCAAAAAGCCGTAACCGAGAGCATCAAGGAAGTGTACCGTGGCTAGAGAAGTCGCTGATGTGATGTTTGAAATAGATATTCAGCTTTTTGAAAGTATCTGAAGTGTCTGCTACTGTCACTACATTCAGCTACTATAGATACTCTATTCTCGTGTCTACTACTATAGCCCATATTCCTCTAGTTTCTGGTATTATAATTTGTGATTCATGTGGTTTTAAATCTAAGCCGTGGGGTGCCGGATGGCAGACTTGTGGTGCTGGCTAGTTTTTCCTATATATGCAAAAGCACTTTATATTTGTATCTATCATTCAATCATTCTGACCCTGTCATTACGCCCTTCAGTGCTCTTTGTTCTATCCGGATCTGTTGCAACGAGATGGGTCGAATAACCTGGCCTGAAAGCATAAGACAGCCAATTGCGTCTCCGTGGGATTTAATAGGACCTTCATCTAGTAGTTCCTGAGTTAGATCAAGTCTCCAGCCATGGCGCTGTCGTGCGACAGCTCCCCAAGCCCGGATTACGGATGGTTTCATGATAAATTCCCAGGTGCGTCTCCAAATAATTCTAGCTTGCTGTACATCGTGAAACACCTGGTACTTAAAGAGCGCCGCGACGCCCTTTCGTCCGTTCCAAATCTCCATTGTCTTCAGTTGTGGCATCTTTGTTGCTACTGCCGCGGCGGCCTGAAGCATAACTCCAATCTCGATTGGACTTTGGTCCGCAGCAAGTAACTTTGAAGTCAGCACAAGTGAAGTCAGGTTTGGCCACTCTCAAGAGGGTTCAATTTTGAAGAAGTGGCTGGCATCTACGATAAATGATGCTGCGGGATGCTCAAGTTAAGGCTGGTGAGCGCGACTATCCGGCTAACAGCAGGGGCAGGTTTCCAAATAATGTCGCACCCAGATACTTCAACCCCGAACAGGAATCGCTGCATAGGCATAGGATACTATTGATTAAAATTCTCAAAAAACCACAAGTCTTTTCAGATTGCCGTTGAAACGTTGGATCGACTCAAAAAGATATGGATACTCTGGATGGGAGATGCGGATTATTAGCAGTCTTGTACCTAGCCAGATGATCTCGAGCAATCATTCGGGTATGTATGTAGCCACACTCACGTCTATCTGTAAGCCTCTGCTTCAAATTCCATTCTCTCCAGGGTTCATATTGGACTTGAAGTCTGGGAAAACGGGCAAACATATGTGCAAGCAATTTTGGCTTCCATCTGCGGCGGCTCTGTTGCCGCAGAAGCAAAGTGGTTACCGCAGGAACCGATGGAAGCCGATCTCACCATTGTAGATCCGACTGATCACTATCAAAAGGTCCCTCAAAAGATTTGAGAAGCACCCTTCGAGGTGGAGAGTGGTATGAACCACCAAAAACCCATCCATGTCCAGGGTCATGATGGACTGGTTTTTTTGATACCATATGCTCCATGTTACGCCGACCCTCTAACGTATCTAAAGCAGTATCGGGCATAAAGGTCAGATACTTAAACCAATGTTTCGAGTCACTAGGCGAATAGATACTAATATCGAGTGTCAAATTGGCAGTTAGATCCCATGTGCTGAGAATGGAGAAGAGAGTATGGAATGAGGTGGTAATAGGGCAGTGATCTGTGTCGCTGATAGCGAGTGCTTCGTCAAATTCTGCGCCTGCATTGCCTGGCCAGCGCCAAGTGCAATCATATTCATCAAGTTCCAAGCAGAACCAAATATAGGCAAAAAAGGCCCGATTGCGACAAATCATCGAATTGAAGTCAGCGAGGCGCGATGGTGTTAGTTTGATTCGAGCAAAGTTATGTCGCTCAAGCTCTATCTGCCACTCTCTAGACACTGCCACCAAGGGACTCAGTCTGCAGCCGTCTTGCGCTAGGGCTTCGAAGATGTGAAGTCGAATTTCTGTTGGCAAGCCGTTCCAAGTTGAATCCCATTGTCTGTTACTAAGTGATATTGAAGACATGACGTGATAGACTGAGAGTGGTGACAGGTGTGGTAATGGGGCAACGTAGGAATATGAGTTAGAAAATCTAAGATGTGAACGTATGCAATAGTCGTAAAGGAGAGAAATCCGGTTACTACCATACACATATAATGACAGGAAATGGTCAGATTTATTATCTGTCTGTGAACCCCTCTCCGACCTTTGGTTCAATCCTGGTGGGAAGTTATATGTGATGTGGCAAGCTTAAACATTGGCCCGGCTCAGCGCTCCTGAGTTTCTCAGTGGCCTGCGATCCCCATAATCGAAATACTGTGAAACCATGTATCTTACGAGGAAATTCTTTACAAAGAAACTTAGATTTACATGAATAAGAGAATGGCAACTTAATGTCATATGGAAGAATAGCACAGAGGACGGGCATGTAGCTACACCAATCAAGCAGCATCATGGCCATTATAAGCTGACCCCGCAATCAACCCCACGTTTTCTGCTGCCTAGATGCGCAACAGAGGGATTCCTTCGTCTCGTCAGCAAGCTATTGCCAAGTACCAATTTATCACCATTTAATTAATAGCTAGAGGTAAAGACCGTCGAAATTTGCTGATATACCACTAAACCCAGTGTCTGGTCCATGTCTGCCTTCATTATTCTCTTTAGCATCTCTCTAGCGCTATTGTTATTCCCACTCTAGCTAGGCATTGGCGTCAGCTGGCTGAACAATGTCTCACATTGGACTTTCCGAAGGACCAACGCCATTCGGAGTCAGCGAGAAGAAGCAATTATTGCATGATGCATATACTATTAGATAGATCTACGTGCTTCAGTGTGAACTCAACGCGGCAAAGGCCTTGCTGGATGAACAACATGAACAACTTCCCGCAGCCGGAAAAGACGACAACAGCTATCTCCTCGGTCGGATGGCAGGACACAACGTTGTTGGTGTCGCAAAGGGAAATCATAGCAAGTCATTAAGAACCAACGCTTCTCTACTGTGACCTGAAACTGACGGTTTAAACCTGTAGGCGGCGTTCTTCAATACGACATGGGAAAATGGAAGAATGATACAGATTTTTCCATCGAATCGCACTTGAATAAACCGCCCAGGGTTTTGTCAAAAGCTATTAAGCTGTTGCAATCTGAACAGGATTTTGGCGAAGGCCACATGTCACATTACATCCACCAAGTGGCTCTTAAAGCGGAAAAGCTTCGCGGTTTGAGGCAATATCGATTTCCTGGTCGAGATAAAGACCAGCTTTTCAGCTCAACCTATCGTCATTCTTCTGAAGCAGATTGTTCAGCCTGTGATCCTGCACAGGTGGAAAACAGACTTTCTCGAGATTCAGGTGATCCCATAGTTCATTACGGCCTTATTGCCTCTGGTGACGCTGTCCTAAGATCCGCCAAACGTCGAGATGAGTTGCGAGACGCTTGGGGCGTCCTATGCTTTGAGATGGAAGCAGCTGGCCTAATGGATAACTTCCCCTGTGTTGTTATTAGAGGAATTTGTGACTACTCTGATGATCACAAAAACAAAATCTGGCAGCCATACTCTGCTGTTGTGGCGGCTGCATATGCGAAAGACCTATTAAGAGTAATTCAACCGCAAGAAGTCGAAACCATGGAAGCCATAACGAAGACCCTTGAGAAACGTGAGTCTTCGCCGTTCTACTGAGTGGATATTCACTTTTGGGCACATACGTAATCTTAAGGATTTGTCTAACACTAAATTTAGTTTCTAAAGACTTTGCTACAACCGGGGAAAAGCTGTTAAACGTATCGAGTCGAAAATTACCAGTAAAGAAGACATTGAGATTCTCGAATGGCTAACACCAGTAAATTATGGCCTTCAACAGAGTGATTACTTTCAAAGACGATATCCTGGGACCGGCCGATGGCTTCTCAACTCGGCAGAATTCTAGGAGTGGCTTCACACAAGCCAGCAGACATTGCTCTGCGAAGGCATTCCCGGAGCTGGGAAGACAATTCTCACATCGATCGTAATAAACGACATCTACAAACGATTTGATCAAGACGGCACTGTCGGAATTTCGTACATCTATTGCAACTTCCAGCGTTCCAATGACCAGCAAGTCATCCATTTAATGGCGAGTTTATTAAAACAACTCTCTGAACGTCAACCATCTTTGCCTAGCGTTGTAAAAGATTTGTATAATTCTCATCGAGTAAAACATACAAGACCATCTCTTGCAGAGATTCATGAAGCTTTACATTCAGTGGCTCGAATGTACTCAGAAGTGTTACTAATAGTTGACGCACTTGATGAATGCCAAGCGTCTGATAACAACCGCAAAAAGTTTTTAGCTGAGATATTCTCCTTGCAGAGTACCACGAAAGCAAAACTTTTTGCGACTGCTCGACATATCCAGGATATTCGAAATGATTTCGATGGAAGTATATTACTGGAGATTCGTGCGAAAGAAGACGATGTTCGGCAATATTTAGAAGAACGCTTATTAGGATTACCCTCTTTTGTCTTTAAACGCCCAGAATTGCAAGAGAGAATATTAGACCAAATCCCTAACGCGGCTGATGGAATATATGTTATATTGCTTTAATTATCAACGTCTCCTCTACTGACGCCAGCACAGGTTTCTGCTTGCCAAACTCCACTTAGACTCGCTCCAACATAAGCCTACCCCCAAGGCGATTTTTCAAGCTTTGGACAACTTGCCAAAAGGCAATGAAGGTTTGAATGAAACCTATGGCGAAACAATGAGGAGAATACGGAATCAGGGACTAGAACTTCAACAGCTTGCTTTGCGAGCTCTATCGTGGATCACCTGCGCCATGAGACAACTATCCATATTTGAGCTTCAGACAGCACTAGCTGTAGAGAAAGATAGTTCCGAAATGGATGAAGATAACATCCCAGAGATTGAGGACATAGTCTCTGCATGTGCTGGATTAGTCACCGTTGACAAAAACAGCAATATTGTTAGGTTGGTGCATCACACAACGCAAGAGTACTTTCAGCGGACTCAAAAGGATTGGTTTCCGGATGCACAAAATGAGATAACATCAGCCTGCATCACCTACCTCTCATTCGACAACTTCAACAGAGGCGTCTGTGACGCATATGAGGCGATGGAGGATCGATTGCAGTCCAATCCTCTCTATTCTTACGCTGCTGAAAATTGGGGACATCATGCACGAGATTCAATTAACCTGGATTTGACAATCACTCCTTTATTCAAAAGTCAATCAAGAATGGAAGCTGCATGGCAAATAAATGAAATGAATTACCCGCAAATAGCAACCCCAATCTGGGGGGCAAGTTGGGTGACAGAGCTCCATCTGGCGGCATATTTCGGACTTCTGGACTTTACAAAGCAGCTGTTGAGCAAATATGATATAAATACACTGACTAGACTCCTGGAAACGCCACTTTCCTTATCAGCTAGAAACGGCCATGAAGCTATTGTTGACCTGCTTCTCGAAATCGGGGCTGATCCTGAGTCAAGGAATGTAGATGGCCAAACGGCACTTATGCATGCAGCTAGGAACGGCCATGAAGCTATTGTCAGGTTGCTTCTTATGCACGAGGCTGATCTCGACTCAAAGGACGAAAGTGGTTGGACAGTAGTTATGCATGCAGCTTTGTCCGGCAATGAAACTATTGTTGAAATGCTTCTTGAGAATGGGGCTAATCTTGAGTCGGTGGATAATAATGGCTGGACGGCGCTTATTTATGCAGCTTCGTACGGCCATGAAGCTACTGTCAAGCTACTGGTTGACAATGGGGCTGATCTCAAGCCAAAGGATAAAAACAGTGAGTCGGCAATTGACTTAGCGACTATGAGGGGTCATACAGCTATTGTTAAGCTATTGACTATGAAACCCAGCGAGGAGTGTGTCTGAAAAGGAAAACCATCGATGGCGTATAAGCAGGCGTGGCAGTTGGACGATTGTGAGTACTTGGAGATGTATACGCTGTATTGGACAAGTATGACGCTCCTGCTCAGATTCCCAGAAGATAACAGAGCTTCGTATTGGTGAGATCATTTGGGGGCGGTTTCAAGCAAGAGTAAAGATAAATTGGTCAAAAGCAGGTTCCTAAAATAGACACTACTGCCATAGGCTTCATAGCCGTTCTATGTAGATGTAACAAGTAGATTTAGACTAATTTATATGCATGGTGGTTTGTTGATTGATGATTGCTCCTGTGGTCATAGTTCCCTCGCACGGCTTATACTTGGCATCATCTGTGGTGATGTACATACCCTGCCAGTCTCTAATACTACCCAAGTAATCATGGTGGAGCTGTAAGAGGACGAGCGGGTTTATTGCTCGTTGCAATTACATATCAATAAGTGTCTGATATAAGTAGAGCTTTTAGTCTCTGTACGATCGCTCTTATGAGAAATCCATAGAGTAAAGTTGCGAAATGGCCTGATAAGTTAACCAAGTAATACGGCTACTACAAGGGTTATTCTCTGATCTATAGAGTAGGGAGGAATCGCGCGCCTAGAGCCAAGGGGCTAACTGTATCGTTCTATCGTTCTGGGACAGTTCACATACAGCTTCTCCAATGCAGCACTGTTCTTTTCAGGGCCACAATATCATAGTAACTAAAAGACTGCTTTTTTGGGGCTCAGCTACCCACTTTTTGGAGTCGCCAGACTCCATCATGGAAGTCAGCATCATTTCGTGTAACCCCGCAAGCGGAGGGCAGGGGGACCGAGGTGGAGGATATTTCGAACACCCACAAGTTGAATAATACACCTGCTCTTTAGGTATCTGCTACTATAGCTATGTTTTCTCTGATATTTACTATAATATCTATATTTCTTTATGGGCTGCTACTATATCTATATTTTTCTAGTACCTGCTAGTATAGTTATATACTGTATTTCTCTAGTATTTAGCATTGAGCTAATTAGGCGCTTATTTTGCTGCAGGTATGCACTTATTCATTTTACGGCCTTGTTTTCTCCGTCCTCCAACTTACCCCGACCCAAAGGTATTCACATTGTATAGTGACTGCTACCTAAGAGCAAGAGTCACTGCACGGACAGCAATATTCTTAGTTTAAAAGGGCTGAGTTTTGTTTATATATATATTGGTCCAGTTGTGCCTTTGTGATTCACAACCAACTTCAAAGGTTCTTCTATTGAGTCATGATATCTTCAACAAACCTCAGCTACACTTAATGTGATACCGAAAATAGCTCCGCCATCCTCTTGTAACTAGTTCATGACACGAGCCTTTTTTGCCTCAAAGGCCTCACATAAAAGTTGGATGGATAGAAGAGAATTACACATTTGCTCCATTGGTCTGGAGCAGGCGATCTGTCCAATCTTACTCAGCACTAAAGAGACTGTCTGTGAGATAAGTCACATATTCTGTCTTAGTCCCACTGGCGAATTGCGTATTTCTTTAGAACCATTGTTGTCGACGGAGGAGAAACGGCTATATAATGATCCAATTGTTTTCCATCTTATTCAGAAAACAGAATGGCTCCTTCTATGCCGATCGCTTGCTACAGATAGTTAATCATGTCAACCTTATCCCTGTCAGCCACTGACCTGGTTTACCAGGTGGATGTATTGGAGAGCATTCGCCAGGGCCATCCAGTCCGCACCACAGAGCTCACCACCTCGCCTGAGCAGAGGAAAGCGGATAATGAGTATATCCAGACTGGGCCACCGATGCTCACATTTCTAGGCGCCGCCTTACCTAAAACAATGTATCACACATACATACATCCCTCACTGATCGCGCGCTTCGATCAAATACAGTCGGCACTGGGGAAAGTTACGACCAATATCATCGAGAGATGGTTCTCGGACAAAGGAGCAAATTTTCCATCGAGAATGCCCTTGGATGAACACGAAGAAGATGTGCTTAGGGTACGAGATCTAGAATACATTGGTCGCTTTTGTCCTCCAGTCTAAACAGATGCATCAGTGGATCGCCTCGTCTGGCATTGTGCCAAGATATGCCGGAAGAGAAGGATGTTCACGCCCGGATTTTTTATTTTCGGCCACTTCTGCGAGCCCATGTCAGCCCATTATTTGTGAGATCAATGCTCGTTTCCCATATAACTCCTGGTTCTATGTCGAGGCTGCGACTGAACCATTTGAGAGGGCTGGCCTGCAGAAGTCTTGTCTGAAGACAGGCCATGATTCGGTGGTAAGCATGGAGAGAACTCCGAAACATTGCTTTGACGTCGTCTTATTGTAATTTTTATACGTAGGCTTTCGGCGATGCTGTCGTGAATCTTTTTGACTCATCGCATCCTGGCCATATCCTGCTTGGGAAGCAATGGATAGGATTTGACATCCATTTGCTCCCAGACATCTTTAAACAGAGGACCGGGCAAGAGATGCGGATAATCTCACCATCTGACTTAAGGCTTACAGAAGATTCGAGCTCACCTACCGGTTACCATCTTTCGTGCGCCGTCAAGGGTAGCGAAGAACTGGAGCGAGTGTGGCAGATCAGCATAGATATGGTACAGGCCGAGATTCGAGAATTTTCTCCAGAGATATTGCGCGAGATTGCTCGCGTTTGCACCAACGATCTACGATCTATCTTTTTGCTTCATGACAAGCGTTTTTTGGGCATTATACTCGAAGAACTCGATAGCTTGTTGGAAGCAGGAGTAGTGGATTCCATGGAAGATCAGCTATTAAAGGAAAGCATTGCGCCTACTTATGTCCCAGGTTCGACCGGTTGGCATACGGCGATTTCTTCACCGAATAGCAAGGAAGAACTGGTGCTGAAAGATGCTCGCGGTGGAATTGGAAGAGGCCACACCTTTGGACACAACGTGACACAAGAAGTATGGGACGAGCGTCTGCGGGCGGTTGGCGACGGCAAGCTTGTTGACGGCAAGGCCATCGTGCTCCAAAAGAAGGTTGACCAGGTTTCCTTTGACATTTTAAATCTAGCTGGGGATACCTTCCAGAAGCTGTACCTTATTGGCGCATGGGCAGCTGTAAATGGCCAATATCTTGGAGTAACTTCGATGAGGGTTGGCAACGATTTGGGGTGTGTGCCACCACCAGACGGTGGCATGGCCATTCTTTCTGTCACATCTTCTTCATAGGTCATGGTTGCGTAGGATATTCTTTAGATGTATATATACAAGATATAATAAATCTTTGTATAATTGCAGTTGGATCGTGAACTGCAAAACAAGATTGGCTTTATGAATGCTGCATTAACAGTGGTTTAGGGTATTTGATGATTTAGTTAATGTAAAATAAGCTTATTCTGGTCTATGGCGCCTTTGGTATTGGAGTTCAGGGTTGAAGTGCTGAGATCAAAATTATGCTCTAATAGAGTGAAGCAACCAGTAGGTTACATTCAAATTCGGAATGCGGAAAGGATTTCCTGGACCAGATGTACTCGAACGGTATCAGGCTCATAGAACTCTTCAGTGTAAAGCTCTCTGAGTGAAAGCTTCGACAACTTGCCCCAGGCTCGACAGGCGGCGTCGTGAAATTGACACAATAGACAAGCAAATGAAGCAGCGATGAGAGAAACTTCTAGTGTCGTGTGAGGCCTACAAAGGATGCGGAATGCGTGACTTTTGTTTGTAACATGACTGTGCCTGCTTCTCCATGGGCAGATGTCACTAGCCGGTACAGTAGTATTTGGATGGTTGACTGCTGGTAGATATCAACAGTTGTGTAGTTTCTGGTGAACTTGATTTGTATGTGGCTTTTAGGTCAATAATTTGCTAAGCGAGGCTTCACGGCCAACATGATTATTGAGGCGTTGTGCCGTAACGCCGCCTGATTTCACGCTCTGTAGACAGTACATGTGAAATGGTTGTCTTATTGCCGAGCCTGTTATCACTGCAATAAGTTACCATAGCAATCTTTGGACATCGTAAGATGGAGGAGTTATCGAGAGGGGCGAAAAAGGAAACTGGAGCGCGGGTGGCGGATGGGGGCGGTTATTGGTACTCGCATATATGCTTTGCATTTTCACGTTGGCAAAGCGCATAGTATACGAAAATCACGATATGCTCAAAGCGTCTTGAGCATGCAGTCGGTGCAATTGCTTTTAGGCTAATCACTGAGGCTGGAATTAACAGATAGCCCCGGGGATATTATTCATAAGCAGAAGATCAGTGTCGACTGAATTGATTTATCAGAGTCACCCAAGATGACCGTTATCCCCACATGAAGCTTTTTTTGAAGGCCTGAGACATCCTAGATCTGTGCGGATTACGTCTACTTAGAGTTGGATGTGGAATCATTTATTAACCCCTCTTTTTAAACGGTTCTATATAAACCCTAGTATGTCTAATAGGAGCCTATGGCATTTCAAGCAGTTATTGCCCTTGAGTATTCCGTCCCGTCGAATTTACCATTCAATCTAGTCATAGCGTCACAAGTCTCATAATGGGATCAACAACTCTTTTCAACTACTTCGATGAACTTTTTAGAGTACTATTCTTTCAGGACGATAATGACGTCGGATCCAAAGTTTTCGTTGATAATTTTGCAAAAGACTTCACAGGAAGGTAATATTATTCATGATAGTACAATTGGTTGCCTGTTACTGAGAATATGTAGCATAAATAGTCAGCATTTCGACTACAATGCATTCCAAAATGCTTGCGTTGTAGCTCGTAGGGAGTGAAACATGTCGTTACAAAGCCATGAAGCCCTCGTCACTTCTTTTGAAGATGCGCAGGGCGAAACATACCCGCACGACAAAGGGCCAAATGCTGTGGCTACAAAGTCGTTCTGGTCTTTTGAGGAAAAGAGTACCGGAAAAAAAACGCATCGTGAAACAGTGGTAGTTATTATAACTAGATTAGAGGAGGATGGAGTGAGGAGAGTTAAACAATGGACAGAAGTTACGCGGGATCTGGAGTAGTAAAATAGATATGAAGTATCGCTTTACCTTGACTGGATTTTCTTTTCGTTCCTTGGTTGCTACTAGCGATTTGAAGACATTGTATAGGGCAATACCCGTATGTATCCCCGTCAAATGTCCAACTAAATGCAGTCAAATGCTAATATTTGAATATTTATTTATATCTCATAACGAGCTCGGGAGCCATTGAGTGAGTGGTAAGTTTGAGAGAAAATAATACCTAGTTAATAATCTATAATACTATCTCTTTGTTCTGATCATAATGAAGTTAAATGCCCATTAAGGATAAAAGTAGCGGGATTTCAGCGTATTAACCTATCATAAAAAGACTTTGCCCACTCGCAACATCTATGCTGGTAAGACTGGAAAGGTGAGCTATTACTATTTATTACCATTTAAGTTTCAGTGAGGAGAACTGTGTTATGCAGTCTGATAACTCTTGGCAGTCGTATAACGCGACTAGGGCTAGATATAGCTGTAGAGGAGCTCATACAACGCGATTACTTCCTTATTATGATTTCCTGCTGCGGCCTTGACAATACCCTCTGTAATAGTGATCTGGTCTTCTCTCCGGTCAAAGAGCAATGCCATTAATTTATCGCCATTTCTCCAGTTCTCTGCTGAAGCTGCTAGAACACGTTCTTTGACTACTGCGCCTAAGTCAAGGAACTTAGAAATAACGCTTATAAATCCCCATTTAACAGCCACTTCGATTGGCGTTCGATTATCTGAATTAATACAATCTAAATTAACAAACGAAATATTGGTCTTGGTATTAGATTCTTCACAGCACTGGTTGGTACTGTAATCTATTAAAAAGGCTATTCCCCATCGTGTGGCAATATGTAAAATGAACATATGCCGTGAGACTACTAGGGTGAAGCTATCTATACTTTCTGTAGCTGATTCTTGTAGGTCGTTGTTCAAGTCTACTTATGTTGTGTCATAACATCTAGAAGCTACCATTCAAAATTTGCCCTAATGCATTCGCTGAGGAGACCGATGCTTTGACTATGAATTATCTCGGAGAAGTAGTATAATCCCAGTGTAGGATATTGCTTGACTTGGGTACCAGGGGGGAGAAAACTCTCGCAAATAGTGTACCCAATATTTTAATGCCTAGACAAAAAAAAGTAGAAAGACACTCACGGATGCCTCTTCTTAAACCTTAAGTGTAAGCTAAAGTATATTCTCTTCACCTTCTATGTATTATGGCTCAAAATCGTTAACTTACATCATTTTAAACTTTTAATTGCGTATACAAGTAGAAGTCCCCATATACCCACATTGCACTATATTTTTCTTCCCTTAGGTACCTATATGACGAACCGGGTTCCTATAGGTACTATAGGTCAGCTGTTTCTAAGGGATAAACCTTAAAGTAGTTCTATAGTTTATATTAGCGGAGCAATTAGGTTAGTAAATAAGTAATTTTATTACTAGCTATAGAATAAAGTATTTAAATATTTAATTTAATTACTATTAAGTAATAATAACTAATTATTTAAGTATTTTAATAAATAATATAAAGTAGACTTATATACTTAGTTAATTAAGTTAAATTATTAGTAAATATTAATAATTTTATTATAAATTATTTTAATATTATAGTAATTTACTTATAAATCTTTAAATTATTTAATAATTTAATAATTTATTTTTAATTAGTTAATTAGTTTATTTTTTATCTAAGGTTAACTACCTTATAGGCCTATTATTATAATTATAAAAGCTAAGTTATAATATAATACCCCCCTTCTATTAGTTTTATCCCTAAGACCTAGCTATAAGTAGTATATTCCTTATATATTTATAAATAAATACTTTTTATTTTATTTTTTATTATTTTTATTTAATTAATTTACTTAATTATAATAAATTATATTACTAAAAGTTTTTATTTAAAAATATAAAAGTAAAAAAGTTTTTTTAAGTTTATTTTAAAAAATATTAAAAAAATAAATAAGTATTATTTTTTTTATATTTTAAAAAAATTTAATAAATATTTATTATTTTTAAATAATTCTTTATAATACTTAAATTATATATAATTTAATAAATTATATTATAATATAAAAGGTTTAATTATTAATTAATTAAATTAAGTATTTACTTAATATTTCTAATTTAAAAATAAATTTAAATTTATTAAAAATACTTTAGCTAAATTAATTATAAAAGTTTTTTAATTATAAAAATAAAAAAAAATTTAATATAAATAAATATATTATACTATTATATAAAGTATTATTAATTTAAATAAGTTAAATAAAGTTAAATATAAGAAAATAAAGGCTGTTTATTAGGCTACTATAATATAGTTAGTAGAAGGTTTTTCTAAAGCTATTTTTACTTTTTTAAAGTTAAAGGATTATTTAAAGTTATTAATAATAAATCCTAAGCTAGCTTAAGCCTTAGGCTTTAATAAAGTTTTTCTATTAGTATTATTAAGTTTTTAAAATATTTAATAAGTTTTTATATTTTTTCTTTTTTTTTTTTCCTTTTTCTTATTATACCTTATAGTATTATTTACTATTTTCTTTTATTTTTATTATATTAATATCTTTTACTTTATATTTTTTTTTTAATAATAATTTTATTTTAAATAAACTTTTTAGTTTTTTTATTAATTTATACTTTTTTTAATAAAAAAATATAAAAAATTAAATATATATACTTTTTTTATTTTTTTTATTACTTTAGAAGTTTAAGTTTATAATTTATATTTTTAATTTTTTTTCAAATTTTATAAAGTTTAAATTTCTTAAAATTAAGTTTATTACTTAGCTTATTTATTTTAATATTTACTTATTTATTTCCTTATATATATTAATATAATTAAACTATATCCTTTTTTTATAAAGTTAATTTTTTAAGTTTATATTTATTTATATATTTAATTATCTTTTATTAAATAAATTTAAATTATTATTATAATTTATTATATAATTTAATTATATCTTTTACCTTAATTATAACTTTTTTAATATTTTCCCTTTACTTTAGTAATTAGTAAACTTTAAGTTTAAATTTATAGTTTAAAAAAAATAGTAATTTCCTAGTTAATTTTAATTTTATACTATTATATATAAGTTATATAATAGAAAGTAATTTTACTTAATTATTTCATTTAAAGTTAATATAATAATATAAATATATTTTAATCATTTAATTAATTTTTTTTATTTAACTATTTATTTATAAATAATAGACTATATTAGCTTTATAGTTTATTTTTAGTTTAGCTATAAGTATTTTTTAAAACTTAAATATAAATATATTTTTTTTATTAAAGATTATATTTTTTAATAATTTATAATTACTTATAATATATTTTATTATTATATATATTAATTTTTTTATATTATTAACTTTTTTAAATAGTATAAAGTAAGTTATTTTTATAAGTTTATTAACTATTATAAAAATATTATTATAAAGTACTTTTATAATTAATTCTTTTAAAAAGGGTAATTTAATAATTAAGTTAAATAAAATTAAGTTTTATAGTTATTATAGTATAAATAATAGTTATAGTTATTTATATAATTTATACTTAAAACTTTTAGCTTATTTATATATTATATATTTTAATATAACCTTTTATACTTATATTTTAATACCTTTAAATTTAAAGTATTATTTAACTTACTATATAGTTTTTTAAATTTTATAATATTTATTAAGCTTATATATGTAAATTAATTTTACTACTTTACTTTATAAATCTTTTAATACTTATATAAGTTTATTTAATATTAAGTATTTAGTATTTATAAAAATACTTTTAAAATATTATTTATTTTCCTAGTTTTTAATATACTCTTTAATATTATTAATAATTAGATTATTTATTTTAATTTAGTATAAGGTATTAATTAATTAAATTACTAAGTTATTATATAATTTTTTTTTTAATATTTAAACTTTAACTTTTAAAATTTCTTAAAAATAGTCTAGGTATTTGTTAAATATATTAACTTATTTATTATTTAATCTACTATAGTATTTAATAATAAGCTTAAATTTTAAAAGTTATTTATAATACTTAACTTATTTATAAAATAGTTTTTATATTATTATAAAGTAAGTAATATTTTTATAATTTATAAGGATTATTATTAAAAATTAACTTTTTTTATAATAGTATTTTTAATATTATTTACTAAGTATTTAGTATATAATTAGAAATTCTTTATTATAAATAAAATATTTAAGTTTTAGTTTATATAATTTCTTAAAGAAGTAAGTAATTAACTTAAGTTTTTTTTTTTCTATATTATTTAATTAACTAAGTATTCTACTAATTACATAATCTAAAGTATTAGTTTTAATTATAATAGGTTTATTTAAGTTAAATATTATAAATACTAGTATATTTATAAAAGTTTATTTAAGGTAGTTAAAGGTTTTTTAAGTATCTTATATTAATTTAAATTTAATATTTTTCTTAATTAAGTTTATAAATAATATAATAATTTTTAAAAAGTCTTTAATAAAATATTAATAATAATTAGTAAATCCTAAGAAGCCTTATATTTATTTAATATTCTTAAGTAGCTTTTAATTATTAATTACCTTAAGTTTCTTTAGATTTATTTAAATTTTTCCTAAGGTAATAATATATTTTAAAAATATAACTTTTTATATATAAAAGTTATATTTCTTAGGTTTTACTAGAAGTTTATTATTTTATAATATTTATAATATTTTTTTAATATATTTTTTATATTTTTTTAAATTTTTAAAATAAATAAAAATATTATTAAAGTATATAATAATAAAATAATTTATATAGTTTTATAATATATAATTAATTATTTTCTAAAAAAATATTAAAGTATTTATAAATTTAAAAAATATTATTTAATATTTATAAAGTTTATATTTAATATAAAAAATAGTTTTTTATTTATTACCTTTTTTAATTTAAATAAAGTTATATACTTCCTTAAGGTTTAATAAAGTAAAAATCTTAGCTTTTATAAATGAATTTTTAATTTTAGAAATTAATAATAATAATATAATATTTTTTTTAATTATTATATTTAATTATTTATAATTTATAATAAATTAAAGTTTACTATTTTTTTTAAATATAAATATAATTAAATATTCTACTAAGGATTTAGAAAATTTAATATATTCTTTTTTTAGCTAATTTTTAATTTATTTATTAAATATCTTAAGTTTAGTAATACTAAGGTTATAAATTTTATTAAATATTAATACTTTATTATTTATAAATTTAATTTTATAATTTTATTAACTATATTTTAATAATTTAATATTTAGTTTTTTATTAAAAATTAGTATATACTAAAGGTTTATTAATATATTCTTTAGGTATTCTAATATTTAATTTTAGTAATATAATTCCTTAACTTTATATATAATTAAGTTAAAAAATCTAAGTTATTTTTTTTTTAATTTTTTAATATATTTAATTATCTTTAGAAGTTTTTTTAACTTTATAAATTATACTTATTTTATAATTTTTCTATTTTTTATATATTTTTTTATTTTTTTATATAATATAAAGGTTATTAATTTTATTATTAAGGATATTATAATATTTTATTAATCCTCCTAATTTAATTATAATTTTACTAAAATATTAGCTAATTTAAGGTAAATTTACTATTTTACTTAGCCTTTAATTTAGTTAATATTAAAGTTATATAACTTAAGCTAATTATATCTTAAGAATATATTATATTTTATAATATTTATAATATTAAATTTAAATATATTTTTAATTTTACTAAACTAAATAATAAAATAATTAATTTTATAATTAATAATTTTATTATTATAAATAAACTATTATTTCTTAATATTTATAAAAGTATATAGTTTCTCCTTTTTATAATAGTTTAACTATAGGTAGTTAATTAATTAAAATATAATATAACTTATTATAGCTTTAGAGTTTATATAAACTATAATTAGTTTATTATTTAACTATTTATCTACTAGGAATTTTTATAATTTTTTTCTTTTTATTATAATATTTAAGTTATAGTAAATTATATTATTAATACTATTATAATAATTATTATTATTTTAAGTTATTTTATTATTTTATTTTTTATTATAAAAGTTATTTTTAATATTATCTAGTTCTAAAGTAATTTAGCTTAATTTATAAACTTAAATATTATAGTATTTATACTAAGTATATTTAGGTTTTAGGATATACTTATTAGTAAGCTTATAGTACTTTTAAAGGTTATTTTAACTAATCTTTTATATCTTAGTATTATATTTATATTTACTAATATATTTTTTAAAGTTAAAACTTTATTATATTAAGTTTTAGGTAATATATATAAGTATATAGTACTAATGTTAATATTTTATATAATTATTTTTATTATAAAGTATAAACTTATTTTATATATAGTTAGTGTTTTTATAATCTTTATATTATTTAGTAAATTTATATAAAATATATTATTTATATAAAAGTAATTTATAGTTAATAATATTAGCTTTATTATATTAATTTATAAGTAAAATATTATTAATATAATAAAAAGCTATTTTTAATAATTTAACTATTAGATATTTATTTATATTATTTTTAATATATTCCTAAAACTACTTTTTAAATATCTAAATTTAGTTATAGGTAGTATTTAAATTAATTTATTTAATCTACCCTTATTATTTAAAAAGTTTCTAATTTTTAAGTTTTTTTTATTAAACTATTTTATTATATTACTTATTTTCTTTAATAATACCCTTAAGTTTATATTAATTTTTAAAGTATTCCTAATCTACTATAATTATTTTATAAAAGTAATATATACTTTTAGGTTCTACTAAATTATATTAGTTATATATATGTTTTTTAAAGTTATTAATTTCTTCTTAGGTTATTCCTTCGTAAAGGTTATATTATAATAAAAGTATTATATTAAAAAAATCCTTATTATATTATTATATAACTTTATCTTATTCCTATTTATAAATAACTTCTTCCTTATCCTTAAAATTAAGTAAATTTTCTTATTCTATTATCCTATTACTATTTAAGTATAGTTAAGTAATTATAAGTTTTATATTATTAAAGGCTTACTAAACTAATATTTTAATATAGTTTATACCTTTTTAATATTAGTAATTTATAAATATAGTATATTAGTTTTTAATTTCTGCTATTTCCTCTTAGGTAACTTTCTTAAAGGTATTTAAAGTTTATATTTTAAATCCTTTAAGGAACTATTTTAATTTTTATTTATTACTAAAGTATATTTAATACTTATTATTATAGTATATTAAAAAGTATAATATATTATAATTTACTAAAAGTTATATTATATTAATAGCTTAGTTTTTTTTTAAATTCTAAAATAAATATAAATTTTTTATTATTATTTTTTTTTAAAGTTTAATAATATTTCTTTATATATATTTTTTTTTTATAATTATAATATTTAATATTTTTATATTATACCTTAATAATACTAAAGTTTATAAATCTTAGTTTTTTATTATTATATATTATAAAGTTTTTTTTTTTTTTTAATTAATATTATTATTAAAGTAAAAGTACCTTAGGGTTATCTTTTAAAAATTCCTTTTTTACTTATATTTTTAATATTATTAAAATTATTATTTATTAATATAAGTAGCTTTTTTAGTAAGTTTATTAAATATATTAGGTTTCTTATTTTTAAAAAGTTTATCCTTAATATCTAAGTTAAATCCTTAATAATAAAGTATTTATTATATTTTATTATTAAAGTTAGTCCTAGTAGCTAAGTATATAAAAGTAATAATATACTTTATATAAAGTCTTTTTTATTTAATTTAAAAAAGTATATTTTTAACTTCTTTAAATTTATTAATTTTTCTATATAGTTTTTTAAATTATTATTTAAATATAATATAGCTTATAAATAAAGTAACTATATATAGCTTTTTAAGAGTTTTTTTTTATTTAAAATCCCTAAGATATAGTTTAAATTAATTTTTAATAGTTTTAGCTAAGTAAGTTCCTATAGTTTAGATTTTTATAATATTATTAGCTATAATAGTTAAAAAGTAACTAAAGTAATTTTTTATATTTATAAAAAACTTCTAAATTTACTTAAGGTTTTTTTTAAATTTATTAAATAGTAGTAATTTAATAATTTCTCTAGGTTTTTATTATTATACTATAGGGGCTAAGTTTACTATAGGGTTTACTATTAGTTATCTTTAAAAAGTTATAATAGTAACTTCTTAGGTAGTAATTATTTATTATAATTACTTTATAAAGGCTTTAAGTATTAAAAAATATTACTTAGTTTTTTATATATTAGCTAATAGTTAAAAAGTTATTTTAATATTTTTAAAAATATTTCTAAAATTATTTTAAATTTTAATATTACTATTATAATTACTTTAAGCTTTACTTTTATAATTAATATTATTATTTAAAACTTTAAAGCTTATAAATTATTAAGTTTTTAATATTTTATTACCTATAGGTCTAAGGTAATTATTTAAATAAAAGTTATTATTATATAATAAACTAGGTTTTTATAAATATTATAAATTAGCTATTTCTAAAGGATAAACCTTAAAGTAATTTTATAATTTATATTAATAAAATAATTAAATTAGTAAATAAGTAATTTTATTACTAACTATAAAATAAAATATTTAAATATTTAATTTAATTACTATTAAGTAATAATAACTAGCTATTTAAGTATTTTAATAAATAATATAAAATAGATTTATATACTTAGTTAGCTAGGCTAGATTATTAATAAGTATTAATAATCCTATCGTAAATTATCTTAACATTATAGTAATCTATTTATAGATCTTTAGATTATTTAATAATCTAATAATCTATTCCTAATTAATTAATTAATCCATCTTTTATCTAAGGCCAACTACCCTGTAGGCCCATTGTCGCGACCATAAGAGCCAGGTCGTAACAACCTAGTCATACTTCTACTATTATATAATATCTCCCATTTTCGAAAATCTTCAATCTCAAGTTACTCGACAGGCTACTCAACAGGCTTCGATTTTGCTCAACTTGAACGTGCCAACCTCTATCAGACTACTTCCTTATTGTCTCGACTTACGCTATTATAACAATATGGGTGTCTGGAAACAGATAGCCAGATTTCTTCATCTAGGTCGATCTTCTTCTCGTCGACCCGATCTTGTCGAACAGCTGCCGTCTCCTCAGACGGATCATCCCAATCAACCAACTTGTCCTCCTCTGGGCCGGCTTACGATCCCCACAGAAATCATCCTAATGATTACAAAAAAACTTGACATGCCTTCACTCCTATCCTTTGCCTTGACCTGTCAAACGTGTTTCCCCAAGTCTCTAAATCTATCTTCCTCGGAGCAAACCGAGTTCCTGCTTCTCTTAGAAAAGGATGCAGCCAAATATTACTTTTGCCATTTTTGTGTCAAACTTCATCCATGGTATGCCTGCTGGTTTGATCATTCTCAAAATCTGAGCAGGGACTTCTACACCAAATTTGAAGACCACTGTAGAATGATGAATTGGTTTCACCATTTTTCACTCAGTCTTCCTTATCCCCTTGCCCGGGTGGTCATGAATCGGCATTTCTATGGCGCATCTCACGGCGTCTGTGTCGATAAACTAGCGCATCGTGACCAACTGACACATTCACGTTGCTGCTGGACAAGCTCTAGGGACTGGGAAGCTCGAATTATCGACGATTAACTGATGTTATCATCAACCATTATTTTGGGTCCTTTACGAGATTCTGAGGGACTCAGAACAGTTATCAAAACGGGATTACTTTCTTTATGTCGTCATATAACAGCCGAAGTGTTGTTACCTCATCATCAGATTCCCTCGCAGGTTATACTTGGCTTTCAGCCAGATCACTTCGCCCAACGTCTTCAATCAGTCAATTCCTGCCCTCTATGCATGACAGACTACTGCATCGACATTAATTGGAAGGTAAATGGTTGGACAATTGAAATCCTTACATATCATATACTAGGGATCCGATCGCCATGGGATTGGACTTGGCTTGCCATGGCTTATTTTCCTGACAAGGCCGTCAAGATACCCCGACACAAACAGCCATCAGGACATCAGCCAGGGATCGTGAGACATATGTGGAGCAAATTGGATGATCATACATTTCATCCCAAGGGAGAATGGGTAGCACAGCTGGAAGGTCTTAATTGTTTACGGTATGCTGTAGAACGCACCAAGTCAACAAGTTGACTCTGCAGAATGCATTTTATACTTTCTCTTATGCCTCAAGTTAATTATAAAGAATTGCTAACTGCCTGAAAACTTCGCCGCTCTCAATACATCAAACTGATTAAGTATGGGTATTAAGAAGTCGCCTTTGTAAGCTTACAGCTCTCCTATGATGAAGGAGCGGCTATTCGGTACCCCAAGTTGGCTATCCAGCACTCCAGCGACTGCTTGAAATTTGACTTTTACAAGGGGAAAGCCCTTTATGTAATACTATAAGCATTTAGTTAGCTAATAAATACTTAGTTCACTAAGCGTCGGCTACTGTAGCTGTGTTCCCTGGTGTTTTCTGCTGTATCTGCATTTGTCTAGTGGCTGCTACTATATTTATATATTTTTAGTATTTTATACTATATCTGCATTCCCCTAGTACCTGACTGAGTAATACTCAGTATTATTCGCCACATGGGATGCTGAATAGCAGAATTGGGGTGCTGAAAAGGGTTTCCCTATGAGAGACTGATGCCTTCAGTTCATTCAACCAGTAATATTAACGGGCGAGGGACTTTGTAGTTCATACAATAAGAAATCAACACCAAATATTCATCACTACTCGCTACCTGCCATATTCATTACTTCTGACACCGAGGTCCTGTATTTCCTTTTTGTTCTCATTTTCCTTTCCTCTTTTTCGTCCTCTGTTCAACTCTCAAGTCATCTGAAAGACGCCGTCAGACTCGTTTCTTTTTTTTTTTTTTTGGAAACGGTAGTGCTCACTTTGACTTGCTTCTTTGTGTAATTTTCCTATGGCTTCTGAGGGCTTTTCTGTCTCGTTCGCAATCGTTTAAGCGATACTTGCGACCCTGTTTACTGCTTCTTCTTTCTTTCTTACTTACCTTGTGGTAATAAAATCGCGGTGTTTTCCAGCAACAGAAACCAACAAAAACTTAAGAAAATCGAAACGAAGCTCGAAAGTATCGAAAAGAATATGAATAGGTGGTCCCTTACATGAGCTGATTGGCTGCTTCTATCGCTAAATGTGTGCATTTCTTCATTTTGTGGTCTTGCTTTTGCTGACTTCCGCTTGCCGGGCTTCACTAGTCGTTTCATTTACGTTACATACACCTTTGTAAGCTACAAGACGGATCCGTATCAATATTATTCCAACGATCAATAGATTTGAATGAAACCAGTTGAGCTAAGCCTCGATACTGTTCAGGGTTAAAGTGGACCTGGATATGTGGCGCCCAGCTAATGCGTCGTATCTCGTTACGATGAAGAGCGTATTCGAAAGGGGGACTCGTTCATTGTTTAGCCAGCTTAGTTCGCTCCTATTGGAACATCGAAAGCGGAACCTCCGTGTGCTGAAATTGAAGCCCTCCAGACCCAAAATTCAAGGCTGTCTTCATAGAGGGTTTTCCTTTGGTCCAAGAAATGGAACTATAACTATGACCAAGGACTCGCCGTGCTTTTCATTCTTTTAAATACTTGCTGGTTGTCTAGAATTCGCCCTGATTTGTCAACTAAAGCGAAGTAAGCTTGCTATACCCTTTATATTTCATTCATCCGTCCTAGTTGTTTTGTTTACTCCTGTAGTATCTATCATGGCGTTCGAGAATTACAAACCTTCGCTTGACGATCCAGACGCCTGGGTGCCCTACCGATACTACCCTAGCATTCCTGCTGCCGCCGTATTCATCGCTCTCTATTCTATCGTAACCATTGCTCACATCGCTATCATTGTCACATGTCGAACATGGTCATTCACGCCTTTCATTATCAGTGGTCTTTGTGAATTATTTTTTTTTCTTTAAACACCAGCTCCTCGGCAAGCTAACAAGAAGTAGTTGAACTCGTCGGCTACATTGGTCGGGCTATATCAGCCGGTGACATTTGGGCTCTAGGACCATACATCGTTCAAAGCATCTTACTTCTTGTGGCACCGGCGTTATTCGCTGCATCGATTTATATAATACTCGGCCAGATTATGGTCTTCGTTGACGGAGCACAATTCTCTCTGGTGCCCAGGAGATGGTTGACAAAGGTATTTGTCGCCGGAGATGTGGTCTCATTTCTTTTACAAATGGCCGGTACGTTCGCAGAATAACTCGCCTCATACAATGTGGCGTACTAATGAAAAACTCAGGTGGCGGTATTCAAGCAGCCGGTACATTGGATTTCCTCAATCTGGGAGAGAAAATTATCATTGCTGGACTTTTTGCACAAATTGTCTTCTTTGGATTCTTCATCGTCGTCGCCATAACCTTCCAGGTGCGATTCACGCGACATCAAGGGGCACTGAGTCTGAGACTTGCCAAATGGAAGAAGCACATGCACGCATTGTATGTCGGCTCCTTGCTCATCATGGTCCGGTCCATATTCCGCGTTGTCGAGTACTTGATGGGCAATAACGGCTTCTTACTTCGTCACGAGTACCTTCTTTACATTTTTGATGCCACCCTCATGTTTCTCGTCATGCTTCTGTTCCTTTGGGTTCATCCAAGTCAACTGCAATCTTCATACCCCTCCGAAGAATCATCCTATACCTTGGTCATTGGCGCAAACGACACTTTGAAACACAAGGGATCTTCGCAACACCCAAGCCATGGAATATAGATGGATACGTGTGGTTGTCTCCTTTGTGCTTAATATTCATTGTTTTTCTTTTGTGGTAGGCCTAGGTTATGCTATGTATATTAACTTACAGTGGTTGTTATCACTGTAAGAAGGTTGGAAGATGAAATAAAAACTTTTACTCGGATACATACCTGGGTTGACTCCCCGCATCCAAACACAAGCGAAGAAATCTGTCAGTTTGTTTGCTAAACCTTCATCATCTCTCGCACAGATGCCTATCCTAAGTCCGAAAATACTTAAAGACAACGCAGTACGTCATAGTTGATGCCATTTCTGCTTCTAAGCTTGCTTATCCAATCGAGCATGTAAGCTCTAACCTCACAACTAATGATGTAGTGTCTTGAGGCTATCGCATGTACAATTGGGAACCTAACTCGGCGAGTATAACAATAACAGGGCGGTAAACCGAAAAGGTGCTGCGCAAGCGGTGAATAAGGAGTACAAAGCTGGTATGGCATGAGGACCTTGATTGCAAAGTGCAAGTGGGCAAAGCTTCGGGAGGCACAGGTAAAAGATGATATATCCAAATTCGCTTACTGAATGCGATGCCATTGTATTCTTCTTGTCTGCCCTACTCACATTCGATACTCGAAATTCACAAATTCTGCCTGACTCGACAAGATGTGGGCAACAGAGCATGGGGGTGTCGGATCTAATTGTGGACGGAAGGGTGGTGGGACTCAGGTGTAAGGATGAAAACATGCAGATTCGTCCGTCGCATTTCGTTCCGCAAATGAGACCCGTCAGTTCTTCGGTAGATCATCGTAGCGCGTTCGTATCTCGTATTCCTTCGTGTCCATGTCCGAACATGACCCACCCTTGTCGGTTGGAATGCAAATGTCTATCGCCACGCTCGCATCTGCTCGTTCCTCGTCTTCTCTCGTTCGTTCCTCGTTTTCACTCGTTCGTTCCTCTCCTTGCTATCTTCACTGTGCGATTTGTGATTCCTCACATGCATTATAGCCACCGAAATGGCAGGCTCATCTCCACCCGCGAACAAACGCCGAGCTCATACGAAATCGAGAACAGGTTGTGCCGAGTGTAGGAGGAGGCGTGTCAAGGTATGTAACTTTCTACAAATTCTTGTGTCGTCAACTGCGCCTAAAAGCGCTCGTGCTGTACAATAGTAGTCAAATCCATCTAACGCTCTGTCTCTACAGTGCGGAGAAGAGAAGCCGAGTTGCAGACATTGTTTCCGACGAAGCATCCCATGTCTGTATCCGTCTCAGGAGCCTCTTCCGATTCACCCGGCCAAGGCGAGCTCATCTCCCGTGAGTGTGGTAACAGCAGCAACAAGTAATACTGCCGCTGCCACTGCAGCTCAACTGCCGCAGTCTCCTTTGCCGGCTGCAACAAGCTCTCGATGTCATTCCCCTCTCGGAAGGGTTGAGAAGAGTGGTGGCACAATTCCAACTTACACCATCAAGGACATGGCTCTATTACACCACTGGACATGGTCGACGAGCAAAAGTGTTGCCGACTTTCCCGAAGTCAGCCGCTACTGGCAGACCGTATTTCCACAGATTGCGTTTGAGCATACTTTCGTCATGCACGCCATTCTCAGCTTGGCGGCTTTGCATCAGGCATACCTTTACCCAGAAAGAAGAAAGCAGCTGACAATGGAGGCTATGCGGTATCACAACCAGGCAATACACGGCTTCCAGCGCGGCATCGAGCATATGAATGATGGTAATAGCAATGCGCTGTTCGCGTGGTCCTCGTTAAACATCATTTATGTGTTTGCCACGTACGGGCAACTTTACGACGATGTGGAACTCGATATGGCCCCGGCAGCCCGAAAGTCACGAGTACTAGGCGTGGAGTGGCTTCCAATGGTACGTGGTGTTGAAGCCATTCTACATCCTGTGTACCAGCACGTCCGATTCGGACCATTGAGTTCGCTATTGAGCACTGGAAATTGGGATCACCTAGATCCGGACTCCGAGTGTGTAGCCGATGATGAGCGCTTCCGTAACCTTGGCGATATATGGGCAGATAGTAGTGACCATGAAATCTACGACAAGACGTTATTTCTTCTCAGAAAATCTCTAGCATATATGAAACAGTTCGAAACCATGAATACTGAGACCGCAGGGACTTTGACTTATAACAGAAGATTGTCTGGGCCTATTGTCTGGGTATTAACCACCCCTGGGGAATATTTTCAGCGATTACACCAACGGCAACCACATGCGATGCTGCTCTTTGCTTATTTTGGCGTGGTAATTCATAGCTTGAATGGTTACTGGTTTTTTGGAGGATGGGGAAGGAATATCGTAGAAGTAGTTGATGAACTATTAGGGGAGTACTGGAAACCGTGGACAGAATGGCCAAAACAGGCTGTAGGTCTTTCATAGTGGCTTCTTAGCTGTCAATAATATTTGTCTAATTATACACATTTATCTGTACAGGTATAAATGAGTCTATCTTTGGGGGCCTAAAAGATATAAGTCTGCAAGACGAATAGTGATTTAAAAGCCTCATTACCAAAGAATTCAGATTCGCGCGTGCTAGGTCATTTCCGATCCAAGTCTTTGATGGCGTTCGCCGAATGCTCTCAAATTGACTTCATAATCCGTTGCGGTTTTGTGCTTCATTGATGCTGCCAATTCACTCGGATGCACCACATTCAATAAAACCATGACCAAGAACATGAGCAGACCATCAAAAATGTACAAATATGCTTCGTGGTGAAGCAGATACCCATTAAAGCCCTGGGGATACTCTACCACTCTGAAAATGGATCTCACCATGATGAGGGTACTTGCTATATAGAGTGTGTTCATGTGTTTCTGCCATTGGAGTTCGTTGGATAAACGGATCGTAGGCACGCGACGAATGGATACGTGGAATTTGACAGCGATCACCATGAAGAAACCGAAGAAGACGAGCTGAACAAAGAGCCCAACAATGATAATGTGTGATCCAGTTTCTAGAGCAGAAGCAGTCCCCGACGCTTGATAGCCGCCGCCTAGAGAGAATTGAGATATTAGCTATCGTCTCATCAAAAGATTGATAACGAAGCCAACGATGATATGGGCTTGTTTTATACATACCGCCGCCTTGAAGAAAAAAGGAAAGAACGTCTCCGAAAACGAAGACCTTGGTCAACCATTGCTTTCGGATAAGGCAATGGGACTCGCCAGCCACAAGGGAGATAACTCTTCCTAGTTCCATGTAAATTGTCGCAGCAAAGAGAGCAGGTGCGACGAGAAGGAGGAGAGATTGGGTTATATATGGTCCTAGAGTCCAGTTTGGCGATTCTTTGCCGGATGCACAACGGGCAGCATAACCTATAAACTCAACTAGCGGAGAATAGCGTTAATAAAAGGTGTTGCTGTTTTCTTTCCTCCTCAGAATAACGGACGAATGAATCTTACAAATACCCCCAACTATAAGGGGAATGACGAACCAACACCGAGTCCGAAATGATTGGTACATATGGAAGCTAGTTGTTCCCAAGAAAAGGAGAACAAAGACAACAGCCCCGCCAATTGTAGGATTGTAGTGATAGAGCTTGAACTCCTCCACACTAGGGCTTGCCTCTCTGACGATCAAAGCGCCTACCAAGAGTGGGGTGTCGGTATCCATGAAGAGCAAAGTAACAAGGAATGAAGGAAATGAACGATTCTCAAAACTGAATGTGCTGTGATTCTATGTCAAACCACTAGTTGAGATTTGATTACTTTAACTGTATATGAAAATAGCAGTGTCGTTAACGCATGTTATTCTTAACAACTTATAGAGAGCGGTGACTAATATGGCAACGAAATTGATAAGAAAGGAGAGACTGTGTTGAGAAAGAGAGGCGGTGGCAGACTGATCATAAATTGACATCAGTATCTATTTATAAGCGCCTCTCAACAAGAAGATTCAAGTATAGTAAGTCAAAATGTTAGCACTGTTTTTGCGGAGTGGCCGAGCTAAATGGCAGGACTGGTGGCTGAGTTCTCTCAGATTAGCGTATGCTCCGATTTCAAGGATGGTGTAACGCAATATAGATGACTAGGGTAGATATATGCGTAGCCTAAGAGAGAGACGGTAAAACCCCACGAGATCAACTCCTTATCCCTTATACATAGGCCGATTTTTGTAAGTCATTGCGCTCGCCGAGCGCCAAGCCTAGTCAGGTAGCGAGCTCATAGACGCACTTACGTCTAAACTAGAGAAGGTATTCCATATTGTAATTGTAATAGTTCCTTTGCTTCAACTCAGAGATTACTAAGGGGAGTTGATCAAAAAGTTGTTGCATACAGATATCTAGTAAGAGTTGGTCTATCAGCCGAATACAAGGATCTTCTTGGGTGGTTATTGATCTTCATGATGCAAGAACGAGTTCCTAGAGCAGTTTGGGTATAGCGAATTGTTCAGCACTATTCACAAGGCAGACTCATCCATCTCCTGGGGTCAGATCCAGGATAAAGCCTTGCAAGATGAAACCACATAGATAGCCAAGCATTTTCAGACATCTTCCAAGGATTGTTCAGAGGCGCAGCTGAGGAGCCTAAAAATAATTGGCAAGGAGAAGAGGTTACTCTCGCTGTCCCACACCCATGACAGTGGATTGTCGTATTTCGTACTCGTATGTTAGAGTGCCACATAGTAGGTAACCCTAGACCAATTGCCAGTCTTTGATTGTTTGGAAAAGCTCTTAGCTTCATGGTGAGCATACTCTTGGAAGCTGTGTTGCCAAACTACAATAAACTCACTATTGGATTGGACATTCTGCCAGAGAATCCGAGCTACACTTACATCTTGGGCTACAAGCAGTACCAAAATTTGTCCATGAAGCTTCAATTATGAAGTTTATAAATACAGATCAGGTACCCATCCAGAAGGCTGGAGGCTTGAATGACAATGATTCCACAAGAGCATCAGCAACCAGGAGGAATCGTACGCCAGGGACACCATCTCGCATATACTTTTTTGCAAAACCCGCCCATACCACACGAAAGCACATGTTGTCCGTTAAACCAGTACTTGTGACTCAGATACAGCATTTTGGCAGCCAAGCCCATCTCGAGGAAACGGTTGATGTTCTCTCCGCAGGCTATTGGGCTTCCTGGTTCGACAAGGATATCCGAGAATTTGCTCGAACCAAAAAATGCTGTCCCGAGCTCGTCATGATGAGCGAAAATATTCATGATATTGTGCGACTATCGAAGAGGTGTATTGGAGTGGTGCTTGGGAAAGCCGACACAAGCGGTAACACAGCAAACTTATGGATCAACAATATGTCCTTTACCATGTGCAAGGGCCTTGGAAGTAACACCTATGATATCGCCATACCAACATTGAATCATACGGTTCGTGCTTATTACTTTGCATGAATGATACAACGTTAACACAGACAGGTAATCGATGGTTTTGAACTAAGAGAGACCGACACAGATAGTCTCATTGCGAAGTTCAGCAAAGATTCCATCGAAATTGATCAGTTCGATGCCACTTCTGACCTTCAAAGCGTCGGATTCGCAAGCATACAGCAGCGAATCAATGCAGAAGCAATGGTTCTGCTCACAGCTGTTTGGGTAGCCAATCAGGAAGGCTGGATCTTCCCAGATGCAGTGTAAAGCAGGATGTGGAGGGCATGTTAATTCAAGCGGAAATAAAACCCAGAACTGGGTGGCCTAGTGTGGAATTTTCTTTGGCGACACCAGTGAACGGTGAAGATTTGAGGGTCAAGTTGAAACGGGTTACAAATGTTAGTGGTGCGTAAGGCATACAAAAAGTTGTCGTCCAAAACGTCCAAGGGTGGCTCGTTTATAGAACGAAATACGACACGCTATCCGCAAACCCATGTCCATGTCCACATCTACATATGGAGATTGTCCGACAGAGACTCGGCTCTTCCCACTGCCCTCTCCGGAACGAGTCAAGTAGGTTTCCAGTGGACGACTCCCCAACCTTAGATGAAAGACATAAAGTTTTATGTTAACCTATTGTTACTCTAGTAGACCCGTGCACAGAAAGCTTTTATCTTGATTAGGTGTTTTCCATCTTATACATCCAAAGACTTTAAATCTGTAGTTATTTAAGTCCCATTTTAGCAATTACCTAGCCCATGTGCTAAAGAATATTACTATGTATCCCCCCTGCTCAATATTAAAGAACAAAGCTTCTACCATTACCGTCGGAGTAATTACAAGCTGTTTGTCTCTAAGAATTGGATCATCTTCTGGAAGCTCTCCGGCCCGCTCTTGTGGGCGGCAATAGCATGCCCAGCACCCGCCGCGATATACGTTTGACTTCCTTTCGACGCGGCTGGATAGAACGTCGACAAAGTCACGACGTTTTGATCCGTCGGGTAGAGACAGTTGCCGCCACAGAAGACGAGATCATGTTGACCATTGACAATCTGGACTGGCCCAGTGAACTCTGTTGACGGCGCAACGATGCCACCCAGCGTGAGCAAGACTCCCAGTGTATTCGTCTGCTTGTTGGCAACCTGTTTTCTGAACACATCCTCGTCATAGTTTGGGTACCGGTAGAAGGCAAACTGGATGCCGGCAGCCGACTGCTGCGTCAAGAAACCCGCGGGCAAGTTTTTGAACTGAGGTGCCGGGTCTGTGTTTGCCTCAATGAAGTTGAAGGCTGCGACGGTTAATGCGACTGAGGCAGCACTGGCGCTGGTGCCGGACAAGATTATGGCGTCGAAGTCTTGCGGATATTGCGTGGTGATGCCCTGTGTCAGCGTACTTCCCGCGCTGTGCCCAACACCCACGACGTTGTCGAAACTGTAACCGCCAAATTCGGCCTGCCGGAGCAGACCAACCAGCTCGTGCGTGACGGCGACCTGAGCAGTTGCCTGCACAACCTGGATGGGATCCGGGTGATCGGACTTCCCCACGCCCAACTGGTCGTAGGAGAGTGTGGCATATCCTGCTGCAGAAGCCTCATCGACGTAGCTGTAGCCTGGGGCAATGTCCCAGTAAGTGTGGTCGAGAGTGGCTCCGTGTGTCAACAGTTGCACTGTCTTGACCTGGGCCAACTTGTCAGGGTCTGTTGGTAGGCAGAGTTTGACGAAAATATTATAACGGCCGGATATAGTACTGGGCCCACCGGCGATGACCTGGGAGATCCACGCTGCGTCCGCCTGGAACAACTCGACAAATGACTCCGTTACGGCCCTTTGATCTTTAGGTGCCTCATAAAGAAGTTTGGTGCCGGTTGTATTCACAGATACCGCAACATGGCCAGAAATGCAAGTCGAGCCACCGCCGGATGATGGGCCAATGACGGGATTGGAGAAGCCATCGGTGCTGTAGTCGGCTGATGTAAAGCCAAAGAATGGGTTGAATAGTAACGCCATTTTGAACAAGGTAGAGGCATTCATCTTGGTGGGAAGCAGATGGATATGGAATCAAGGTGAAACACACTTTTGGAACACAATGGCTGTTTTTATACTAAAATGTTTGTCTTGATGGCGGTGTTCTGACGACCTTCATATTGAACGGTTGCCTTGGGTCGCAGGTGCAACTCCGCTCTGCCTTGTCAGAACGCGTAATGTGCTACAACCAACAGCTTGCCAATTCCGTCTTTAACACGCTGGGCTATGTTGTTAGGTCTGGAGGTCTGTCACTCCGTAAGCAAGGAAGAATCCTTCGCGTTGAATTTATTGATAACCTACATAGAAAAAAGCCCTGAAAATGCCTCAAAGTTATTTTTGACTTGTGGCAAAACCTATGTCAAAGTAAAAGTTACAGAAAGGTATTCACAATGCGAACTTGCACACTAACGCCGGCGGCAATGGAGTGATTACTATTCAGCCTTGAATTCAAGACTGTTAAAAAGGCCCCGACCGCTTTTGACACTGTAGGCAAGACTAATAGCTATAGCTTTGTCATTTAAGAACAAGACAAATAATCTAATAATAAGGAACGCCTTTTTTCAGCGGCACAATCTGATCGGAAAGGCCAAATCCCACTCTTCGCATTGCTTCCTCCCCGTCGGCCTCTTCATCAGCATTTCGCAGGAACCCAAATTGAAGTTTTGTTGACTTAATAGAATCCCTTAGCGGCATGGCACCCATGGAGCTTCCTGCTGTTAAGTCGTCTAACCGATAGTTTCTCGTTGTTGACATGAATGCTGAAAAGGACAATTGGTGGCTGACGCCGTTTTTGAAATAAGCAGCGCCTCCGATGAGCAACGCAATCAACGTGCCCAGAAAGACGACAGCGTATGTGATGATGAGAACTCTTCGGTTATATGAGTAGACATTAACATCGGAGGAAATTCTGACCATTGTGTCGTTGTGGATTCTGCGGTGGTTACATGTCTTGTTAGGTGCCCTGCCCATTGTGTCATTACTTTTACAAGGTTACCTCTTTACTTACAGTACCTGACCGAGACTAAACACACTCAACGTGATGTTTCGCGAAAGCTCCTCTATGAGCTCACCAACAGTCTTGTTCCGGGCCAAGGCGCTTAAATCCTGTGCTAGCAATTCGGGCAAGAGGCCAGAACTAGCATTGTTCGTTGACTCAGCCTTGAGAGCACCGAAGATGGCTGTGTCTGTAACTTGTGTTTTGTATGCCATAATGCCCTTATCAAAAACGCGCACAGCTCCTCCAAGCAGAGTTGCAAGTGCATCGGCAAGGTAGAAATAAGTGCCATATACATCCTCTTCAGTCCACTTGAAGCTGTATTCAGGATCAATACGCTGCGCTTGCTCGGATGTAGAGTAGAAGAAGCGCGTGCTGTATTCGGTGTCGGTTAAAACACAATCATACATTATGTTTTGAGCCGAAGCCCAGAGCCTTCCATGGTTATATTCTCCAAAAATAATGGATGACACATTTTGCAGAGGAACTCTATATGTACCATTACCATATGAACCCACGATACCCTCGCAGAGAGGCAGAGAAGTATCCCATTGTGGAAGGCTTCCGAGCGACATAGACGGCTGTGTAATACATGAAAATACGAAAGCTAGAAAAGCCTTCCACTGTTCTCGGAGTGGCGTGTTTTTCGAATCGGTTATTCTAGATAGTATTGGCGTAGGCGGTGTAAATGCCAGCCAGGCCATGGAATCCAAGGATCCCTCACACATAAACGCAGTAGCATTGAGAGTCATATAAATAGCTTCTGATATTATTGGAGACGGCTCTCTGCAGCGGAAAGACGGACCGTGGAAGGTCAAATTATATGTTGAGTTCGCAAGGCCAATATTCATAGGCAAGATTTGTAATGAGGTGGCTGTTGTCGAAACAAGACGTGATAAGTATGGAGTGATTCCATTACTAGTTGACTGACCATCATATCCAACGACACTAGAATTATAGTCGTAGAGAGGCTGAACGTGAGAGAAGTTGACGACAGGAACGGGGAAAGACTTAGAAGTTGATAGAGTTGGAGGTACCACCACGAGCGTCCCAGGAGTGATGACGGCTGCAAGTGGAATACACCTGTGTTGTATATCAGCCGTCTTCATCTATTTATAATACAGGAGATAGGAAGAACGTAGAGATGGAGATAGACTTACCATACAAGAAGGGGCATGATAGCTGCCGCTTTAGATTTACGCAAAAAGTCCACGCTAAAGAAGCTCAGAGGGCTCTGGGCTGCTGAAAACATTACATCTAGGCCAGCAACCGTAACAACCTTGTTTCTAGCCGTGAGCCAAGCTCGCTATTCATAAGCAACAATGGCAGAGGCGGCGAACATGGCCTTGGCCAGGAATGCGAGTCCCGCCCCGAATCGCAGTTTCCATTCATGGCTATTACGCACAGCTTCCAGAGTCCATTCCTCTTATACAATGACAGCTTCTGAGCCGTCTATACTATCATAGTATAAGTGGTGAGCAACAGCGGCGCCGGTAGCCCCTATGAACAAGCCGATCATCGATGTCGGAGACCGCCAATGAATGCGCCATACACCAGTCGTCGTTTTTTGAGCTTCAGGCTCGTCCAATTGCTCCTGGTGCTTGTTGATGGTTCCTTGAAAACCAGTAGCCTCTCCATCTTGGGATAATACGTCGTAACTAGACGCCATGGCGCAAGAATGGAAACAATTAGAACGGGTCCAAACACTTTAAAGTGATTTGATTGACAAAAGACAATAATAAATCAGTGCCGTGCTCTTCGGACTGCCATGGTTTTGACCTCAGTTTCGACTACCTCCCTCCCTATTATATTATGTCATTCAGCCTAGTCTGCCATGCCAAGGAATGGCTGATGTTTTATTAGAGGCCACCTCCAGTAGGACAGCAGCAATCATTATCGCGATAATGAGGCTTCTGAGTTCCTGCTCTTCTTCGAACTTTCGGCTTATGCAAGGCTTTGCAGCTCATAGGTTGATAAAAGATCCTTATCACGCTGTGGAACATAGACTAGAAAAAAAATGACTATATATAGTCATGGCTACGGAATACTGCAGCGGCCCAAGAGGGGTTTAATTCATGAATCGGCCTAGGTTGCACGAGTTGCCTCACTTTATGAGTCATGTGTCACAAGACGGCTAGGTCTTTGTATTTTCTCTGGTGCAAATTACTCCCGAGACCTTATGCCGTGGTAGCTGGCTAGTAAAGTATAGCCTTATCCTGTTATAGCAGTTAATATGTCCTCTCTATGGGAGTGTCTTTTCTTCTTGAATGAGGAGGATTAGTCTCGATGGGTAAGCCATGAGTGCCTCAAGGGACTATTTTCCGCGTATACCTGTATATATCCCTCTGGTTTAGTCTCTTATGCTATACATGTACTCACTCTCTCAGCATAGTCAAGGCCGCCCCTAATCACCGCCAGATCGCCACTCCTTGTTAACATAATATCTCCCTTTGTCAAAGCACAAACAATGTCCCTCTTCCCGGCGAGCCAATGGTATGGGACGAAAAAGTGCTCAAAGACCTCGACCGTTGGGGAATCTTTGCGTTGCGCGATCTCTAACTTGCTCTCGCCGAGATCAACAGAGCACACCCAAAAAGACCGGTTCAAGAATACGAGTTTCCTCGACTCGTCAATTCCGATGATATGGGTAGCGTCGAGTTCGAATGTTGTCATCCTTGAACGAAGCGGAGCGGCTGGACTCGTTGTCATGATCATATCCTGCCTGTTTTCATCCGTGGCAAGTTGATCCAACGCCGCCACAACATCCAATTCCTTCCCTAGCGAGCTTCTATGGTTATTTCCGACGGCGAGGCAGTCTGCGTCAATTATTTCAATCCTGTTGGTCTTGACGGAGCTGTTTGGATGTAACAAGTTGAGCATGATTCTTTGTTTTTGGCCGAGCGAATAGAGGATCGCGCTTTTGAGCTCTGCCGTATCGTTGTCAAATGGCAATGCAATAGACAAAACTTTAGACCAGTCACTCCAGCAGTAGGCGCAGACTTTGACGTTGTCGACACAAATCAAATGTAGAGATGATTCTGGATGAGGGAGCCATTTGCGGATTCCTGGTGTTTGTGAATATGTCCGCTCTCTCTCATAGTTACCACTGTCCAAGTTGAACAGATAATCAGACTCGCGAGTCGATACCAGAAACTTCGCTGCGATTTCTCCTACTAGCACATCTATGATTGCCTTCTCGGAGTCGAGGCGGGACTTGAAGAGCACCATCAGATCGCTGAGCCAACCTTTGTCTGCTGACTTCTTAATTCTGTGTAGGAAGATCCTGTTGGAGGCATCTACACTAAGCAGGGCATCTCTCCGATCAATCCACACCAACAGGCGGACTGGTGACTTGTGGCTGTAGAGAGTCCCCAAGGTCGCTGCTATTTTTCGCTCGTACAGTACCACTGATCCATCATCCTTTCCGCAAAAGATAACTTCGGACGTGTGATGGACCACCATGGCGGTAATCTTCGTTTTAGCTTCCACGGAAACCGTCTCGACCACTGTGGTGGAATTAGATCCGCTGCTATCATCGCTCAGGGACTCCCGCAACAGAGCTTCAGGTTCCCAAACAGTGCACTGGGCGCCTCGTATGTCGGCAAGAAGCATACTGTCTCTGGTAAAGGCAAGCTGCTTGATATACGAGTTGGATGACTTGACCCGATAGAGGAGCTTGAACGTATCAAATTCGTAAACGTGGATAATCCCATTTGCACCACCCGCTGCGAGGAGACGCCCATTGGGGCTTGGGGCGAGGGTTTGGCAGTTGGCACGAAAACACTCCAGCTGCTGATTGGTGAAGGGGTTAAGGAGGGCAAGATCACCATCGAGGTATGCAACTGCGAGAAGGCTAACGTCAGGGTTAGGGTTGAAAGCAAGCGCGACGACGACATGCGTGCTAGTCTCTCCACTAGAGAGTTTCTTACCACAGCTACCAGCGTAGGCGTCCTCTTCCATGTCCCATAACGTAATGGGTTGGCCGTTGTAGGCGACAGCAAGCATTCTGTGGCTGGTAGAGAGAGTCAGTGCGCATGGTGTCCCAGACGGAGGCGTTCGGTTCGTCTCTAGTATATTGGTATCGCTCCATGGCTTCCGCGCCAACTCCGGCCGGGCGTCGTGTCTCAAATTCCAAGTCGCGACGTAGTTGTTGCGGCTCGCAATTAAAAGCGTCTCTCCATCAAATTCCATCCCCAGCGGACGCGTAGGGTTCGCAAGACTGTGCACTACTTGCCCACTGCTGATGTCCCAGACCTTGGCCATCCTCATACCACAAGTCGCTACAAGGTCGCTTTTGGCCTTGAAAGAAATGAAGTTGACAGCTTCACCGTGCTCAAAGACTTTGTACTCCTGGTAGGATGTGGCGTAGTACAATACGACGGTTCCTGAACTGAGACCGACGGCCAGGAATTCGTCTCCAGAACTCAACGCCCTTGGTTGACCCTGACGGAAATCGATGCACAGCAGCCTATCATCCCATTGCTTGTTAGGCGCGCCAAGCACTGCGAACCTCCGGCTTGAGCTCCTGGTGTTGTATACCATAGACTCGGTGGGACAGAAAGGGGGTATCGACGCGTATATTGCTGATGGTGATACCATGAGGGCGTTAGCGAACATGGCAGGTATCCGGGCAAGGTCTGTGGTCCACTGTCGGAGAGCTCGTATCCGAGGGTCTAGTGGTGAACGCTCAACGGCACACGCATTAACGTAGGTTTTGAGATGTTTTGAGGCGCGGATCAGGTCATTGAGATTTTGAGAGTCGGCAATCGTTTCGATCCAAGTGAGGACGTTGGATCTCAGGAACTGCACGACAAGCTGGAACGTCCCTGCCTCCAATGGATCAGCCCTCGAGAGATGATATGAGTACGCTGTGTATGCATAGGCGGCGAAATCTAGTCTTGTTGCTAGTACATTTGCCGAAGAACGGCGTCGACTGTTCCTCGGAGGCTTCATTTCCTCCCCGACAAGGTAATTGAGGCACACCTGAGCCATCCGTGTGTGCGCCTTAGTTCTCTCGATAGAGAACTCAGACTCAAGTCCGCCGGCTACAAGGAATTCTCTAGCAGTTTCATGCACCATATTAACTCTCCCATATTTATCCACGACCACTAGTTGACCACAGAGTGCGGCGATGCTTTCTGCTAATCTGGGGAATGAGTCGTGGAAGTCTAGAGTCAGAGCACCGTCTAACTCGCTGATTGTCATAGGTCGAACCGCGCATGCTGCCCACATGAGAATGGTTTTGGCCAGCTCCTTTCCACGAGCGGCCTGCGACATGTAGTCTAAAATCCTCTTGTATAGTGACTCCATGCCTCTCGGCACATCTTCAAGAACCTGGTGAATTTCCTTTCTGCTGTGGCAGCGTAGGAGTTCCTCAAGCACCAAGATTGTCCACAAGAAGGAGCCTTTAGATTTGTCTAGAATCTTCTCGACTAATGTACCTCGATCGTCAGGTCCCACGAGCTCTAAGGCCTGGGTCCTCCCCTCCACCAAAAGCCTGAGATCTGATTTTGTGTCCGTTGTCGAGATTGACAAAGACTGGACTAGGTTGGGTGGAACGATCGAGAAACCTTGGTCCAGATCGACCGTATCCCGACTTGTGACGAGGATTCTCAGGGGTATAGATTCGTCCATGTTAGAAACAATGGCATGAATAAGGACTGAAGAATTGGAACACTCGTCCAGGGCATCGATGACCCAGTAATGCCGAGTCATTGTGGCCCGGAAAATGCCAGAAAGGAAGAGGATTCTCCAGAGGGTACGTTCGTCGACGCGATCTAAGCGAACACCATCCGCCTGCATCTCTAGGATGACCTCAATAGCTTCGGTACTGGAGCTAGCCATCTGAAAAGCTAGAGATCGTAGACAACGACCTAGGTTGGACTTCGACTTGTCTCCATGTTTGAAGAAAAAGTAGCTGCATGCCTGGCCGGACTCCTTAAGCTGATTGATGACATAGCCAGCGAGTACAGACTTTCCAGTTGCTGGCTTGCCCTTGGCCCATAGCGTCCTGCCATTTCCGGATTCCCCATCTCTCCATTTGACGTAACTGGCCTTGGCTGAAATCCATTCACACGACCCGTGCATCCGAGCTTCGCAGACGTTTGCAAAGTCATCGTCCAAGACGTCGGCAACTCCCAGGTACTTCTTGAGGGTTTTGATCTTTTCACGCCTTTTTTTCAGCTTCAGCTCCAGAATTTTCGTAGAAATTTTGCTGACAGTAGAGGCAAGCGCGTTTCGTAGGAGGGCGTAGTTGGAGTCTTCGGGTGTATCAAACTTGCATATCGAGCGGTGGTCAGCAGTCATGGGTATCTGCTTCTCTTCACGGTACCCGAGGACGGCCGACTCAGGATTGACGATGAGTGAGCTAAACCGCTTCATATTCTGCGTTTCGTAGAACGACCAAAGCTCAAGGCCGGCCGAAAAATGCCGGAATTCGTCATTGATGACTTGAACGGCCCCAGAGTTCGGTTCTAGATCGCTAATATAAGCGCGGTCGTACGCAACCCTGAGGAGGTTCTTCAGCATCTTTGCCGAGTCGGCACCTCGATGTGGCGTGGCCAGGAAATAGAGTGCGGCGAATCGCCCAGCCAGCGCCTTGTGCACTACGTCTTGTTTCGCAAGGATATATGCTTTCTTCATCACTAAGCCACCCATGCTGTGGCCAATAACAACGATATGTGTCCCGGAATTGGCGATGCATGGCGAATTGCTGATCGCGCCTAGGAATGACTTGCCGATGTGGTGTACGTTCAAGCAGTCCTCCTTGCCCTTCAAGTAATCCGAGTCGTACCCATAGCTATGGATGCGGACATTCTTGAATGCAGGGTCTTTGGAGAGCCACTCCTTTGGCCAAAAATGAGACTGCAGGGACGACTTGCTCCATGTTTTCGCAGAATTGCCGCCTAGGCCATGGACGAAGATGAAGTCGATCTCCGGCGCCGTCGGGGAATAGAGGAGGCTCAGTCCAAGCGGGCCCTTTACGCCCTCCGCTTGATCGCTCGAGGTGGTTGACGTCCTGGGCAGGATTTCTGACAGAGGAAGCAGACTCTTCGAGCTCTTGTGCGAGTCGCGACTACTTGAGGGACTGTCGGGATGTAGGTCGGGCTTTGTGCGCCGCTCCTTTCGAAAGAACTAGTACAGTCAGCGATCTGGTAGGATTCAAGTCATGTTCCCAGGAGGCTAAGGAGGTGAAAGTTAACCATTGTAGTCCGCAGAACTCAGTGCCTGGGGCGCCAATCTCGGTTGCCCAGACTCATTCAAGGTGACGTCGGCACGATGGTCTGTCCCTTCAAAGTGCATATAATGGAGTTGTTTCAGGAGAGACTCTTGGTGGTGCTCAACCAGCTCGCGACCGGAGCACCTAGAAGGTGATGAGTGTCAGCCCTCCCTCCCGCTTCGAACCACCAATTAGCAGTGTGATTGCTTCAACCCTGTCGCACAGGCTCGGGAAAAACAACGGCATGTGTTACCCTAAAAAATCGCGCACCCAATACTTCAAAAGCGCCCTGTACCTTTGCCCTTTCTTGACGATGCTGTGTTGATTTGGTTTGTAAGATTGCCCAAGCATTGTGTATGATTTCAGAGAGCCATTTACGATGGATACACAGACGAATCCAACCTTTGCGGTTGGGGACCACGAGGCTTTCATGGAGTTAGCTCTCATTCAGGCACAAAAATCACCGCCAGCTGCCAACAAATTCTGCGTTGGAGCCGTACTTGTCGACGCCGCCAAGGGAAAGGTCCTATCGACAGGATACTCGCTTGAATATCCGCGAGATTACAAGGGAGATCCAGGCACCACACACGCAGAGCAGTGTTGTTTTATCAAGATCGCCGACGAACACAACCTCTCTGAGGAACGCATTCATGAGGTCCTTCCGGCCAACACGGCGCTGTACACGACCATGGAGCCATGCAACGAGAGGCTTAGCGGCAACATGACCTGCGTGACTAGGATCTTGAGACTTAAGAGCGCCATCAAGACTGTCTACGTGGGAATCAAGGAGCCAGGGACGTTTATCGCGCACAATGACGGGCAGGAAAGGCTGGAGGCAAACGGTGTCAAGGTTGTGTTCCCCGTTGAACACTGGCGTGACAGAATCACCAAGGTCTCAATGACTGGGCACTGAAGACGAAGAAGAAAAGATCAAGGTTGCGGGAACGCCCAGACGGCCCGGATGGTCACTCAGCTCGAGTTGGTTTTGACCGTCTTATTGTTATCTAGAGATGAAATTGGCATAGGTACATAAAGACGTTGCAGAACGAGCTGCAGCCTCGGTGCATCTCTCAATAAGCTCTTTCTCCTTAGATAACTCTCATCAATTGGTTAACACCGCCTAGTGTGCTTCTCACCACTGTCTGACAGAATAAAGTAGCAACTTAGAATTGATAAAGATTCGCGGCAGTAGGTATTGTGTACCGTTAGCTGCGATAATCGGCGTTTATACGTCGTTCCATGGCGTTCTCCTTTGAGGTGTCTTGTGGTCTGTTGGGTGGTTTCGGTAAGACTCGAATCACTCGCCTGCAATTGGCCACCATGATGGTAGGGGCATCCAGAAACGCCGCCTATAAATAAACCCTGCGTCTCCGAGAACCGGATGATCTCCAACCAGCAGAACGCTGAACAGATTCCGCACATTCTTTGAAACAGGAAATGAACTACAACGGCGCGGATGGCCTTGAATTCGGGGCGGGAAATACTAAAATAGACCCAGCCTTGTTGAGGGGTAAGCCACAGGCCCTTGGCGAACTCACAAGATCGTCTTCATATTGACTGCCTCCCAAGAACTGCCGGAAGGATGCAAGGTCACATCCACCGAGAACCACGGCGTAAGCTTCTGGGCGCAGACAGGTCGCGTCGATGTTCAGCTCCGCGATGGTACACCGCAGTCCTTCTTCGTCAAGGTCATTTCGAAAGAACTAGGCATGAATATGACCAAGGGTGAATTTCACTCAATGAGCGCGATGCACAGCGTCCTGCCTGAATTTGTCCCAAGGCCCATCGCTTGCGGCACCTATGAGACGATCGCAGACACCCACTTCTTCCTCTGCGAGTTTCGAGAAATGACTGACGATATGCCTGACCCTTACAAATTTGCCGCTTTTCTGTCAGCACTGCACCAGAAAAGCGAATCGCCTACTGGCAAGTTCGGATTCCACATCACCACCTACGCGGGAAACCTACCTCAGTTTGTGGCATGGGAAGATAGCTGGGAGGCATTCTTCGCCAAGTCCATGAGACAGGCGCTTGACCTGGAGATTGAAAGGAAAGGTCCTAGTGAGGAGCTCGATGTCCTCTCCCATGCTCTGTTCGAAAAGGTTATTCCGAGGCTCCTGAGACCTCTCGAGAGTGACGGTCGAGTAGTGAAGCCCTCACTTATTCATGGAGACCTTTGGTACGCAAATGCAGGGATTGATGCCGACGGCGACCAGCCTCTTGTCTTTGATGCGTGCTGCTTCTTCGCGCACAACGAATGTACGTCCCCCTGCGAAACACTTGCGGTTACACATGCTAAATAACTTGAATAGATGAGTTTGGTCAGTGGCGACCGGCTTGCAATAGGTTTGGGGATGAGTACGTTGCTGCCTACCACACATTCACCCAGATTTCGCCGCCGGAAGAAGATTTTGAAGGCCGCCTAGATCTCTATAGGCTGTGAGACACTCAGAAACTCTTTTCCTTCTTCCTGATATACGTAGCTGATATCAAGCTAGGAGGTTTGACACCCATGTATCAGCGCTTTTTGTTGATAACGAGACACTTCGCACACAGTGAGGCTATGTATTCTCAGCCTACTGTCTAGTTTGGCGGCTAATAAGCTTAACAGGGTCCTTGACGTTATGAGAGATTTGGTCCACAGATATGGTTAGTTGAATTTATTACGGCCTGATTGATCGCTAAAAGTGTATCTAATTGCAAAGGAACCGTGGGGATTTAGCTACGGGCCAGGGCAAATGCCGAATTCCTACCATTGGGCCGGGCTGCGTTAGGGATATTGAACCTACATTCAATTACAGATCTAGGCGAAGGGCCCTTCACGATTAGTTTAAAAAAGAAAACTATTTAAATTTTCCAGGGAATACTATATAAATGACTAAGTATGATTTATATACTAAATATAAACTATTATTAATTATTTATTTAATTACTAAAGAAAGTAATAATTAATAATTATAAGACTATAGCTATTATTAATATTATAGCTATAGTTATAGTAGTTATTTTGGTGCTCTTTAGAGCACTATAGCTAGCTTATAGCGCTAGCTATAGCTATTTCCAGTTGGCTATTCCCTATAGCCTTTTATAACTTTCTATAACCTCAAACATAGCTATACTTAATACCTGATTTTACAACCTACCCTATAGTTTATAAGTAACTGCCTAATTAAGTATAGCTTCTTATTTTTTTAAATAGTAATTACTTAATTAAGTATAGTATTATTAGCAACTATAAGCTCCTTAACTTACAGAAGGTTATAGTACTAAATAGCTCTATAATAATTAATTTACGAAAGTTTAAAAATTAAATTTAATTTTTATAGATTTACTTTTTTAGGGATTTTAGCTAATTAAAAAGCTAAAATTTTACTTATATTAATGTTTTTAGTTAATTAAATTACTTAAAAAAGTAAATCTTTAGGATTATAAAAAGGGAGCTTTACTAAAGGATTTAAAATTACCTAAATAATTATTAATAGTAAAAAGTAACTTTTATTTAAATTTTTAATAAAATTATTTATTAAATATTAAATAATTTATAATTATTAAAAAAAATTAAAATATAAAAATTATATTAATTAATAATTAAAAAAAGGTTATTTTATAATATTAGTTTTATAATTTAATTTATAATAATTATAAAGGAAATTAAAATATAAATAAAAAAAGTTTTCTTAAGTTTTTTATATTAATAATTATAATTATTTATAATAATAATAAGTTATTATAAATTAATTTTATTTTATTATATTTTTTTACTTTAATTACTAAATTAATAATAAAATTAATTACTTTATAATACTTTTATAATTTTATAAATATTATAAAATAAAAAAATATAATAATTAAAAAACTAAAGAAATATATTTTTTAAATTATTAAAGTTTAAAAAAATATAAAATAATTATATATTTATAAAATTTTAATATTAAAAAAAAACTAATATTAAATTTTTTAATATTATAAAAAAGTTAAGTTTAAAATAAAAATTTAAAATATTAATATATTAATATTTAAAGAAAAATATAATTTTCAATTTTTTTTTAAAAAAAAAATTTATAAATATATTTTATATATTAAATATTAAGAAACTTTTAAGTTAGAAAAAAATATTAAAGTTTAAGCTATAATATTATAGTTTAAAAAAAATTTATAAAAGAAAAGGAATTTTTTTTTATTATAGGAAATTTAGAAATTATAAAATTATAAAAATATTATAAAGTAATTAATTTGATTATTAATTTAATAATTAAAGTAAAAAAAATATAATAAAGTAAAATTAACTTATAATAATTTATTATTATTATAAATAATTATAATTATTAATATAAAAAAAAGTAATTAATAAAAAAGTATAAGGTTTTTATTAGGAAAATATAATTTTAGAAAAAAATAATAAAATAACTAAGTTAACTTTTATTATTATATAATAACACTAATATATTTATAGAGTTTATTTTTTAAGTTATTTATTTATAATTTTTTTAATTTATAATATTATATACTTAATTTTAAATTAAATATAAGAAAAAAAAACTAAAAGTATTATATAAGTAAATTTTTAATATTTCTTTATTATTTTATATAAAATTAAAGAAAATAATGATAAAAATTAAAGTTATAATTATAAATAATTTTATAATTAAATCTTAAATATAAAAATTTATATAGAATTATTTTCTTTATTTTTATATAATAAAATTATTATATTTCCCTAAAGTTATACTTATATAATAAAAACTTTATATCCCTTTATTAATTACTTAAAAAAATTTAAAAAACCCTTTTTTATTTATATTTTAATTTCCTTTATAAAGGTTATATTTATTATTAAAAAGGTTAATAAATTTACAATAACTAAGTTAAAAAAAAGTTACATTTTAACCTTTAGTTTAAAATCTAAAATTAATTTATAGCTTAATTTATTTAACTATATATAATAAACTAGTTTATATTAAATAATATAAGGTAATTTCTTAAGGTAATAAACTAATTATAGTTTATATTAATAAAAGTAATAAAATATAACTTAAGTAATTTTATTATATAATTAACAAATTAAATATAAAAATTAATTTTATTATATTAATAATTAATTATTTAAGTTATTTAAAAAATATAATAACTAAATTTTATATATTTAATTAATATTATTAAATTAATAAAAGTTAATAAATAACTTATATTGATTTATTTTTTATTAGTAAATTAATTTATAATTAATTTAAGTATATATTAATTAATATTAAAAGTTAAGTTAGTAAAAGAAAGTAAAAAAAAATAAAGGATAATTATAATAGTTATATAGTAAATATATAAACTTAAGGTAATAAAGTAATTATATTTATTTTTATTTTTTTATATTTTCTTTTTAAAATCTAGGTTTTTTATAATATTATTATTAAATTAAAGGCTTTATAATCTTTAACTTTTACTTTTATAATATAATTAATATATAATTATTATATAGAGGTTATATTTATTATCAAGAGGGTCAGTAAAGCTATAATAGCTAGGTCAGAGGAAGGCTACGCCCTAGCCTTTGGATAATTATTATATAATTATATTATTTATAAATAAACTTTAATATATTATTTTTTTTTCTAAGGTATTACCTTAATACTTTTTAATAATATTCCTTACCTTAGTTTTATAATTAATTTTTTTTATCACAAATATTAAATATATAAAGCCTTTAATATAATTTAAACTTTATATTTATTTTATTTTTATTATAAAAAAATTATTATTTTGAATCTTTTTTTATATTTTAAAAATAAATATAAATATAAAATTAAATATAATAATATTATTTATAATATTTTTTAATTACTTTTATAAAAGTTATATTTATTATTAAAAAAGTTAATAAAGCTATAATAGCTAAGTTAAAGGAAAACTATATTTTAACCTTTAGTTTAAAATCTAAAATTAATTTATAACTTAATTTAATTAACTATAATTAATTAAATTAAATTTTAAAAATTTAGGCTATAAAATATAATTACTAATTAAAGTTTAAAACTAAATTTAAAATATATAAAATAGCTTAAATAATAAAATTTAAATATAATATAATTACTTAATAAATTTATACTTTAAGTTTATAAATTATAATTTAATAACTTAATTAAACTAAATAAATTTATTATATTTTTTTATTAAGTAATAAAAAGTAATAATAATTTTTAAAAATAGATTATATATATAATATAAAAGACTACCTAAAGAAATAATATATTTTATATAAGAATAATAAACTTTTTTAATACAAAATAAATTAATAATTAATATATATTTAATATTATTATAAATAATTATAATAGCTAAAGGTAATAAAAAACTAATTATAACTATAATTAAAATAATAATTATTATTATAAAAACTTATAATAAAGCTATTATTAATATTATAAAAAAAGTTTACTAAAGTTTAAAAAATAAAAAAAGTAAAAAAAAAATAACTTAAATTAATTATAAAAAAGAAAATATAAATTAATTAAGTTATTACTAAATAAAAAAATTAGTAAAGTATTAGTTAATAGTTATTAAATAAAAGTTTAATAGTAATTTATTATTTTAATTTTAGTTAAGTAGTTTATCTTTTATACTTAAGAAAGTTATTACTTTTATAATTTTAAATTTATAATATTTTATTATAAAAAATAAAAAAATAAAAAAAATATAAATTTATTAAAATTTTTATATAATATAAATAAAGTATTATTAAAATTACTTTTAATTATTTTTACTTTTATTATATAAATCTTATATTATATTTATTTACTTATTTAATATTTTTATAAAAGTAAACTTTATAAAGGTTATTAAATATATTTAATTTTTTTTATAATAGCTTTAAAATTAACTTATAAATAAAATAATCTTTTATTATTATTACTTAAGTTATATATATAAATAAATGAATAAAAATTTCCTTTTACTTTATTATATTATTATAAATTTATTATTATATTTTTTTTATATTAAATTCTTTTTTAGTTTACTTTTTAAATATTAGCAAAAAATATATTATATATATTTATAAAATTTATAAAAAAACTTATATTTTTATTTAAGCTTAATATTATTAAGTTATATAAATATTATTAAATATTTTTTAATAAGCTTAATTCAATTTAATATATTATTATTCTTTTATTATAATTATTATTTTAATTTATAATAAATTATTATTAATTTACTATAATAAAAATATAAAAAAGTTTTTTATAATATTAATAATACTTTTATAATTTTAATAATTATTATTACTATAATAATTATAATAATTACTATCCTTAAAATATTTAATATTATTTTTATTTATTAATAAATATAAGTTTATAATATTATTAATATAAAAATATAATTAAATATTATAAACTTTTTAAAGTTATTAAATAATTTATTATTTACTTTTTTTTAATATATTTTTTTAATTTTTATAATATTTTTATTATTAATTTATTTTTTAAAAATAACTTAAGTTTATTAAAAACTTTATAATTATTAACTTTTTTACTATTTTAACTTATAAAAGTAAAATAATTTAAGCTAATATTATTATAAATAAAAATATAATAATTATTAATAATAATATTATTAATAATTTATAATAATATTTATTTATTATAATTATATATATATATATTTTTAATAATATAACCCTTTATATTATATAATAAAGTAATTTTATTATAAATTTATTTATTTTTATTTATAACTTCAAGCTTATATATAATTATATATTAGCTATCAAAGGCTAGGGCATAGCCTTCCTTTGACCTAGCTATTGCAGCTTTACTGACCCTCTTGATAATAAATATAACCTCTATATATTAGCTATAATTTACTTTTATTTTAAATTTACTTTACTTTTTTTTTGAAATTACTTCATTACCTTAATAAATTAAAATCCTATAATTTTAACTAATATAATAAATTTTATCTCTCCTAAGTATAAAAAATAAACTACTTAACTAAAATTAAAATAATAAATTACTATTAAACTTTTATTTAGTAACTATTAATTAATAGTAGCCTAATTAATCTATATTTTTTTCATAATTAATTTAAGTTATTTTTTTTTATTTTTTTTTATTTTTTAAGCTTTAGTAAACCTTTTTTATAATATTAATAATAGTTTTATTATAAGTTTTTATAATAGTAGCTATTATTTTAACTATAATTATAATTAATTTTTTATTCTCTTTAGTTATTATAATTATTTATAATAGGTAAATATATATTAATTATTAATTTATTTTTTATTAAAAAAGTTTATTATTTTTATATAAAGTATATTATTTCTTTAGGTAGTTTTTTAAAAGTATTATATATATAATTTATTTTTAAAAATTATTATTATTTTTTATTACTTAATAAAAAAGTTAAGTTTATTTAATTTAATTAAATTATTAAATTATAATTTATAAACTTAAAGTTAATTATATTATACTTAAACTTTATTATTTAAGTTATTTTATATATATATTTTAAGTTTAGTTTTAAATTTTAATATAATAATTATATTTTATAACCTAAATTTTTAAAATTTAATTTAATTAACTATAGTTAATTAAGTTAAATTATAAATTAATTTTAGATTTTAAATTAAAGGCTAAAGTATAACTTTTCTTTAACTTAGTTATTATAATTTCTTTAATTTTTTTAATAATAAATATAACTTTTATAATAAATTTTATTTATAATTAAAATTTTTTTTATTATTTTATAATATTAAAGTTAATATTATTTTCCCTTTTATAATATTTTTTTATATTTTTATAATTAAGTATTTTTTTAAATTTATTATTTTTATTAATTTATTTTTACTTAGTTTTTATTTTAATTTATTATTATATTTTACTAAAAAAATAATAAATTTAAAATTATAAAATAATAAGTTTTTAATAAATAGCTTTTTTAATAATAATTTATTTTTAATTAATTTTTTAGCTTTAACTTAAATTTTATAATATTTTAAATATAATATTATAACCTTAAATCAATATATTTATATTATTTTTAAATTTTTTATTTATTAAGCTTTAAAATATAAATATATTTATATATTTTATATATTTAAAAATAATAATAATTATAATATTAATAATATTATTAAACTTTTATTTTTTTTTATTTTTACTTTAATAAATATTACTTTTTTTAATTTATAAATATTATATTATTACTTTCATTTTTTTATTAATTTAAAATAAATTATAAAATATTTTATTATATATTAGGTACTAAGAAGCTTTTAAACTAAAAAAAAGTATTAAAGTTTAAGTTATAATATTATAGTTTAAAAAAGGTTTATAAAAGAAAAAGATTTCCTTTTTATTTAAAAAGGTTTAAAGATTAATATAGTTATTATTAAATACTTAACTATTTAAAAGTAGTTAATTTATTAATAGCTAGGGAATATACCTTTAAACTAGCCTAATAATACCTAAATATATTATAAGCTACCTAGTTTATTTAATTATTATAAAGACTATAGTATAAAAATAAAATTAAAAAACTATTTAATTTAACTATTATAACTTTATTTTTATTAAAATAAAGCTATTATTATAGCTAAGTTTTATTTTACTAAAATAACTTATTTTATTTTTTTTATTTAAGTTAAAGAAAAATTCTTTATTTTATATTATTAAGCTAAACTAAGCCTAGCTTAGTTATTTATTTTATTAATTATTTATTATTAACTTAATTAAATTTTTTTATTAAAAGTTTTTTTTTAAAATTTAAAAATAATTTATTAAATAATTCCTTAAAATTTTAAAATACTAACTTTATTATTTTAAAAATTATTTAATTAAGTTATATTTTTTAGTTTTATTATAATAATTAATATTTAAAAAAAAAAATAATAAAAAAATATTTTACTTTTACTTAAGTTTTATTATAATATAAAAGAAAATTTTATTATAAATTAACTTTTAAACTTTTTAATTATTTTATATTTTATTATATTTATTTAATTTTTTTAATTTTCTTTTTATAATAACTTTATTTTTAATTAATTTATTATTAAATTATTTTATATATAATAATATATTTATTTTATATACTTTATATAATAGTAAATTTTTATAAATTTATTATAATAATATATATTTTTTTTAAAGTTTTTTTATTTATTAATTTTATAAATATAAGTAAATAATAATTATTTAAAGCCTTAATATAAAATATTTATTATAAATAATATTTAAAAACTTTTTTTAAAAGTTTTATTATTATTATTAATTTAGTTTTTTTAAATTAAATTAAATTATTTTAATTAATAAATTTTTCATAATTATTTATATAAACCTTTATTTTTTTAATATTTTATTAAATATTTTTTTAATTATATTATAAAATAATAATAAAACTTTTTTTTATTAATTAATTATTTATAAATATTCTTATTATTATTAAACTTTTATTTTTAAGTTTTAATAAAGTAAAAAATTTAATTATATATTATAATTAATTAATTTTTAATTTTTAATTTTTTTATTATTATTTAATTAATTAATATAAACTAAGTTTTATTTTAAATATAATTTTAAAATATAAAAATATTAGTTAATAGTTTTATTATTAATTTATTTTATTTTATAATTATTATTAATTAAAAAAGTAATAAAAAATTAATTTATTTTTTAATTAAATATTTTTAATATATTTTTTTAATTTATAACTATAAGTAATTTAAATTAATATAAGTTTTTTTAAAATATATTAAAAAGTAAAATATTTAAAAATATAAAACTTATATTTAACTACTATTATATTATATTAATTATTAATAAAATTATATTTTTTTATTTATTACCTAGGTTTATTAATTTATAAAATAAAATAATAGATAATTTTATTAAATTAAATATTAAGTTAAAAAATAAAACTTAAGGTAAAAAAAAATATTTTAATAACTTTTAGCCTTTAGTATTAATATTTTTCTATTTAATAATATAAAATAAAAAATAAAACATTTATAAAATATTTAATTTTTTTTATTTTAAAAAAAATATAAGTTTTAAAAAAATAAAAATATATAGTTTTTAATAAATTATTTTATAAAATTTATTTATTAAATTAAGTATAAATTTTATTTTTTTTTACTTACTTTTTTTAATAATATTTTTTAAAAAAGTAATAAATGTTAATAAAATTTTAAATATAATAATATTTTTTAATATAATAATAATTTATATAAAATAAAATTTTAAATTTATTTAAAGCTAATACTTTTAATATAATAAATATATATAAAACTTTTATTTTAGTAATATTAAAGTTATTTTAATATAAATATTAGTTTTTAATTTAAAAATTAAATACTTTTTATATAAAAAAGTATTATTTAAAAAAATATAAGTATTTTAATATTTTATTATAAATTATTAATAAAAAACTTAATTTATTACTTAATAAAACTTTATAAAGTTATTATTAATTAAAATAATATAAAATATTTATATTTATTATTTTTTAATTATATTATATATAATATAATATAAAACCTAATAATTTTCTATATTTAATAACTAAAAGTAAAACTTTTTAAAAGTAAATTAGCTAAGTAATATATTTAATTTATTATTTTTTTATAAAATTAAAATAATATAATTAATTAAATTATTAATTTTAAATAATTATAATTTAATATATTTTAAAATAAATAAAGTTTATAAATAACTTTTTATTTTTAATTAATATTTTTAAAACTTTTAATTTAAGTAATAATTTTTAATAAAAGCTTTTTTTCAAAACTTTAGTTAAATATTATATTTACTTTTTAAGTATTATTATATAATAGTAATTTATAATAATTATATAATTAATTTTATAAATAATAATTTATAATATTATATATAAATTATTATTAATTACTTATTTTTTTTACTATAGTTAAATAAAAAATCATAAATTTATTAAATATAAATATATTAATTATTTTTTAAAATATTAAAAAAATAGTTAATATTAATATATATATTAATTATTTAATTATTTAATAAACTTTTTAAAAAATAATTACTTTTTAAAATAGTTAATTAAATATATTAAAAATAAAACTAAAGTAATTATTTTTTGTAAAATTTTACTAAAGTTTTATTACTAAATTCTTTTTTTATTATTAAAAAACTTTTAAAAAAAGTTTAATTTAGGAAAAATATAAATAATATAAAGTAGTAAAAATTATTATAATTTTTTTCTTATAGCTTAAAAAATCTTATTATAATTAAATATTTTTAAATTATTTAATATAAGTTTTTTACTTAAATATAAATAAAATATAAAAAAAGATAAAAGTAAAATTAAATAATATATTTTAATAAAAAAAATTAATTATAAAATATTTAAAAAGTATATAAATATAAAAAAAAAGATTTAAAATATTATTTTTTTAAAGAAAAATAATTATTTTTATAAAAATATTTATTTTAAACTAAGTATATTTTTTATTAAAGTAATTTATTTATAACTTTAAGTAGTAAACTATTATTTTTATAAAATTAATATTTTATTTATATTTTTTTTATTTTTTTTTATTAATTTTTTTTATTTTATATTTTTTATTTAATTATAAAAAATATTAATAATTTATTTTATTAATAATTTTTTAATATTACTTCCTTTATAAAGGCTTATATTAACCTTTAGTTAATATTTTATAAATAATTATTTTTATAAGATAATTATATTAATTTTTTACTTTTATTTTTATTAAATAATTTTAATAGCTTTATTATAAATTTCTATTAATTAATTATTTAATTATATTATTAACTTTTATTATTTATTTAAGTTTTATAAATATTTTAATATTTAAAATATTAGTAAAAATAATATTAATTATTTTAATTTTTTAATTTATATTAAAATTTATTTTACTAAATCTTTTAATTAGTTTTTTTAATTATAATATTTTATTAATTATTTTTTATTTAAAAAATATTTTTAAAAGTTTACTTTTTTAATATATTTATTTAATTAAGCTTTTAGTTAATATTTTTTTACATAAAGAATTTAAAATAAAATTTATATTTTAACTAAAATTATTTATTATTATAGTTAGTTTTTTTAAATATTATTTACTTAATATATAAAATACTTTAAAGCTTTTTTTATTACCTTTTATAAAAATATTAACCTTTAGTTATATAATTATTATATTTAAATTTATTTATTTACTATTATTTTTATTTAAAAATATTTTATTTTTTATTTTTTAAATATATTTTAATTTTTAGGTATTAATATAATAATTATATAAATTATATATAATTAAGTAATATAAACTATAATTAATATCTATTTTTAAAGTATTAATTTTAATTAATTAATTTTATATATATAAATTTAATTTTTAATTATAATTAAAGTATTATTAATATAAATAATTACTTTAAAGCTTTTTTAAACTTAATTAATATTTTTTATATTATTTAGCTTATTTTTAATTTTAATAAAAAAAAATAAAAAAAAAGAATTTATTTAAATTTATTATAATTTATATTTTTTTAAAAAGAAATTATTATTAATTAGTTTTTTTTTAAAAAAAATAAATTTAATATACTTAATTTATTATAATTAAGAAGGGTTTTTTTATAATTAATTAAATAATTATTTTTATTAATTTACTAAAAAACCTTTTTTTTTTATATATAGTTTCTTTTTTTTAAATAATAACTTAAAGTAATTTATTATTTAATTTCTATAATATTACTTTTTTTTAAATAGTATTTCTTTATTAAAGGTAATTATTTAATTATAATCCTTATATTATTATTTTTTTATATTTTTAACTATAATATATTACTTATATATTTTTTCTACTATTATTATTAATAATTATATTATTACTATTATTATTTATATTTAATAACTTTTATTTATTAACTTAAAAAATATAAATAAAAAGTAATTATTTAATTTTAATATATAAATATTAAAGTAGTTTTTATATATTTTACTTTTTATTTATTAAATAATTTAAGTAATTATTTTTTTTACTTTTTTAACTAATATTTAAATTTAAATTTCATTTTCTATAAATAATATATTATTATTTTCCTTTAGGTTTATAATATTTAATATTAATATTATAGCTAATACTTTATTTTTTATAATTTAAATTATAAAGTTTTTTATTTTTTTTTTTATAAATATTTTTTATAAATATTTTTTTTATAATTTTTTATTTTTTAATTAACTTTATATTTTTAATTATTATTTTTTTTTTTTAAAAAAAATAAAAGTATTATTTATTTTACTTAAACTAAAGTTTAGTTTTATAAAAGTAAAATTATTTTTATAAATAATTAATAAAATATTCTTTAGTATAAAAATATTTAAAATATTATTAAAATATTTTAATTTAAAAAATTTAAAAATTTAATAAAAGTTTATTTTTTAAATTTTATTAAATTTTTTACTTAAGTTAGTAAAGTTATTTATTATTTATTTTATATTTAATTAATATAAAAGTTAATAACTTAAGAAGTATTTTTATATTTTTTATTTTATTTAATTTTATTTAATTATTTTAATTTATAAATATTTATTTTATTTTTAATTATAGTTTATATTATTTTTAAAATTTAAATATAATATTAAATAAAAGTTTTTTTTATTTATAAAAATAAATATTAATAATAAAATTATAAATTAAATAATCTTTAAGGTTAAGAAGTAATATAAAGTAGCTTTATTTTAATTATAATTTTATTTAAAAAAAGGTTTAAATATTAATTATTATATATTTAATTAGTTTTTTTAAAGTTTAAATTATTTAAAAAAAAGGTAAATACTTATATTTAAATATCTTTAGTTACTTTATATAAAAAATAATATAATAATTAAATATTTTTTTATAATTAATAAAATCTATATATATTTTTTATATTTAAAATATTAAGTTAATTTTTTATCATTATTTTATTATAAATAAATTAAAAAAATATAATAACTTTTTTTTATTTTAAATAATTTTAATTTAATATTAATTAAAATATATAAAATTAAAATAAAATTATTTATTATTTATAAATACTTTAAAAATATTTAAAAATATATTTTATATATAATTATTAATTATTATATTTAAAGTTTAAGTAATTTTATATTATTTTAAGTAATTAATTTTAGTATTTATAATATATATTATATATTTAATATTTTTTATTATTATTTAAAGTATTTTTAAAAAATTAAAACTTAATATTTATTTATATATTTATATTTTTATTAAAAAATTATATATATTTTATATATATTTTTCTTATTTAATATAATTAAAGTTTATAAAAATAAAAATATTAAAGTATATAATAGTTATTATATTTAATTAAAAAATATTTTTAAAGTTTATTATTTTTTTTTAAAGAAATTTAATTATTTTATATAAAGTATTATTATTAAAAGTTATTTTTAATAATAAATATTTATATTTTAATTAACTAAAACTATTTTATTAAGTTTAAAAAAAAGTATATTTATTAAGTTAAAGTATACTTTAATAATATTATTTAACTTTTTAAAGCTTTTAGTAATTTATTATAAAAGTTAATAATTTAATTCATTTTAAAAATATTTTTTATAATTAAATATATTTTGATTATAAAAATTAAATATTATTTTTTTTAATAGTTTATTTATATTAAATAATAGTTTTTTTATATAAAAAAAACTTTTATTTTTAATTATAATTTTTTTATTTTTTATTTAACTTAAGTTTTTTTTTATTTATAAATTTAAGTATATTTTTACTTAAATATTATTTATTTTTAACTTTTTTTATAATAATTATTTAACTATAAATTAATTATTATTTTTAATATATTAAAAGCTTTTTAATATTTTAAATTTTATTATAAATTTTATATTAAATATAAAAACTTTTTATAAATAGTTTTTAAATTAACTTAAGTATAATTATTTTTTTTTAAATATTTTAACTTAACTTAATTATTTTTTAATAAATTAAGTTAAGTAATTATTTAATTAACTTTCTTTTTATTTATTTTTTAATAAATTTTTAAATATTTTAAAGTTTAAATTATTAATAATATTAATATTAATTATTATAACTTACTATTTTATTTTAAGGTTATTTTTATTAATTTTTTTATTTTTAAAATATTTCTTTATTATATTTATTTAAATAAATAACCTAAGTTTTATTTTTAATATATAATTTTTAATTAATTTAAGTTTAAGTATAATTATATTTTAATTAATATTTAAAAAAAATAAAAAAAAATTTAAATTTAATTTATATTTTTATTAAACATTTTTATTTTTATAATTACTTTTTTAATATACTTTTTTAATAGCTTAAGTATATAAAAGCTTTATTTATTACTTTTTATAAAACTTTTAATTTTAAGTTTTATTTTTATTATATTTAATTATATATTTTTATTATTAATTTTATTTAAAATTATCTTTTTTTTATAATTATATTTTTTTTAAATTACTAAAGTAAAGATTATATTAATTATTTATAATTAAAATATATAAATTATAATTAATATTTTTTTTACAAATATTAATTAAGTAATAAAAAAATAAATATTAATATTTACTTTTTTAAAAAAAACTATTTAATTAATTAAAGTAATAAAATTACTAAAAATTATTTAAATTAAATTATTATTTTTTATTTTATATATATTTTTAAGTTTTTTTTTTATATTTATTTTAAATAATTATATTTAAAAAATATTTTATTAATTATAATTTAATAATATTACTAAAATATAAATTAAATAATTTTAATTTATAATAATTAAAATAATTTAAGTTTTATTATTTTTATATTTTTTAAATAAAATTTTTTTTTAATAATATTTTTTTAATAATAATTTTTAAATAGTTATTATTAATATAAATAATTATTTTTATATTTTTATTTAATTAAAAGTTTTTAAAATTTTAAAATATATTTATATATATATTTTTTTTTTAAAATTTTTTAATTTAATAACTTTAAAATATAATAATAATTATAAATTTAAGTAAAAAATATTTTTATTATTTTTATTACTACCTAAGTTTATATTATTTTTTTATTATTAAATTTTTTTTAATTATTTTATAATTAATAATTATTTAATTTTTATTTATAAAGTTTAAAAAACTTAATATAAAGTTTATAATATTTAAAGTTTTATTTTTTTAATTATTATTAATATTTTAGTAATTAAATAATTTATTAAGTTTTTTTAAATAAGTATTTTATAATATTTAATTATTAATATTTTTTATATTTTTAATATTTATTTAATTATTTAATAATTTTATATTTTTATTTTTTACTTTTAAAATTATATTACTTAGTAAATTATATTTAATATATAACTTTTTATTTAATAAATTAAAATTTAAATTTAATTTTTATTATTTAATTTTATTTTTTATAAACTTTTTTAATTTATTAATTATTATAATTTTTTTAATTTTTATATTATTTAATATTTTAATTTAATATATATTAAACTTAATATTTTATAAAATTATTTTATAAAATTTAAACTATTATATTTATAACTTTACTACCTAAGATTTATTATTTATATAATAAATATTTAAAAAAAAAATCCTTAGTATTAATTAATTATATTTCCTTATGTAAAATATAGTAATTATTTTTATTAATTTTTTTTATAAAAGTTATTTAAAATAAAGTTATTTTTAACTTAGCTTTTTTAATATTTTTAGCTTTTTATTTTAATATATATATTTATATTTTTAATAAATTTTTAATTAAATAAACTTTATTTTAATTAATAAAATATTAAATTAAAATCTTAATTTTAATTAAAAAAAAAGGTTTTTAGTTATAAATTAAATAAACAATTAATTTTTTTATAAAAGATTTAATTATTATTTAGTTTACTAATATAGCTAAGTTAAAGGTTTTTAGTTATTTATTAATTCTTTTTTTAATAATTTTTATAATTATTTTAATAAAATTATAATAATTAACTTTAACTAAGGAATTAACTTAAAGGTAATATATTAATATTATAATATATTTTACTTTTAAATTTTTTAATAACTTTAAAATAAAGCTTTTTATTTTTAATTTTTTATTTATAATAATATATGTTATTAATTTAAATTAATATATTTAATTTATTATAAACTTTATTATTATTAATAAATTTAACTTTTTAATTAATATAACTTTAACTTATTTAGTTAAATTATATTACTTTTTTATTAAATATTAATATTTTTTATTTAAAAAAATATATTAAGTATTAAAGTAAATTTACTATATAAAGTAAAGAAATATAAAAAATTTAGTTTTTTTATAAAATTAATAAAAGTTAAATTTTTAATATAAATTATATATTAAAATAGTATTTTTTATATTACCTTAAAGTAATTTTTATTAATATTATTACTTAATTAATTAATATTTTTTTTTTATAATTATTAATTAAGTAAAATATTTAAATAATTCCTTTTTATTAATTTAAATTATTAATTATTAATATTAGTATAAATTATATTTTTATAAAAGTAAGTTATAATTATTTATTTTTTTTAAAGTAATATTTAACCTTTAAATATAATTTTTTAAATTTTATTAATTTAAAATTAAATAATTACTAAAGAATAATAAAATATTTTATTAACTTTTATTATTTTTTTATATAATTAACTATTAGTAATTATATTTTAATATTTAGTAAGTATAAATTAATAAAATTTTTTAAGTTTTTTTTTAATTTTTTTTTTAAATTAAATAATTTTATTAATTTATAAAATAAAATATTTACTATAATATTATTTTTACTAAAAATATACTTAATTATAAAATTAAATAGTAAAGTATAATTAATTTAATATATAATATATAAACTTAACATATTTTTAATTATATTATTTATTTAATTAATAAAAACCTTTATATTTATTTTAAATATAAATAAAATATTATAAATATATTTACGTAAGTATTTTAAAATATAAAAAATTATTTTATATTTTAATTTTATAATATTAATTTTTTTAAAAGTAATTAATAATTATTTTTATATTAAATTAATTTATATTTTTTATTAACTACTTATATTAATATAATACTTTAGTTTATAAAATTAATATTTATTATTAAAATAATTTTATTATAACTTTTACTTAAGTTTAAAGAAGTTAAAATAAATATAGTAATTATATATTTTTTAAGTTTTTTTATAATATTTTATATTTTTTTATTTTAATTTTACTTTATTATTTTCTTTAGTAAGTAAGTTAAAAAAGTAATAATTTATATAAAATATTTAATTTAAATTTAATAATAATTAGTTAAGTTTAAAAATAAATATATATTAATTTTTTTTTAAAATAATTATAATTTAAGTTTTAATATTTTTAATTAATTAAAATTATTTACTTAATTTATTTAATTTATTTTTTAATTAACTTAAAGATTATTTTTCTTTAGTTATATATATTTTAATAAAATTTAAATTTTAAAATATTTAATATATTAAAATTAATTTTTTTTATTTTACCTTAGATTTTAATATTAAAGAAAAATGTTTTAATATTAATAATTTTTTTATTATATTTAAACTTTTAGTTATTTATTATAAATATATTATAACTTTTGTTACTTTTATTTTTATATAGTAGCTATAGCTTAAATATAAATATAAGTAAAATATAATTACTTTAAACTTTATTATTAAAAAATATTATAGATTTATATTTTTTAATAATTACTTTTATTAAAAACTTTAATAATTATATTAATTATATAATAATATTAATAAATTCTTAAAGGAGATTATTAAAATTATTTTTTTAAGATTATTATCCTTTAGGGATTCTTTATTTATTTTTAAATTAAACTTAATAATAAATATCTTTAAGGTAATAACATAATGGACGACTCCCAGTAAATGTTAGTATCGCTGTAGTATCGTATATATATTGATTAATAAAAAATACTAGTCACAAAGTACATGGTATTTAGATAGTATTAACCGGACTGATTCATAATGCCATTCTACCACTAAGGTGCCAATTATGTATAAGACTATACAGGATTCTGCCAAACTATTTCGTTCAGCATGACATCTTCTATCTTTCGCACTCCAAGGGGAACCATAGTATCGGCTTCTAACATTCCAATAATCTAGAGTCTAAAAACTTCGCAGCCTGCCATCTTTAAGAAACCTCTGCAAAACTTCTGATTCCAGGGACAGTGAAACGTCCAAGCCACCGTCAAGCATGTCACTGTCCATCACACACAACAGACCATCCAGTGGGGACATAACGGCATGTACATAACGTGGGCGCAAACCGCTTCCTACAAAGTCGATGTCATAAACTCCAAGCCGGGCCCACGAAGTGACAAGAGTGTGCTTCGTGCCAAGAAATGATCTCCATAGACGCTGAGGCGCGACTTCATGTGCTTCGTCATGGAGTATAGCCGCTATAGCCTCAGGCGTAAACCGATCAAGACATGTCCGTATCTGTGAGGCTATTGATTCAATTTTGGTATCTGAAGTCCCAACGTTGCGCATAGGAGTGCTGATATGTGTCAGAACTAGAGGTGAGCCGACAAAAGCGTCTGGGAGGGCTGGTGAAACTCGTCCACGGACTCCGATGGTAAAGTTCAAGAAGACTTCATCGTCCTTTTGTAATAATGGTGAGCGAGCCCGGCTGATAGATGCCCAGACATGAGCCAGCAGAGCATCGAGGCGGGAGACCTTAGCCGTAGTCCCAGTGGCCAGCTTTCTGAGTCGCTCCAGCTCGTCTCCGGTAAAGTGAATCAGAGCAGTTGTAACGGACTTGGAAAAATCCCAGGTCTCCCATGGAGGTGGGCATGCCGGCGACATCATGGCCTTTTGTAAAAGGGTGACATCTTTCGGTTTGGAGTTTATTGTTGACGGGGTAAGCGCTGCTAGATTTCCAGAGGTAGTATCCCACCAGTCATGCCGATGTAGAGGAAGAGAGCGAGCCTTTGAGATCAGTTCTGCATCACTATCCGGAGCGTCAATGTCGCCGGCAGCTCTGGAGTCTAACAAGTTTGGCTCAAAGACAGGGTATGCAAGATCTTTAGTGAGGTCTTGCTTCGTGAGTTTATCACGGCAGATGGACGCCCATCGCCGCATGAAAAGCATAAGAGTATGGGCATCAGCCAGTGGATGGGCCATCTTCACGGCCACAGCAAAGCCACTGTCACCTAGAAGAGTAACCTGCACAATCATACTAGGCAGGCCTTGGAATGTATCGAGGTCATATAGAGCCATCTTTGTTGACGAGATCATGAGATCGGATTGAGGGAAGTTCTCTATCCACAATTCATCAGAGGCCCTTTTGGCGGGCTCCGGAGCCACCAATGCTGGCGAAGAGTCCATTTGAACAACGTTCCATTCCACGCCAGGATCTGAATCCAATCCATAGGTAATCATCGGTCGATTGAAACGTTCGCCGTGGGAGCCGTTGTCGCGGACTGGCGCCCACTGAAGCTGGCCGGCCCATTGTGGGAAAGCTTCGAGCGCCTTGGTAAAGGAGCCTTTAAGGTTCCTCACGATCTCAGTTGGTGAATCATTGTCGAAGATCCAGATGGCTCCTGTAGGAGCAAATCGAACAACAGTGGCATCAAGAATGGATAATACTGTTGAGATTGGCGATTGCTGACGGGAGGACGGGTACAGCCGGCTTGTTTCTAGAACTTTCGCCCCCATCATTTAGGTGTAAGAGCTTGTAAATTATTCTTACGGCTCCTGTGGCTCTCTGTCGAAGTGCTGGGTTGTTTGTCAATTCGTCAGAAATCGGGGGCGGCAACTAGGTTGAAGTATTGGAATCGTCCTTGGGTGTTGAGTTTTTATATCCGGCCAGCTACAGAGTGCATCTCGTTGGAAGCTAGACCAACCTAAGAGGTCGTAGTAAATAATCCTTCAGTCTCGGCTATACGGAGTGTTGCCAATGTAATTCTCTCAATACGATGGTCTCTGGAGGAAAACGGATTGCTTGTTTTGAGACAATTTCCGCCATTGTCACAGCAAGAGTCATCAAGTTGAAGAGTCAACTCATCGTAAAACCTTGACATGATTACCGCAAGGGTCACAACACCACTGCAAGTGGTTTCGAAGTGTGGCGCTAGACTCTGTATTTCCGGGTGTGAGTCACTGACCGACTCAGCGCACTGTCTAAAATTGCTTGCACGCGCCGTTTTGTCGAATCAGCCTCTGTTGAGTTTTGAGAAGACTATTGAATTATACAGAATCCTCGGTGTAGAATCATTACCTGGCGGACTATTCACTCAATTTGTCTTGTTGTGCTACTCTATTGTATCTCCGGTAACTCAATCAAGAGTTATTACAGACTCTATAATCCGACTGCTTATTACTACAGTACCAAATCTGCAGCTTTTGTACTAAGTCCACTCAACTAACGCGAAGGACGAATTTGCATTCTCTACAAACTTCAATACAAGCAACGTTCAAGCAAATCCAAGACTGACAAATGCCTTGAGTATTGCACGCGTCGAGTATGATCCATCATCCATCATCGAGTGTCTTCTCGCCGGACCTTTTCTGCAACAAAGGCGTCGACGACACTGATCAATAAGGTAGACTCCATTGACACGGTCCATCAATAAAACTAACTGAGACGCTACAAAACGTAGACTGCAAGCTTAGTTGTTTCGCCAAGTCGATCACTGTCCAAAGCTATGTTTCTATCAGTTGGCTTTTTCTCTTCGGCGTCTGTGACAACTTCAGGAGCAGTGATGCTGAAAGGGTCACCATCTGGAGCATTGGAATCCTCGGGCTCTCCGCCAGCATTGAATCCACCTACACCCTCCTCGAATTCCGCCGCCTCGTCCTCCTTGCCTGTATCATCAATACTGGCCGCTATAACACTGAAAGGCATCGCTCTTGACGAACTGCGAATGGAGCGCACAGGTCGCCTGCGTGGCACAACTCGGGTGGCACCTTGACTTCTAGCTCTCGCCTGCAAAATGGTTCTCGTTCGATCGAATCTCCACCATATGGGGGAGTACACGTTGAAGACAACGGATCTCACTCGCTCATCTACCCTAGCTCTGCGGTCTTGCAAAGCGCCTCTGACCTTGTTGATCTCGTTATGCTCATAGTATGCAGGCGGTCTAGCCACGGAGAGTTCAAGGTTTGGCGAGACGTTACTGAGAGGGGTATATCGATCCTGATAGTTCCAGTACCGCCATAATATTGAGTTGACGTGTGTCACTTGCTCAGGGACAAGCCCCATCCGCTTGTTTCGAATGATGTTGTTATTTCCAAACCATCCAATGAGCCCTGCAGCATCATAGATGTATTGAAGCCCATTCAGGGAATCGAGAACAAGACGTCTGTCTTCCAAATCAACCGCGCCAAGTCGAAGGCGGTTCAGCTGGGAGTACACGCCGTGCATATGGAAGAGAAGACCGTATCCGCTCAGAGAAGCGAAGAAGCCTCGTGTGACATCGTCCATGTGCAGGACGTTGTAACGCTCTTCATATACGGTTCTTAGCAGGTTGAGCGTCAGGTCCACATCATCGATGGACTCCTTGATGCTGTCGAAGATATCGCGGACCTGGCCAGACTCGAAGCTTTGCGATGTTATGCTAGACATACTTGTGAGGGCCGGGAGCCAAACGCCATAGAAACGCCGGTAGCGGTAGTCCAGTCTGCCAAGGGCTATGACCTGGAAGAAGGCAGCGTGCTAGCCTTGGACAACTTCCTGAAGCTCCTTGAATGTGATGACTTGCGGAGCACCACCAACAACCCAGCCCCGGATTGTTTGGACAGCATCGACGATGGTAAGGACGCCGCCGATTACACTGATGATAGCAGATGCCATGATCAATGAAATTCAGCGTGTAGAATGGGTGATTGTAAAATGTTTGAGACTTGACTGTTGGCTAGTAGAGAGAGCTTTAGACTTAGTATTTGCTATTCATCCATGCTTATATATACCATGGCTGGACTTGGGGGCTTCAGGCATCAAACCCGCCGTTGAGCTTATTACTGCATCTATGCGTTGGCACTGTACATATTTCTATAAAGTTCGGGACAAGAGAGTAAGCACATCACATAGCTCGTCGACCGAGACGCCCAATTTGCATGTCAAGACATTTGTCTGGCTATATATGTGCCCAGTGTGGGTCTTTTTATAGGGAAAATATGATAAGCCATATGCATATCTATGCAGTAAGGCCTAAGGCATAGATACATACCTTATGATACTCACTAGAATTCTCCTCTTTCTTTGAGATATAAAAAAGATTATATAATACAGGAGACGTGACCGATGGATGGAAATCCAGGAGAAAATCAAGGCGAATCCAGAGGGTTATCCTGGAGGTATCATAATATACTAGAGAAATGTAGCTGTAATAGCAGATACTAGAAGAGAATAAGAGAGGGTAAAAGGGTTAATTCCACCCATATGAAAATGTATCCTGGTCTTATGCTAGCTACCTTCATTATGAGCTCGAATACAAGTTGGTATATAAACCAATTCCCTCGACCTATACCCAGTCTTCTCTATTACTATACCTATCGTACATGCGGCCCAATAAGACATTAGGGCAGCCAAGGTGCAATATTTCACCCTAAAATTCAACGCCAACTAGTAAAAATAACAATCATTGAGTCTCTTATCCTTACTGTAAGTATTATTGAAGGACGACACTGCAAAGAGAAAGGATATTAGATTGTTCTAAATTACACTAGGATCCACATGTATCCACTGCTGTAATCATTGGGATATTTGATCTCGATCAGCGATACAGATTAATTCAGGACAGAAAATAACTGTGAAAATAAAGTAGAGCTTCTGTAGCATTTAGTACATGCATTTAGTTGTCGCATACAAGGCTCAATTACATCATTTCGATTATACATGGCCGAAAAGGTGGAGTCAGTTAGAATCTCACAACCATGGCCCAGAAGTCTATCTAATAGAAGCGCTTGGATCACTCATTAGGTGAGCTAACCAAATTTTCTCCAAAGGGCAATATCACGAATTTGACAGCCAGGTAATATATACCAAGCCTCAGTATTGACAGAGATCCAAGCAAGGCATATGCTGAAAGGGGGCAGTAACCATGAAGGTATCTGTACAAGCCGAATAACAGGGGACAAGATGTAATTAGTATAAAGAGGCACTCTCTGTCCAACCACTCTAGTAGGGAAGCAAGGCAATTGATCATATATTTTATCATCATACATGCCTATTATTGACCTATAGCATGCACCCACGCATCACCAAGCACATACGACTATAGGTAGAGGAGAATTCGGTGTCCCGTTAAGCTCTTCTCTTGAGTTGAACCTCTTCCATTTTTTTTTAGCTCAAGGCGCTAATTTTGGCGCTTCCGACAGTTTATGTGAAGACAGAAGCTCACTAATAGATGTATAACTCATATATGCATAAGGAGGTTGATGTATTGCCTTCCCTCTCCTCACCAAGCCGCCTCATATTCCATTTTTGTCATGGCGAAATAAAGATTACGATTAGAGCACGACTCACCTACCCTAGTCTTACGTGACCAAGAACTTCAGATAACCATACTCCTGTATTACCAGCTACTATAGTATTTATACACTACTCGCAGTCCGTACCTATCCACCTTGTCGTATCCCCACCATCAAACGGGCCTGCCTCTCCTAATTATAGATCGCATAATATCTCGACAATTGCGATGGAGAAGCTCTTGGTCCCACTGCAGTTCAATGGAAGATCTTATGGTAAAGTGAAGTTACCTTCTGGGTGGTTACATGACATAGGTATTGAGAGAAGCTTTTAGAGGCTAGAGGCTTTCAATATAAAACGCATGGCCCAGCAATATTACTATAAAATGAAGTCTTCATCAACCATATTATAAAACACCTGCTTCAACGTTTGGCTGAGTCAGGAGGGAGCTGCATGTGATGCACCATTGATCCGCTTGATGTCTGCTGTAAATAGCTCAGAAGTCTTTTTGACAACTTCAGAGTTTGCAATGTTACGTTCTGTTGGAATCGAGCGAGATGTGCCAAAGGGGTTGCAGCGTCAGCCACAAGCATTTCCATGCTTACCTCTTCCTAAATTACCCATCGGCAGGACGGGGGATTCTAGGGAGAGCCCAAGATTTTTCTCAAGAGAGTCCCTCTTATCGGGCAAGCAGCAACTTCCCCTTAGTAGCAAGGCATCACTACACACATAGGCTAGACCCCAGGCCATGGGAAAGTAGAAGAGACTGAGGTAGTAGACTGGCTCCCAAAAAAAGCATATAGCCCAAAGATTTCCTGCCCAAAGAGTAACAGTTGCTAGAATTCAAGAGAATAGCTAGGCGAGCTAGCAAGCGGCAGAAGAGGAAAATAAACCAACCAGGCACCACCTCCCACAAAGAATACTAACTGACTGATAGCCAAGAGGCCAGGGCAGGCGACTATGAAGCCTACCATGGGCGTTTTCAACCACGAGACCATACACAGCCAATGCAAATATGGGCACCTGGCAGAGTATGGGCTTACAAAAGAGCAGATAAACAGCAAGGGGGAAAGGAAGATACTCTAGCTTACTTGGTTAGGCCTCAAGGAAGCAACAATTTTCTTGGCCGAAGTAGAGACCACAGGACTATATAAAAGGATAAACGAGGTATAAGAGACTAGATATCCTGGCATAAATGCCCTGAACCCACATAGAGGCGGTACAACGAGCCAGCTTAGATCCTTGGGAGGGACTTGCAAAAAGCCTGCCTAACTGATGAGGTATACTGTCAGACCACTACTGTCCTTACCAGCTGCTAGGTCTGAGCTTTTCCCGTGCTTACTTTCATGCAGTCGGGGAAGGTCGTGACGGAAGTAATAATAATGCCGACGCCCCGTCACACTAGAGGCACTAACGCCGATGTTACATTATAGCAGATGTGCACTCCAAAGTGATGAGACTTTCCGACTATTGAGTTGTCAGAAAGTCCTGAATGTGCAGTCAACCCCGGCCACCAAATAATACTTGATTTCATTGATAACCTAATCTCCTATAAATCTGGACAAGGTCAGATCATAAAGATTTCCTGCTAAGGGGAGCAAATGGTGTTGAGTAAGCCTATAGACTAATCTTATAAGCCCAAAAATAAGCGTATTCTAATCAGTCCCAATGAGCTCAGCAGAGTCTATATGTAGCTTGATGATATTAACCCACATTCTACTATTATAAAATAAGTAACTGATAGTCTAACTATGGAATATGGGCTAATAGTTTATTAGTAGTTTCGAGCATAAAGAGAAAAGTGACTTAGTTCAAGGTGTAAGACGCAGTTAACTAGTTATAGTTAATTTACGCGATAGGTTGAGTGGGGGAAGAATTGAGTTGGTTCAACCAGATTGGCCCATTTCCACTCGCTGTTGTCAGCATCTGACAGTCTTCTCGTTTAAAGTATACACAATGGGAAGGCATATAAGAAAAAACAGCAGATAATCAGCGGTGTGAATTATTTCAGTCAACAACTCAATTGGCGGGATTACTTTCAAGATTTTATCGTTCGAGTCTTGGGGCTGATAGTTCCATTACTCTAGAGTATCTCTCAATACAATGAAACATGACTATAACGTTACTCTTAGTCTAACCATAATTAGAGAATAATAATGAATATCTATGCTTACCTACATCATTATCACCTAAGCTTTACTATACTATACTCTGTAATGCATCTTTCAACTGCCGGTTGGGTCATGATATGATATTCTCCCTAATAATCTGTAGATTCCGGGCACCTACCCATATAATTATCTACGTATATAAGGGCTGATCTCTTCACGATTTAGATCTTTTGTTAACATAACAACTGCCAAGCCAGCCTCCCAATTCACTACTTCACTCTACAACAACATCAACTCATCACACTCAATACTGCAGCAACAATGCTTTCCCTCAAGTCAACTCTCTTCTTCGTTCTTGGTTGCGCAAGCGCCGTACCTACCACCGAGTCAGACAGAGGTTTCCAACTTGCCGTTCCCGTTCCTTGCAGCGAGGACTCGCTCACCCTCGCGCTCGCCTCCCAAGGAACCAACTCGACTGCAGGCGCTGGAAATGCTTCTCTAGAGAAGAGAGACTGCAGCTGGCAGGGCACTTTCTTCGAGCAGGGAGGATGCTCTTCTGCGGGAAGCCAGTTCAGCAAATGTGTCTCTGGCGGCACTGGATGCGTGCTCACCAACTCGGTCCTGGCGTTCGGCTACAACAGCATCCTCGCAACGGACACTTCATGCGATCTCCGTATCTGGTTGGGCGGCTGCAACGATGGTTTCAGCTTTGGCATCCCTGCTGGTTCGCCAACTGGTCTTTGCTGGGGTGGCTTTGGCACCGCCCATGGCTACTCGGTCCAGTGCTAAGTGCCCCAAGGCCAAGAATAAGAACGGGAAACTGGAGGTGAAGGATTAAGTGGCACACGAGCCCAGGTCATGTTACGAATGGACCGGGCGGGTGTATATTTTCAGGTGTATATAGCAAAGCCAAACTCTGTTTCCGTGGTTTGATTGGAGGCGGAGCCCTGTATATATACTATATCCGAGACAATACACAAGATAATCAGACGTGACTATTCCTCCTCAGTAATAAACAGACACGATTCCCTCCCAGAGTGTCTCCCATGTCCTACTATAAGATTACTCTGCAAGCAATTCTCACATACGTCGCCATCATTATGGTCTTCAAATGTTTCTTTTTATCTATGAGCTAAGCATACACGGGATCCGTCATTCCAAGTGTTGCAATGCCATCTCTTGATCCCAGACGACGGGAGCTGCTAAATTGCGGTTACTCCCACCAGCTTGTCGGTTGGAAGACATTCCCCAACTCCAGAATCTTGAGGCATCTTTGACTTACCGTCGAAGCACTGACCGCTCCTGGATGAGATTTGATAAACCAGCCTCAACTGTCATATATTCTCTACGATAGGCACATCGCCCAGAAGGTGGTTGTAGCATCGTTGGGGAACTATTTCCCCAGGTTTTACCCCACAGAGGAGTTGATACGATCACCATACAGCTCATTTATTAGCTTCTTATATCATAAACGAATCTGGGAGGCTCGAAGATCAATCTCCAGAAGTCTACTGCTGTGGTAGATTACTCTTTTGGGGGTTCCTAAAGCCTCTCTCGTCTACGCCGCTCGCTATGGAATCGAAGGCCATCAAGTGTTTAGCCCAGCTAGAAGAGCAAAAGAGCTCATGGAGCTCATCCAGGGTCTAAGTTTACAATGTCCCCACAAAGTCCCAACGCTACCTTGACTGCAAAGTGCCGATACCGAAAAATCTCCAGCGCTCGCAAAATTCGTCGGTGGATGCTCTCCACACATTAACCGTAGTGCATAATCCTGCAGCAGCTTTATACTACAATCAGTAAGATCATTTGCTTAATAAGCATTCATCTAGCTTAAAGAGGCATAGCTTGATGAATCTTAATAGACATGTCTTCTTGAATAGCTATAGACTCGTCCTAAAATTAAACTGCAGGGTTTAAATCTGGAGGTATCCACCGACGAATTTTGCGAGGTTTTTCGGTTCGCCTCGTTAACTTTATCAGATTATTGTACTGCGGATTCTAGCACATACGACCATAGGTAGAGGAGAATTCGGGGTCCCGTCTGCTCCCCCATAGACAAGCCTCTAACCGGCAGATTAGTAGTTGAGTGGGTGACCATCAGCGAACACCGGCTGTTGTATGTTTTTTGTCTTTTTTTGCTACTCATATGAACATCTCTGGTGACGAAATGAAGACCCTACAGGTCCTCAAAGCAAGAGTATCATAGCTGTATACTCTGTTCTGAAATCCAAGGCAAGCCCACTCATTGCTGTTGAACTTTTGTCCTCTTATAATCCTAGAACAGCCAGCGTCCAAGCAAACCCAATTGATCCCAAGCACTCAAAGTATAACGCATTTCGGGCATTGGATATCCGCTTCTTCTTCTTCTTCTTCTTCACGCCTAGCCTTTTCTTGTTGGAACCTCTCTGACCACATGGCCATGATTTCTGTGTCTTTCTTTCCTTCTGCTGCCTTCAATGCGTCCTCCATCAGAGCTAAGTCATCCTTCGCTCTGTTGTAAGCTATTTGATGAGTGATTATACCCCGTGAGATTGGCGAGGCAAATCTATCCAGTTCTAACTGTAAATTCCAAATCTGCAGCGGGTGGGCTTCGCCTGTGTGGATATTGGTCAAGGGGGCTTCGTTCTGAAAGGCCGTAAGTTGAGTGGCGGCTTGCAAGACGGTGGCCAGCTGAGGATCAAGGGTCTGGATGCCCTCTCTATGAAGGGTAACAAGTCTTTCTTGGGACTGTTTTACCTCATTTGCTTTTGCCATAAGCGTGCCTACGCTTGGAAGCACAAAACTGGCAAAACCAAATAATATTACTGGCAGAAAGGGTAAAAACCAGCTAGCCAACCCTAAAATGGCAGCCCTGAGGAGAAAAACGTTTCTTTGGATATCATGTGATCCATTGGTATTGCTAGAGCCATTCCCAAGCCCTGCTAACACATCCTGAGCGCCCTGGATGGCTTGTTTCCGTAAGAGATTTGTTTCTGCAGGTTCATGTAAGCTGCCAGGCATCTAGCCGTGATCACTCAATTTTCGCATACCATTTGGTCCAACAGCAGACAATGCCGCGTGATACAAGGCGTTGGATATTTGCTCCCATTCCGGCTCTTGAGCATTTGCAAATTTGCAAATACCCACGTGGTCGCGATTCATATATAGTTTGGTTTCTAGATCGTCGGGCCATCCGAGTATCGCAGCATCCATGTCGACAACCTTGTTTATGTGTACCTAGTCAGTAGTCTGATCTGGTGAAACATCAAGCATATTAATCTTACAAGCCCAAGGCTAACATCGCCATGTGGCAATGTCTCGCAAAAGCTAAGGATTTTGTATGCTCCAAATAAATCCTTGAATTTGTTGTTTAGGTCTTTGTTGTAAGCCGAGTCTGCAGCAATACTTTCTATAAACGACGAATTCAGTTTCGCTGGAGATAATGACATAATGCGGCTGATGGATTTGACCCATGCAGCGTGTTGCGATCCTCCGTGTGGAACACCAAAAAAGGCAATGCTGTGAGTGAAAGTCCAGATTGTAGGATATGCCCGTTCATTGAAAAACGCGGTGACAAGGGCTTCCTTGACAAGAATTCCACCCATACTGTGTGCAATAAAGATGATAGCTCGTGTGCCATTAGCCTGTTTGCCAGTAAATTCGTCAGCGCTCCCAAATGAGTATCTTGTCGTCAATCGTGCGAACCTGTCGGTCTTGCACCATGCAGTGAAGCAAATTCTTGGCCTGCTCGCTTATACCAGCCACCGATTTGCCAAATGCAACATTGGCATTGTATCTATATGCAAATATTCGTGCATTTGGGATTCGTAAAGGCAGAAGATCCCGAAGCCAATTGACTTTTGTGACAGGATGAGTCCATGCACTATCTGCATGCTGTTCATTATTGTTCGGGTTCATTCCATGTACGGCAATGATGCTTTTCGAGATTAGTACAAGATTCCGAGAGTGTGTCGGAGAACTGACTCAACGTTTGCCCCCTCTGGAGAGGTAATTGTCTTGAGAAAGTTTGAATTGGCCATTGTGTACGAGTCCTATGACAACCCGCTTTAGAATAGCTATCCCGTAGATGAAGTAATAGTAATAGTACTTGAATATTTTCATAAACTTTTGAGAAACACTGCACAATAATGGAAAAGTGAAGATGCCGGGCCCTGCCGGCCCCATTGGGTGCGCCGTGGATGCCTAATGATTCATCCAATGACCATGAGATGCATCTTATACCAACCTGGAAGGTACATGTACCAGCCGCACTACGTCACAAGAGGAAAAGAGAGCCTAGAGCTTCCATGCAACTTTAGTAAATTCAAGTATATCCATTCATTACTCTAGTACTATAGTACTAAGCTCTCGGGACGATCAAGAAAAGATTATATATCATCTTGAAGGCCTCAACCACAATATAGCAGGAATACATCACACCTACATCCGTCGCATACCTGAGTACAAGAAAGCAAGCCCATCAACGCAACCACTGCGCTTGTTCCATCCAGCCTACACCACTTCCTCCCTCACCTCACAAAGATATTCAGGGACACGAGTTACATTAGGCAGTCAAGCCTCGAGATGGCATTCATTTATACTTGTTCAATACACTCAATATCCATACAATACAACATTCTCCAAAAACACCTTCCAGCCAACCTTTCAATGCAGTTCTCTTCAATCGACCTTTTCCGATTATAACCAACACCAGCCTCTGCAGTTGTATATATACCTTTGTTGTAGTAGTTATTTCTTCCTCGCCCTCCTGCACAGCCAAAGCCCTTGCAACATGCAAACAACAGAAATGGAATGGAAAGTTTTCTTCTTTTTAAATTACACGAAAACCAAAACAGGGCGGCCCTTTCCATGCGTAGATTCCCCAACTCCGGTCTAATTTCTAACACGGGCCATCTAATCAGTCGTTACGGTGCGTTATATTCGACAAGACTGGGAGGTAGTAGAACAGAGAGCTCGTTGCAAACTTGCTGCCCACACCCCTCAGTGGCTAATGTAGCCGCTTGGATATGCATATGGATAAAGGTGTTTGTCGCCGATGGTCGGTGCGACCAAAGTGCCCCAGTATTCAAGGCACAAACAAAATATTCCATCACTTGCGTCGCGTTTTGGTGGCGGGTCTCGGAGCAGCCTCGGTCATGGCTTCCCTCTTCTTTGTTTGCTTTCTGGATCGCGGAGGCGGGGGTGGATCGCCATGCAAGTGGCCCAGCTCTTCCAGAGCCATTGTGTTCTCCCATTGCAGGCAGCGGTAGTTGGGCGGGTCAGGAGTCTTCTCCCGGATCCTTGAGCTCACTCGTTTCGGCTCCTCCTTCTTGTCGCTTTCGTCCTCCTCGGCATCGCCGGTGAGATACTTTTTGCGATTCTCCATGTGCTTGGCTATCCTGTCTCTGTAGGCAACCAGCTCCTTTCGTAACTTGAGCTCATTGAAGCCTCGAGGATCCAGCCACTTGATGAGTTGGTCAAGGTCTTCTGGTTCCGAGATGTAGCCCCATTGCTTGGCGTTGAAAACACTACTACCGCCTTCTTCCATCGTCTTCCGTTCTGGGACAGTCATATTGAACTTGGCTTTGTACTCGTTTTGAAGCTCGGTCGGTAGGTCAATGTATCCTTCTCGCTCCAGGTCGTCGGGGCCCTGAATCCAGATGCATCCGTTGGCGTAGGCCGCATGCGCCGTAGAACTGTCAGGCAATCCGGCATAAGGCATGCCGTTTCGCTCAAACCAATAGTAGCGATTCCAAAACCTATCTTTTCCAAGAACACGAGTTCTTGGACAATCAGCCTCCCGTAGATCGTTGTCGATGATGGCGACTTCTTCTTCGCATTTCTTGATGATTTCCTCCTTCTTTTGTATGTCTTTGAGAAGCTTGATATACTGCTTCGACTGTTGCGGTTTCGTCTTTTCCAATGCTTTTTCTTTCGCCTTTTTGGCCTTTTCCTCTTCCTCATGCTTCTTTTTCTTGTCCGTCAAGACACGGCTTCGACGCTTTTTCTTAGAATTCTCATCTTGGCTGTCTTCGGCGTCTTCATCTCTGCTCACGATTGATTCGTCGGCGTCTGCCATCTTGACGTCTATCTCCTCCTTAACAGGAGTGCCGTTGGTTTCCTCTGCAGGTTCGTTTTCCGGCATCAACAGCTTACGCTGTTCATTAAGTTGCCGAAGCTCTTCGGTTCTGCAAGGCAAGAGAAAGTCAGTGACATGAACTGTAAATGTGAAGAAGAGTAAAAATAAAAAGTCAACTTACGCCTGTTTCCGCTGTCGCTGCCACTCAATCTTGTCTTTGCGATACTTGGTCATGGTTTCGCTGCAGTCTTCCATGTAGCCTCTGACAGCCTTTGTCTCCATTGTCAGCATGCAAATGATCTGCAGTGCCTTGACGCGGTAGTTGATGTCCATCTCAGCATACTGCTGCTGCACGTTTTCCGGGGATGGTATCATCTCTGCAGGTACCAACTGCTGCAGCAGCTCTTCGCAAGCTTGTTGTAGGCGTTCATTCTTGGAGAGCTGATGCAGAAGACCAACTATGATCCTCTGCCAGCCTCCGTTCTGGAAATTGCGCTGGCGAAGATGCTCAATCCAGTCGAATTCTTTCAAAAGCTCCTCTGCTCGGTTTTTGGTTTCCTGCTCTGCGCGAAGAGTCTCCTCTTCGGCAGCTGCTGCTTCAGCGGCCAGCCTCTCTGCCTCAAGCTTTGCTAGACTGCTGCGGGTAGCCCTCGCGACGGGAATATCCTCCAGCTCAACGCTTTCTTCTCCGCTTTCTTCTCCATCGTCTTCCTCGTCGCCTTCCTCGTCACTGTCGTCTTCTTCCACCTCAGGCAGAGTGATGCGCACCTTACCGCCGTCGGATTCAGAGTCGACAAGAATCTTTAGCACGGAGCAATGGATTTCGTCGAAAAGTTGAACTTGAGTATTATTTGAAGCAATTGACAAGGCTTCGACAAAGTCGTCAAAAGTGAAGGAGTCGAGTTTGAAGATTTCGCAGTAAACGTTGAGCGTGTCCCATGTCTCTAGGAGAGGTCCCACAGTGTCCATGTCGATTTGGCGGGAGATGGCATCGTCGACTTCCACCTTGATAGGAGGATCCTTGCACATAAACTTCAGCTGTGGCCGCACAATGCCCTCCCTCGGCTCCAGCTGCAAATCTTCGATGGGGTATTTCGGCGGCGGAGGAGGCGGCGGAGGTGTCGGCTCACGCGGTGCAGCGGCTCGTTCGTCGTTGAATCGCGGGTAACCAGCGCCATTGACACCATCGGGTGCCATATCCGTGGGCCATTTGAGGCCTTTGGTCCCTGCACTGTTGGGGGTCTGCTTTCCCTTGTGACTTTTGGGGGCGGGTTTCAGCTCAGGCAGGCGCACCGGGCCGGTTTGCACCGCTGGGCTGTGTCCATTCGCATCGTGTATCGAGTTCCGTTCACGCTTCTGCGCCAGAAGCTGCTTGCGCTCCTGAATCTTGGTGTCGTGCCGGAGGTGAGGGGGGATCCTGGTATCGATGTGATATTGGTTGGCGTAGTCGTGCTTGACGAGCCATGGGGCGCCGTTCCATGCCTCTCGAATGACTGTTCTTTTAAGAAAGGACCGAAGCATGGATTTGGTGAAGGCGCCGCGCTCGCGGCTCAGGTTATCGTTGGTGACGACTTGTTCCTTTCCAGAGCCACCTCCGAGGACGACTAGATAGCGGCTTGTGGGGAGAGAACTTGAGCCATCCGGCAAGATTCTAGCACCAAAAGTTGTCTTTTCTCGCACAAGACAAGCCCTTCTTTCATTGTTAAACTCGTCCAGGGTGACAAAGACGTCCTCTCCAGGATAAAAATCGGCCTTAAATTCATCGTAAACCATGTCGACGAGGTTATCGAGGCGAGAAATAGTTTGGAATTGAACCTTTCGGAGGATAGGGCCCTTGAGAGCTTCGGGGAAGGCGGCCTCGACCTCTTGACCACCAGCACGCTGTGAACGACCAGGTAAGTAAGCCAGGCATATTGGATTCATTGCCAGGAAGAAAGCAAACCAACCTCGCTTGTGTAAGCCTCGAAAAATGTAAGACCTGAATGGCCCGTGATTTCGTCGTTGAAGCGGCGCTATATGAAATCCCGAGTTTAGTATTTTGCTTGTCATTGCATAGCCGGCGATGGTGGGGCTTTGAAGGGTGGCTACCTGCTTGTAAAAATCCATCCTAGAAGCCAAAGAACAAAGTCGTCAGCATGCGGCGCATAATGGTAACGGTCAGAGAAACAGAGAAGAAGGAACAGACAAACTCACCGATTCAAGTAGTCTTCATATGAAGCAAATATTTCTCCCGTTTGAGGAATGTGCCAGACCTAAGTGAGGCCCCCAAGTCAGCCCTACGCTCTTCATCCCGCGTCGGGAGCAACGCCATGAGTGATCCAGACCACGCTCGACATACCTCGGCATCGTCATCCTCAATCTCTGCGGGAGGCAGAAACTGCACTGGTTTTCTCTTAAATAGCACCTGTTGTAGCATAAATGTGAGCTGCAGACAGGCTTTGGTGGGTTAAAGCGGTGACAGCATACCATGGTTGTGAGCTATAATGGATTTGGAGATGGCGGTTGTATGGGGTTGAGAGCGAAAAGAGAAAGAGAAACAAAGGAGGAAGTTTGTCGCAGGTAGAATTGGGGGGGGGAGAAAGGCGACAAAGGCTATCGGAAGTTTGGCGCGTTATCTAATCGAGGGATTCGGCAGCACAGGCATCCGGACCAAGCGCAAGACGAGGCGCGGGTGCAGTGAAGGGAAATCGACAACGGCAGATTTCGATTTGTCGGTACTTTCGATATCGATATTCAGGTCGTGGCCTGCGGTTCGAGGTTCTTGAATGCCGTTTCTGGGGTTGCGGCTTTCGAAGCGTGGACAAGGCTGAGGGCAGAAGAAAGAGAGGGAAAAAAAAAGAGAGGAGGAAGAAAAGTCGCGGTGCCTGGAAACTAGGAGCCGGGGCAGACCAGATACCAGATGCCGCACTTACACGAGGCTATGCGGGCCTTGCACCTCTCAAAGCTATCGCAAACGCGGTCCGGGCAGCTCGCAAGGACGCCGGGCTGGCATTTCCTAAGTGCCGAGGCGGTGGTGGAAGCTGCGTGAAGGCTCGACCTCGACGCGACTGAGGGCGAGTGACGTGCAACGGAGGCGTGGAGGGAAAAAGAATTGCGCGGGAGAACGAGAGAGCTGCCACGGAACTAAAGTCTCTTAGGGAAAATGCGTCCCGCCGTGGAGACGGTCAACCAGCACCAGCGTTTAGCGGTCCATGTACCTGGCGTTGTACTCGGCCGGTACCGCGGGCGTGCAGAGTACCTGGGGGGTACCTACTATAGCTGCATGTCGGGAAATGCCCAGGTACGGTAGATGGCAGTCAGGGTGACATTGACGGGCAGTGAAGCTGGTGCATGACAGTGATATCTGTAAAATAGTTTGAGTATTTGAGTTTTGTGTTTTCTTTTACTTGCATCAATTTGACATTTGGTCTGGGTAGCAGTTTGTTTTGACAGGCAATGGATCTTACTCTGGTGGATGCCTGGGTGCATCAACTCTCACCTCGACAACATCCTTCAACCTGCTAACCAAAGGGAAAGTTAATATTAAAAATCAATTCAACTGCATCATTTACTCATATTCGACCCCAAATCTCCCCCAATCCCCTCACCCTCACCTCCCATCATCTCTCCTCCCCCCTCCGGCCTTTCCCCCTACTCACCCATCCATCCATCCATCCATGTACCCTCCCCGTACCGCCGCTCCTCGCGCAACCCCCCCGCGCCCAAATCCTTTGTCCCCTGCCTGCCACCCAAGACACTCCCACCCCCGTCTGTCCTCTCACTCTACCTCCGTCTGCCGTCTTTTTCCTTTTTTTCCCTCCCCTTCTTCTCCAAAAACCCAAACCCCCGGCCATCCGCTCCCCCTCCTCCTCCTAAAAAAAAAGGGAACCAACCTTCCACAGTAAACCCAACTAGGCCGCCAGCCTGCAACCTGCCCAGCCCAAAAAATCCCCCCGAGAAAGAAAAAAAAAAAAAAACCCGAAATACCCATCCCATCAACCCTCCACTCATCAACCGCCCACAACAACCTCGCAACGTACAACATCACGCCCTTTTTCGGGCTCGTTTTGTTCCCTGCATTCCACCGATTCCAAAATGCGCTGAATGGCGCGCATCCGCCCATTTTTCAGCGACTTATGCCCCCGTACGTGCGCGGCGCGGATCCGCGGCCGGCAGGTAGTGGTCCAGTCTTCCAGTTTCGGGGGCCGGGTAGCGGGCGATTTGGCTCGGGGGGGCTGCTCTTCTTCCTGAGGGGGCCAGCGAGCAACGGTCACGAGAAGTCAGCACGATAGATGCAAACAATGCACGCAACTCAATTCTCACAATGACATGTAAATCGTGCCGTTTATCTCAACACATCATCCACATGCCTCAATTATACCAGCTGTCAATGCCCTTTGGTCGGTGCCGTTCCCTTTGCAACGTTCGTGTCCCTGATTTCCAAATTCGGCAACTGTCCGCGCTAGCCCTGACGTCATTCCGCCTACGGCTATTTACATCCCCTGTGAAAAAAAAGACTCAAGAGTCTCTCCTGCTGCCAATTGACGCCGTTTTCCTCCCAGCAATTGCCCTCGTTGAAGCTGTTTTGCCCAATGCTGGCAGCGTGTCTTTGTTCGCATTCCCTGTCGATGCCGCCCCCCCAGTCTCAACCCTGGTTCCACTGGCTCAGCACAAAACGGGAATCGTCAGCCTCGCCTCACGTGGAGCGCCCCACTACCCGACCCTACATGATGACTAAGCTCACCTCAATGCCGCACTTCAAGCGACGCGGCATCCAGGCGTGTTCGGGGCTCTGGCAGCAGGCAAACAAGACAGCGAAATTTGCTTTGAACAGTTCCATCTTCTCTACTAGGGTATCACTATATCCCACTACTTTTTGTCTTCTCATATTGCCAGCTCTAGCATGTATAGTACACAACCATGTATCCGACCCAGCTGCCAACCACGCCTATCGCGGTGTAGGAGCTCGTAAACATCAAGGGGAGAAACTCAAGCCGGCTTCCAAATATGATATGGTGGAAGAGGGACGTGTATGCAATGAGCGGGATGCTCACCGCAATGTAAAGCGTGCTGAATCGATCCAAAAGAAAGACTCTTGGCTGGTTGGACGCTGGCGCCATGCGGTCCAGCGACGTCAGGAACAAGACTAGCCAGAAGACGGTGTAGATCGTCTTGATGGGGAATTCGGCGGGTGTGAAGATCAACGGGAACAGCGACACGTGACCCGCGACGATGAGTGGCCGGAATGCGCCGAGGTGTCGTCGGTCCCTGAGGGCGATCAGACTGAAGGGGATAATGACCAGCAGGATGGCCTTTTCATGCACGTGCCAGCCAAAGAGGAACGAGGCATAACCACACAGCGTCACTGCTCCGATAAAGTTTTCCCACGTCGGCCGTTTGAAGAGCTTAATCAGGGGAAGGACTTGGAAAAAGAGCGTCAAGGCGAAGCACACGCGAGGGGTAATCTCGGGTAAGACTGCAAAGGCCGTGTCGCCGACCAAGCCACGTGTGACGCTGTTCAGAGCCTCAGTCTTGAGTGGCAGACCCAACTTTGGCGCAACTATTGTGAGTTAGTTTCTGGCTTCCTCACAAATCACTTGCATATCAGTTTGCACTCACAGTGAATCAAGACGCGATCGGCCAAAGAATAGAGTGCCCAAACATTTGGCGCCCAGTACGCATGGCACAACCCACGTGAAAAGGGAAACAGTCGGCTAAGGAGCTGGGGGATCTGCTCCATCAGCGCAAAGGGTCCAAAAGCAGCCCCGAATATCCCTGCAAGTCCAAGACCAAGCTTGACGCAGTTGAGAAACTTAATCTGGAAAATTGATCTCGCCGAAAGGCAGTACGCCCTCAAGAGGAAGACAAAGTAGGCCGGGGCCAGGTAGAGGTAGATGTGCTTGAAGCAGAGGAGCGCCCCAAAGACGAGCCCGCTCTGCAGCAGCGTCGACTTGCACCGCGCCAATACCAGCGACACGACGAGGATTCCGTACATGAATCCGTTGTACTGGAAATGGATGTGGTCAATGATGAGCAGCCCGGGCGACAAGACGACGGACAGCGCGGCGACCTGGGCAGCCCTCTTGGACTGCAGAGGCGACGAGTCGATGAACATTTGCAGGGCATAGACCAAGAGAAGCTCAGTGATGATGACGGAGAACCTCTGGAAGTAGACCGTCTCCCAGCTATCATATCCAAGATTGTATACCCGCACCATGGCCGGATCTACCAGGCGAGCGACGTGGGCGAGCAGCCACTCAAAGTAGGCAAAGAAGGGCGGGTAGTCGAGAGTCCATTCTGAAGTCTTTTCGTAGTACCATTCGGACAGAGGAAGGCTGTTGGTGATGGCCAGCCAGTTGCGGTGGACCTCGAAGTCGGTCGACTTACTGCAAGCCAGTGTTCAGTCAGTCAACATTGCATCGCGTCTTTCTTTCTTTCTTTCTTTCTTTCTTTCTTTCTTTCTTTCTTTCTTTCTTTCAGCGGCATGACATGCATGTGAAAGCAGGGCAGCGCAGAGCTAGAATACAGCAGAGCATTAACTTACTAGGCCGGGAACAGGAGCACCTTGAATGCGGCGGCCACCAGCGCGCATTGCGTCAGCGTAGGAAACGACTCTGCCATTGTGTCTATTCTGTAGGCCGGAATTGCTACCGCATCTCGAGTGTTGCTGCAGGGAGTTGGAGAGCAGAAGCAAGCCAAAGTCCTGAGATGGTGGTGATTGGCGCTACAGAGAACAAAGTGCCTTGTCTGAGATTAAGGTAGGTAGTTACGGAGCAGCCACAACAAGCTTGCAATTTAATTACCCCATAGTTGGCATGTCGTACTTTTTTTCGTCTTTTTTTTTTATACTGCCTGGTTTGGCCTAGTGCGCCGTTGCAGAAGTCATCCCCCGCCACATTTAGCCACAGCTGTGTAAGTGGCCATGAAACGATCCATGGTTGGAGAAGGTGAGAATAGAAGCCAGATAATGCTCTCTCCGTGTATTTTATGTGTATATCGCCTATAGTCGCCTTTCTTTTGCTTCAGCGCGCTGCTTGTTGGATTTTTCTGCTCTTTTTTGCGCATTTCTTCCTCTTCATCTTCTTCTCGTCTGTGCTTCAGCCAAGCTCGGCGGCGCTGTTTCGCAAAAAGGCACTTGCTCCAGAGCTGTTGTGCCTCTGCGCCTCTAGTGCAAAGTGTCCTTCTGGCTATTTTCCCAACCCGCTCGACAACTCGGCTGCAACTCTTCGGTTCAATTGTGATTATATATTCCCCTCTCGCGGTGCCTGGCTTTGGGACTCTGAAGCCGGGCTTTTTGCATCCGTAAACCCGGCCTGAGAAAACCCCCCGCCCTTCCCTCAGTCACGATGCGATTCTCCATGTCGCTGGCGGCCCTCTTGGGCGCTGGCGCTGCTCAAGCTTATTTCCTCGTCAGCGAGCTCAGTTTTGGATATGCAGGGCGGTATGTCTTTGTTTCGCTTTGTGTTTTTGTCTCTTTCTGCGCCAATTGCTTCGAGACAGTGACAATGGCAGCTAATGCGTCTCTGCGCCGTCCAGGATAAGCCCGGCCGACAACCCAGGCCACATCGCCAACTTCGCCGTCTCTGGCCAGCCCGGCATGCCAGAGATCCTCTCCAGCAAGGTCATTCTCACCCCCGTTGCGCCAGGCAATGCGCGCGGCGCCATCTGGAGCGAGAACCCTCTGGTCCACTCCAACTGGATCATCGACGTCGACTTTCGCGCCAGCGGCCCCGACAGGGCGGGCGGCAACCTCAATATCTGGGTGGCCCGCGATGGCAAGAACTTGGGCACCCGCAGCGTCTACAATGCTGGCCGCTTCGACGGCTTGGTGCTGGTCATTGACTCGCACGGCGGCCAGGGCGGCATGTTGCGCGGCTTCCTCAACGACGGGTCGACCGACTTCTCGCAGCACCACAATGTCGACTCGTTGGCGTTTGGCCACTGCCAGTTTAGCTACCGCAACCTAGGCCGGCCGGCGCAGATCAAGTTGCGCCAGAGGGGCGATGGCTTCCGGGTGCAGATTGACGGCAAGACGTGCTTTGAGACGAGCAAAGTCAGCTTGCCGAAGGGCAACTTTGTTGGCATCACTGCGTCTACACCAGACAGCCCCGACTCGTTTGAGGTCTTCAAGATGGTTGTGACTTCGGAAACTTCCAGCCACGACATCGACTTTGGCAGCAACAACAACGACAACAACAATAACAATAACAATAACAATAACAACAATAACAACAACGGTAATAACAACGGTAACAAAGATACCAGCAGCAACTCCAACGCCGGCACCCAGTTCGCCTACAGCCGCCAGCAACAAGTGCCCACCAACAGCCAAGACTTCGAAGAGGTCGCCGACCAAGACGCAGACACCTTCCAGTCCTCCAAGGCCCAGTTCCAGGACCTGCACAACCGCCTCCAGGGCACCAACCACCAGCTCGCCTCCGTCTACCGCTCCGTCTCGCGCCACCACCAGATGGACGAGCAGCGCCACAACGAGGTCCAGGACCTCTTCGCCGCCGTCAACTCCAAGCTCGCCCTGCTCGACCAGCTGGCCACCTTCCAGCAGCGCATTGTAGCGCTCGAGAACGAGGTGCGCAACATGAACACGGAGCTGCACGAGAGGCTGAGCACCACCGAGAGGTCGATGCATGGCGCGTTGCGGACGCACCACATGTCGCTTACGGCGAGGGTCACGGAGAATATCCCTGGGCATGGCAAGTTGATTGCTGTCATTATTGGAACGCAGGTTGTTCTGGTCGGCGCATATGTGGTGTATAAGCGACGGAGGGCAAACTCACCCAAGAAGTACCTGTGAAAGGGCGCTTTACGGTTTCAGTGCACCGCGTTATTTTATTGCCAATGGCGGGCGTGGTACATTCTCCAGATAATCTGGATGATGGATGATGGCTTGAATACTCGCTTGAAACCGCCGGCCCATCGAAACCAACCAAGATCCCACGCTCCTCCCAATGCATACATCCTGTGCCGCACAAGTAAGAGCGAGGAGACGAAAGACCATATATATTTGAAAGTTGAGACATGAAAGTTGAACGACCTGTTATGATTCAGAGGCAGAGGAGGGCGGCTTTTTGTATAAACAAAAGACGATTTTTTTTTTTTTTTTTTTTTTTTATCTTCTCACATTTTTTGTACTTATCACACGTCTATACATATATAGCATGCATGAATTGGATGAAATATCAAAAACGAGACAACCGTTTTCATTTGATGTCGTAACATGCCCGCTATGGAAATTCGTCTCTCGCATCATACTATGCTATGTAGGTACATCGAGATACCAACTGGAATCATCCAAAATGAACGAAAGAGAAAGAAAAAGAGACATTATATGCTGTACTGTACCCGGTATCCAGATTCTTCCCATAAACAGTCTTGTATATCCTCATTAAGAAAAAAAAAAAGAAAGAAAAAAAAGGTCCTTCACTGACGGCCTTTCTTGGCGTTAATAACATCAACCATTTCTTGGCCCTTGGGAGCCGACGTCAGGTTCTCGTAGCCGTCCTCAGTAACGAGAATGTCGTCCTCGATGCGGCAGCCTCCTACGGTATAGTATCCTTCGAGGACGTCCTTGTTGATAAACTTGGCGTGATCTGGGTTGGTGAGATAGTATCCCTCTATGTACTCGCGGCAGAAGTAACTTCATTTGGCACATCCATTAGTATACACCATACTTGGCTGATAATGGCCAGCAAAAGGGGAGCATAGATTGAAAAGGAACACTTACATGCCCGGCTCGACGGTGACAATCATGTTGGGCTCCAGCACTTGCCTCTCCTTCAGAGCCTTGGCGCGCGCAGTCGCCGTCTCACCATCGCCAAGGCGCATCGCGGCACTCATCTTGGTCAGCGCCTCCGCATTAATCATCTGCCGCTTCCCGCCATCGAGACCCAGGTTAAGGAGCGTCATGAGCGGAAGACTGCCTGGAACATCATGCACTTCCAGGCCAACGTGGTGACCGAGCCCGTGTGGGAAGAATGCGGTGACGGTCCCGGCCTTGGTAACCTCGCCGATGTCGCCCTTGAGAATGCCCAGCTTGAGAAGACCGACGACGGCGACGGCTGCGGCGTGGAGGTGTAGCTGGTAGAACTGAACACCAGGCTTGATTTTGCTGATGCATTCCTCCTGCATTGTCTGGACGAGGTTGTAGATGGCAGCGCCCTTGGTAGAAAAGCGACCCTTGATGGGCAGCGTGCGCGTTACGTCGCTAGCATAGCATTGCCACTCGCATCCCGCATCAAGAACGACAAGCTCCTTTCCTTCCAGGGGTTGGTTATTCTCATCGTAGTGCAGCGTCGAAGCATTGACGCCCGAACCCGCAATGATAGCGTATGCCTGCGATCGGGCGCCACGCGCAGTGCACACAGCTTGGAAGATGGCCTCAATCTCCCGCTCGTTGGTGAGACGCAGCAGCATCTCTGCGACTTTGCGATGTCCCGCGCTGGAGACATCGTTGGCGCGACGAATCATGGCAATTTCGTACTCGTCCTTGATACAGCGAGCGCGGTCCATGGCGGGCTGCAGCATCCAGCTGTTGACCTTGACCTTGGTCCCCTTGGCCACGGCGGGCGTCTGATCCTCGTGCAGCACGTACAGCACAGTAGGCGACGAGAGGCGCGACTCGAAGAACTTGTGCAGCTGGCTCGAATACCGCACTTCGTCGACATCGTACAGCTGCTTGGCCTTGGCGGTGTCGGGCGTTGAGCCAAACCAGAGCACCTGGCGCGGCTCGACATAGGGGATCCAGAGAATGAGGGCATCGGTGCGAATCTCGTAGGTGACGAAGCAGTCGTGGAAGTTGGCGCCGCTCAGGTAGTAGAAGCTGCGCGGGTCTTGTCAGCGCCATGGAGGGAGAGAGATTCCATGGATAGCAGAATAGAGGAATAGAGGGAGTCAAGCTTACTATCGGCGCTGTCTCAATGGCGGCCCCTGGTCCGAGTCCTCGTAGTTGTTCTCCGGCTGGCCAGGCAAGTAGATGATGCCATCCGAGACCCCGAGCTTCTGGGCGACCTTGCGCGCATGCTCCTTGGCTAAAAGCCGCACAAGACAAGGTCAGTCAAACGGTTGGAAAGAGAAAAAAAACAAGAGTCGTCGCATTCAAGATCTCTCACCCGGATACTTTCGCGTCTTCCAAACCTCCCAGTCCTCCCTCTTAGCTATGGCCCTGTGTGGTTTACCGCCTGTAAGCACTTGGATTTGCGACCAACAGCCAGACCGGCGCACTTACACTGCGTCAAACTCATCGTCGAGGATGAAGCTGAAGTCGAGGTCCTCCATTGCGCGGTTCTCTCTGATATTATATGCTATAAAAAGGACAGAAATGGAAAAGCGATGACTCCCTCTGATGATGCTTAGGTAGTATTGAATTGATCAATGGGCGCCTCATACAGCCGCAGCAGCACGTGAGCGACGCTCCAGGCACCTGCAATAGTGCCTGATTGTGTCAAACGTCCCTGGTGCCTTATCTAATCTTCAATCTCCAATCTCTACCCCAGGAAAAACAGAGACCAGACGGGGCCACCACCAGTTTAGTTTAGCGTCCTTTCTCTCCTTAAGCTGCATTTCTTGATCGTGATCTCAGGGGTCAAGTTTATTGTACTACTAGCAGTAGAGTAGCAGTGTCCCGATAGAGAGAAATAAGAAGCTGGATGGTAATTAGCCAAGGCAAAAGACGCGGAATGTTCCTGTAGACCCATTGCTACTATGTACTGTATTCCAACGATGGAGTACATGCACAAGCACAATGCACGTCGCTGCATCCTCCTATCAGCGCCTTCAGAACACCGTCCAGGTACCGGTACCTCTGGCAGATGTCCAAGCTTCCGTCCTACCCGCTACATCCACTTTCCACAACGGGACATCCCTGGGCTTTGAGCCTTTTAAGGCCTTCCACAGTACGATATCAACACATCGCAACACGACAGAAATTCCCCAGTAACATGTTATCCATATGTAGATACAGATCTCATCATGCATCTCACCTGGAAACAAGAGAAAGCCTCGATCCATACCAAGACACTATTACAGTAACAACCTACAATACTTAAGTCTTCCCTCACCGCAACCAAACCAAACCAACAACATTCAAACACCACATCTCCCCGTGCATACACCAGCGTAACATCCAACAGCCCCCCATCCATGTCAATGTCAACACAGGCTGTCTTCGTAACTCCCCGCTCCGGCAACAACTCTCAATAATCAGATCACGTCAAATCAATCAGTCCCCCATCACCACACCAACTCCCACATCCCCCCTCTACTGTACATAACATATCCCACACTCCCTTCACCCACCTTTCGAACTCAACGCCTCCTAACTGGCCGCCTCAATGCAAATGCATCTCCACCGAGCAGACAAAAACAGGAGCCCCCCCCCCATCAATATGCATACAGGTAGGCAACGGACAAAATAAAAAAGAAAAAACGCGAAGCCCCGAGATGCACACCACAGACCTGTAGCCCCAGAAAGAAAGAAAAAAAAACGCCCCTCAAAAAAGGTCACCGACCGACCAAAAAGCGACAAAGACACAGCAACAAAGACCCTCATTATGTCGCACTGTATTCGGCGCCGAAGCGGCCAGGGTCTTTTGTCCGAAAAAAAGTCGGCCATTTGGTCGGCCGCGAGCCCGTCTTCAATTGCCTTTCTGCGTTAAATCGCATACGTAATCACACCAAAAGGACATTCCGTAATACGAAAAGGCGCCAGAAACACGAGTAGAGAGAAAACCAAGTTTACCAAACTAGGGAACGAGAGCGAGGGCGTTTTCTATGGGTACCTTGGATAGTTTATTTCTTCGTATGTACCTAGTATGATTTGGTGCTTCGACATTTGACCGTGTATATGCTTTTGATCAAAGTCCCTTTATCTACACACTGTGAGATGCTCATATAGTTGTTGTTTTTTTGTTTCAGTATGCCTGCCGCCAACAGGGGAGTTGAGGGAGGAAAAGATAGAAACAGATGAAAGAACAAAAAGTGACCCAAGTATCTAAACACCAGCCGCAAATGGTTTCGAGTGATGAGGATAGGTTGACAGTAGTCGTAAAAAAAAACGTGCAATCGCGCTGTGACCTTTCTTTCCCGTCCACGATGTCCAAGGAATGGGTGATCAAAAACAAAAGAAACAACAAGAAAAGCAAAAAGACGCCCTTCACTCCCCCCCGGTGGACCGCAAGGCCTTCCCGTTTTCATATCGTCAAAAAAATGGGTATCATGTGGCAGTCGTTCACATTCCCTGAAATCCGCCCCTGCCAGAACCAAAGAAACTCCCCCAGTCCGGCTGCATGCCGTGATCCGTAAACATTTGCTCTATCTGCCGCTCCTGGTGCCTCTCGCCCCGTATTGCTCGTCGAAGAGATAGCCCGCCGGGTCGTCGTTGCGGCGCTGGCTGAGCCTGCTGTGGCGGCGGTTGCTGGTGAATCCCCATCATAGCGTTAGGGTCATACATGTTGGCCGACATGTTCATCGCCATGGGAGTCTGTTGTTGTGGCGGCGGCTGCTGTTGCTGTTGTGGCATCATGTACGGCGGAGGTTGTCCCATAAACTGATCTCCCATCTCATCCAGCGAGGCGGGGAAGAAGAATCCCGAGTCTTGAGGTTGATGAGGCATCGACACGGCTGGCACGTCGGTTTTACCTGAGAATCCCAGTTCCATCATCGGCTGGTTCGGGTAAGCGAATGGATCGTCCGAAGGAAACATCAGCGAGTCGAGTTTATGAACCGGGTGGTTGTGGCCGAGATGCCCACTAAGAGGATGTTGCTGGTATGGGTGCCGGTGTACGCTCTCGGCGGTGCTCGTAGAGTCGGGCGTTGCTCGTGATGACAAGTCCATCGGCATCACGTCGTTGAGGCTGCTGGTGAACGAGGGCTCAGGGTATCCACTGTGGTCTAATGACTGCGCGAAACTGCTGTCCATGGAGCCCCTAGAAGTGGAGGTGCCATATAAAGACATACCGCCGCCCCTTATATCGCCTGGTCTGTGAAGAGACATGCCCACAGAGATGCCAGGGTTGTTTGGTGCTTTAACACCCGGGGCCGTCCTCTTCTTCGTGGAGGATGGCCGAGCTTGAGGCGGATCAAACCGTTCTGGCAATTGATCAAACAGAACCTGCAAAACAAGTCAGCAACAATGGTGCAAAAGTCAAGGGGATACCAGGCTTGTTCCTACCTTGAGAGTATGAGTGACCCTCTCAGCAGAGAGGCTCTTCTCGGCCAGATCGGCAATCATTTGTCTCCCAGCGCGCGCATCAGCCAATACCTCTGCCGATCCAGGCTTCTCAGGGTTCTCAATGGCATAAAATACCAGCGAGAGCACGGAGAAGAACTCGGTGTAGAGCATGAACCAGTACGGCCCGCTAAGGACGCGTTGCTTTCGGATCTCAAGGCCAATGTGGACGATGTTGCGAGACACGCTGATAGCGGCCGCCGCACAGGCATACGACAGCTCATCAATCCTGTTGCCTTGGCTGAGTCGAGGAGAAACGTAATGCAGAAAAGGTCGGTACAGGACAAGTTGCACATGCGCGTAGGCAAAACGCAACAAATGTCGCACACTGTTAAGGGGGCTGTCAGCCATGTGTCTTGGGACATGTCAGAAAGCGACTTACCGAACTACTTCAATGGGGCCGTCAGGGCTCGGCCGCCATGCCTCTGGAAGCCTCTCGAACCAGTTGTGCAGATCCGTCTCAATCTCCTTAATCTTGCTATAGCTGATGAGATATGTAGATGATGGCTTGTCCCCCCTCATGACTGTTTGCCCAACGCCTTTTGTCGGATAAATGTACTTTGTGATTTTGCCCAAGATATCCATCAATCGGGAGTGGGCATTGAATGCTTGGAAGAATGAGGCTGTTCCCGGTGCAGGGTGAAGAATGCCTTCAGGTCTTATAAACTCATCGTCAACTTCGATGGGATACTGCTGGTCGACGTCGTCGCTGTTTAGAAGCAGGGGGAATCCAAGCATGGTAGATACGTAAATGTCCATCTGCCGTATGACATAGAAAACCCGCCGCCGAACTTGCTGTTCGATGTTCCCTATCCGCTCATGCTGCAAGTGGCGGTGAAGACCCATTCGCAAGGCTGATCGAAGAGCAATCCCTACAAATGAGTAGCAGGTGTTGAGGTTGGCGGTGGACTGAAGGAAAAGGATTATGAAAACAAGTGTTTGGATGGAAACAAGGCTTCGACACTCCGTAACATCACGCAGCAGAGATCTTGCTATCTTGTAATATTTGACTCTAGAGACGTCGAGTTAGTTAACTTGATCGAATACCATGACATGGTGAGAAGCTCAACTTACCCTTCATCAATGGCAAATCGATAAGTCATGCCACCGGAACTGGAGTCATCAAGATTACTATACATGCAGCCCAACGCTAAGATGGCATAAAAAAGGGCGAGGAACTGGGTATCATCCGGGCTCATCGGCTCATGTTGGCGTTCATAGATGTAGTCGAACTTTTCGTAAAAACTAGGGACGTGAACGATGCGGACAAGGCATGTGGCGCAACTCAGAGAATAGTAGCAGAGTTTCCGAGCGACGTCCTTGGGGGGCAGCTCGGGGTAGTTGGAGATGGTAGAGAAGGGTGACCCAACGGGCGGCGTGTCGAAGTTCAAGAGACCCGCGGTTCGATCAGACGGGCGTGGTAAAAACGGTCCTTTGCCGACAGGGCCTAGCATGCCGCGGAAGTTCTCCTTCATGCGCCGCAGGAAAACAGCGCCAGACGAGATACCGTAGAAATCCCAGCCGCCCTTGTCGTCAAGATCCAGCTGACCGATGGAGTCGATCATGGAGGTGAGCTGAGTGTCATTGGGATCAGGCTCAGCGGGATGATTAGTCCGCAGCTTAGCAACCTCGGCACGCGCTCGTTCTCGGTTGTGAAACTCTTGCTGGATGGCAGGGTCAAGATTTGGATCGGCCAAGTCGATGTCGGGGACGAATTTTCGCAGCAGCGACTCGGCGCGCTGAAGACGACTTTCCAGGGCCTCGATATACTGCGGCGCGGGATTCCTCCTTCTGTTTGATGGCTTATCATATGTGCATTCTGCGCAACAAAAGGTCAGCAACAACGTTCAAGGCAGTGAGGTGGCAGCGATCCAGGCGGGATGGCAAAGGTGGAGCGAAGGATCGTTCAACATGGTGAAGCCGAACGACAGCAATATCCAAGACCGGACCGTCGCCAAATCATGATACGCACCATAACTGTAGACGGAGCAGTGCGTGCAAGGCTGCTTGCCGTCACATTTGATCTTCTTGCGGCGGCACTCGTCGCAGGCGCGGGTGACTCGACGTCGCTTCTGGATGGGTTGCGACGGTGCCGATTCGGCATCGCCCGCCTTGTCGTCGTCTTCAGCGTCCGACTTGACGCTCTCCGCCGGCGATCCAGCATCGTGGATAGACCAGTCGCCGGCGGGCTGCGACCCGACGGTGATGGCCTCGTCGTCGGACATTTTTATTTGTATTTTTTTTTTCTCTCAGATGGCGGTTCAGCAGGGGCCGATTCACAGGGCTATTATCAGTCGCAGGGCTGATTCGCAGGGCCGATCCGTATGTGATTGGGGGTGTCCTTGTACTGTAGCAGCGTGGCAGGTTAGAACAGATGCAGCGTAACCTCGAGATTTGCCCCGTCTTGGCCGCTCATTCACGCAACGTACTCGGGCTGGGATCTGGGCGGGGCTCGATGCTCTGGCTCGATGCTTCGTGTGCGATGGAGAAGAGGCCTTTGGATTTGGAGAGACAGGACAGGACCCCGGGGATGCAAAGTCGGTGGCAGCGTACGTGCCAATTGCCCCGGCGTCTGCCAATCTAGGCCATCAGATGGACAGCGCAGTCTCTCCCGTGTCCGGAGCGAGATGGTGAGGGTATGGCGGGAGTGTCGTCGAGATTATGGCGCGAGGACGAGGGAAAGAAATAAAAGACAGGAACAGAAGGGAGAGGCGGTTCAGGCGCTGCAAAGTCCACAGCAGTCCAGCGAGTGGGAGTCAGCCAGAGCCAGAGCCTGTGCTGGGGGACTGGGGGACTGGGGGCCAATCCGCACTGTAACCAGAGGGCGGTACAAGTACTGCCGACGCAAGTACAGCAAGCGAGAGGGCGAGGTGGCTGGGCTGGGATAAATTGACTGAGGGCCTGTGGGAGGCGCCTCTAGCACTGGCCTACAGTGGCTGGCCCGCTGAAGACACTGGGGCTGCAGCTTTGCGGTGGAGCGGCCGTGCGGCTAGCATTACGCAGCCCGCGAATCCCACCGAGAGCCGCTTGGGCCCGGGTTTGGCGTCTGGTTGGTTCGGGCCGTGCGTGGGCTACAGTCTGCACGGTGGGAAGATGGAAAGCCATCCCGGGCAGCAACACCACAAGTCCATTGACGCGTGTGGGGATGCAAAAGGCCAGGGGGTTGTGGTTGTGTCTGCTGTATTCGGAGCTGGGCCCGGAGTACGAGGCCGACGGTGCTTTTCTCAATGAGCCTGGAAACATCCAATTGGGGAGAGAGTGTGTGAGGAGTACCTGAATGCTAGGTACCCACTAATATACCACTAGTAGGTACAGTACAGGCGCATTACGTCTGGGGAGTACATTTGGCACATGTAGGGAGGAGGATAACACGGCGCTTTGCGAGGTACAGAAAGATGCAGCGCTCCACAACCCTCGTCGCTCAAGGTTCCTTGCCCCTGCTTGAGATCAATTCTTTGTAAGTCGTTTTGATTTACATCTTAGCATGGGTTTGATACCTGACAGAGACATGCCTCATGCGAATTCGCCCAAATGTCTTGCCAGGCTGTCTTAGTTGACCACCGTCAGCCAGCAGGAAGCGCCAGAATGAAAGCAAGCAAGCAAGCAAGTGAAAAGCATCGATCCAATGGAATGGAAAAGACGCATCCAAAATACGAATTTCACAGGTATAGGAACCTCCATCTTCGTGATAGTATACTGAGCTCAAATGTATATATACTCGACAACTCTTTTGGGTTTTATAGGTGCTCTGCATGCTTCTCGCGACACGAATGCCTGTACGAGGTGTACCCTCAGGTGCCAACGCAAGCATGCTGCAGAGTGCCGGTTTGCCCGCGACCTTCCATCTTGTCTAGGAGGTCCACTGCCGACAGCATTCTGCAGATGTACCTGTACGGAGTGCATACAAAACGCCGCGCAGTGCCAGATTCATGCGTCCAGAGCGCCAGCACCGCAATGCCGTCAGACTGCATGAATCGAAAGTCCAGACCTTGGCTTGTCGTAGCACAGGCCGGCCCTGGGATACTAACATGTTCTGGGATTAGACGGTTCAGCTGGTTGCATGGCGCTCGGAACACCACCGAGGCCGAATTGGCTACTACTAGGTAGGTAAGGAAGATGAAGGAATCCTCATACGACAATCTACGCAGACGTCCAAGAGCACGGGAAGTGCCCGGCGAGGCTTTCAGCGGATGCCCGCCCCGTTCAGCGGGCTGGAGGGGGGGAAAGAACCTGAATTCAATTCACATCAGCATCGATTGATCCATCCATGACAGCGAATTGAGCTCTTGATGGCGTCGGGGGCTAAAAACACAACTGAGCAGGTCCACATCGCGCAGGAAACTCCACTGCTGGACTAGAGGCGGCGCTAGAATTACTGCCGCGTGATAAATTGCAAGCCAGCCAGGGCATTTGCATTTCGGCGATACCTAGGAATGGGCTCGAATTTCTGCTTCAATCTTGCCTGTCTTATGGGGGGGGAGCAAATGGGCAGTGTTTGACTAGCAAATTCGACCTCTCCACTGCCACATGGCATCCCAGCGCCTCAACTGCCACTCGGCATGTGGATTGATGGCTCCGAAATGAAGCTGGAAGGCTTGGCTGAAAAGCTTGGCTGGCAGGGCAAGACACAATGGGGGGGTGGGATGGCGGTAAGGAAGCTTTCAAAAGGTTCGTTGCGACATTGAGATGGCTACAGTGCCGGCGGGATTTGGGCTTGGCTAGATAAGCTTCAATTCAGTCCCGTTTGAATTGCGGGATTCTCGTCCCAGTAACCCGCAACGCTACGGGCAGATCAGAATCGATCAAGAATGGATTGCCTACTGCAAATACTAGCAGTACTCGTACAAGATAAGTCAGAGCCAAAGCATTGGACGAGAGGCATGTCTCAGTGCTACGGAAATGATGCGATAAACGCCTTCCGCGGCTGTCATTGGTGTGTCTCTCGCCGTTTTGACTTTGGACACGCACTGCAGTCGAGAAATGCTTAGTGCTAGGTGCAGAGACTAGCTGCATCATCGAGGAGGTCATCAGCCCGCCGCCAGTCCGTGTAGTTTATCTTGAGAATCGGGAGGGCCGAGCACCCAGTGCGCGAAAGATGTCGCTCGGCGTTAACATTGACAGCGAGTTACTGGGTAATAGATTCACCCAGCATTATCGTCCATTGGAGGTGACGATATTGAGGGCGATAAGGAAAGAATAAGACTCCAACAGGCAAATCAAAGTATCTACTCTATATCCATCATTTCCTTCTCGACTCGACTTGGACTGACTCTAGCCGTCCACGCAACCAACACACCTGTACTCAAGTATACGTTACTACCACCGACTCAATCAGTGCCCAGCAACTTCAACGTAACAATGGCCTTTCGAGACTGGACTGGCAACACCATCGCGCCAACGTCCGCTTTATTCCCGCCCTCCCCAAAAGCCGTTCTGCAGCTTTGGGTCAAACTATGGAGACGGGAAACGGGAAATGATACGACCTACGGCTGTTGCGGGCATACGGAGTACAAGCGCCGCAGGTACAAGTACGCGCTACCCGCAGCAGCGACAAAAAGTCCAGGTCCAACCCCAACCAGGTCCAGGTCCCGTCCAAGTAGCATCAAATGGATCATCTGGCTGCCTGCTGGTGGTTGTGGTTGTTGGTTTAGCTGTATCAGTAGCGCATGCGGGTGAGCAGTATTCTAAATTAACTCGCACGCCCTCGCATGCACAGCAGGTGTGTGCCATCCCCCTCTGCAGCGCGTTGTTTCGGTGAGTCGAGTTCATGGGGTTGCCGCGGGTTAGACTTTTGCAGTCCTGCAATGCCTAACCTTGGTGTCATGCTTCTTTTTTATTTTCCTGTCATCGCCCACAACGAAAACCCCAACTTTAAAGGTGAGCCCGGCAGAGATTGGCGGGGATGAACTCGAGATAACCTTGATTTAAAGTCGAGCACCCTATTGATGCGCAAGGCTTGAGGTACACGTATTGCGTTGCCGGCACTGTACTCGTACACTGCACTGCATGTACCTACTAGGTAGGCAAATGAATCGTCGTCCCATGTTCCTTGTGCGACATGCACATGCACCATACTGTAGCGACACTCGGCAGCGAGAACTCGCCAATCCTGGCCCTGGTCACGAGTCACCAAGATGCAGCTTCATTTCTCTCTTCTTGCCTTGTTTTTTCCTGTTTTCCCTTGAAATTTTCTTTTTCTTCGTTTTGTTCTAAAGACCTTTCGGCTTCTTCGGTGGTCTTAGGCCAGTCCCGGTACGGTGTCTTCAAGCCACCGCGGCATTACATCACCTTGCCTATGCCAAGCTTTTCGCCGTGGGAACGAGATTGCCGATAAAGCCAGGATAATCCACAAGGCTGGAATCGAGAGACGCCTACTAAGATTAAAGGTACACAAGTACAGTGTAGGGGATGCTAACATTAATCCAGGCCGTATCACAGGGAAAGAAACTGTGCTGCGCCCGGAAAAAGAGGTCATTGCTGTTTGTGTTTGTGTTTTTACTTGCTCAATAACACTGATTGACTATGCCGTCCATTGTTGTATCTACAGGACTTCACGCCCGTTGATCTTGATGCCTATTATGCCTCTATTTACCGAATTAACCGAGCACCCACTCAGTGCAAAAGCCAACATTTAGCAACGTTCCTCCCGAGTCCCAATAGCAAGTAGTTGATCAAACGTGATAAACAATCTTCACCTCATTGATGGATTATCTCTTGACTATACAGTATTACACCCATCCAACACCAACGATCAATCCAACTAGCTGTTAGTGCCAGAAGCCTCGTGCCACACACACATGTTTCCAAGTGCTTTTATCGTCGCAGTCGTTCTCGTAGCGGGCGCCAGAAGTCATCACAAACAACCCTACCAAGGGATACCATGGCATGGCGATCCGAATCCAGCCGGCGATCCTCTTTCCACGGCCTTCTCTGGAATGGAAATTCCGGCACTGTACAGTATTCCAGAGGTAAGCTTTTCGGTCAAGCTTGTTTCCGCTCGTGGCCGAGCCAAGCTTCTAACCCCGAGACTTCTCCGTGACAGGATGACAAGAGGCTTCGGCTTCGGCTCACCTCCGAAATGCACACGCCCGCGATTTAGTGGACGTCTGATCTGCATTTGCTGGCAGATTGCCTGTCCATGGGCCGGTTGTCGATTTCCGTGACGAAACACCGCCACGAGATGCGTCTTATTATCCTAGAGTACACTGCTGCCTACTGACATGGCATGCATGGGCCGTTGCGTTGCGACTCTGGCTCGGAGCTGCCGCTATTCTCCCCCGCATGCTGGATTACAATACATACTTGGCCTCGTACAAACGGCGTCGAACAACGCACAATCCGTCACCTGCCCTGCCATCCTGTAAAATAGCCCCCTTAGTTGAGCTAAAGGGGCCTGTGCCTGTCTAACCCCCTTGCGCCGGCTTGTTTCTTGAGGTCTAAGCCACAGAGTATATCGGAAGTCGGCAAACTAGTTGATCTGGACAAAGGGGGTCAGTGCCGACTCAGGAAGGTCTTGCGATTACGTATTTGATCTCGTCAAGAGCTTGGCGTGGTTTCTTTTGCACTGTTTATGTCTTGAAGAATTATTGGCTATGGAGCTTTCCTAGAGTGAGGGCATTACTACCTATCCGGGCCTTGATACTGCCACCTTGATAGATGGTGGAGAGAGTTACAGTGAGATACTACCTACCGTATTACCTCGCAAAATTCGATAATGGGTCTCTCCAGCTTTGGGGCCACTATTTTCCTAGGGTAGTAATCTGCTAACTGTATATCTATAATTAAGCGAAAAAAAACATAGAGACCCATTATCGAATGTTGCGAGGTAATACGGTAGTAGGTAGCTGAGACGCTTGGCTAAGAAGAATCGAGGAAGAGATGCGCCAACTTGCACTCCTTGGTACTAGCACAGGTAGCCTTTGCTCTATGTAGATTCATTGCTTATTCAATTGTCTCAAGGATTACTACTACCAACAGTAAATGCAGAAGAAAGACCATATGAATGATGAGTGCTTCTTACTACATCTCAAATGTTCCAATTTTCCTGTACTTACAAAGGTGCAGTGGATTATTCTAATTGAAATGGCTGTGCAAAGCAATGCGTACATGCGCTGTACCTTCGAAATGCACGTATTAGCAAGCACACCGGTCTGTAGTGGCCTTGTACCAGTGGCCACTATTCAGAGCTCCAACCCCGCCAAACCGTCAAAACGCCTACAGCCAAGCACTTTCCCACACTGAACGCCCCTCCATCATCAGAAGGCTGAGGCACGTGCAGGAGAGCCTTCAACGCCGCAGCCTCGCCGGAACAGCAAACCATTTCCTATCAAAACAGCATTTATCACGCTGTTTTCCCATGGCTGCTCCCCCTTCAACGCAGCCGAGCTCGGATGCTCAGGCATACGCAAAAACTCCAGATGTCATCGTCTCCGGTAGATTAGGACCTTGCCCCACATGATGCCTGCTTGGAGGAGCTGACCTTGAGCCTCCATCTAGAGCCGCCCAAGCTTGATATCGATCTCTATATTCAGAACTATGTCGGTACGATGCCCTCATGTCCTCTTCAACATGTTTGGTACTCTACCATACAGTGATACAGGCGGGATGCTGGATGCTAACCCTGCCTCTCGTCGTCGTCATAGGCAGAACACGGTACGAACGCTTGATCCTCATCGGCCGATGCTGCGTGCCCCTACGTGTTGAAGCTCTCAAAGCCGCCGTCGCCGAGGCAAAGAGTGGCTCAGATGTCACTCGGTACAAAGATGCCTGGCAGCTGCTCCGTTCCGTCGCTCCGGATGAGCCTGAGGCAAAGAGGGACGACGAATGGATCGAGAGCACAGAGCTAGCCAACAGAACCGAAACGACTCGCCTGGAGACTGAACTTAAGGGGTATAGAAACAATCTCATTAAGGAGAGCATTCGGGTAAGCTTCACTCCATATTCAGAGATGCTGTGATAAGTTCTAACTCACCGCTTGTGTTTAGATGGGCAATGAGGACCTTGGCAAGCATTTCGAGAGCATAGGCAAGCTCACCGAGGCTACCGACGCATATAACAAGATGCGCCATGACGTGAGCACGACCAAACACATCTTCGACTGCGGCATGCACTTGGCTAGCGTCGCTTTCCAGCGCCATGACTGGGCCACTGTGTTGAGCAACGTCGGCAAGATTGCCAACATTCAAACTGGGGATGATGAACAGGCACAACAAGCCTACACCAAAGTGGCATCTGGAGTTGCTTTGATGGGACTCGGTAATTATTATGATGCGGCCAATACTCTTCTTCACACAAACCCCAATGTATCCCCAACAGAGTACAACACAGTTGCCAGTCCCAACGATGTTGCCATCTACGGCGGCCTTTTGGCCCTGGCAACTATGGACAGAAAGGCTCTACAAGCCCGTATACTGGATAACCAATCATTCAGGATGTTTCTGGAACATGAGCCGCACATTCGAAAGGCGATTAGTTTGTTTGTTAATGGCCGCTACTCTAACTGCCTGACCATCTTGGAGTCTGTGAGAGCCGACTATCTCCTGGACATCTACCTACAGCCACACATACCCACCATCTACTCTCGAATTCGCGAAAAATGTATCGTTCAATACTTTGTCCCTTTTTCATGCGTCACACTAGACAGTTTGGATGCTGCGTTTGGTACACCTAACCAGTCCGTGGAGCTGGAGCTCATCAGGATGATTCGTGATGGCTCGCTGAGGGCTCGAATAGATGCTAAGAGCAAGGTATTCTCTCTCCCTTTCGCTTCCACTTTCCCACTATGAAAATTTAGTGTTGCTTACATCCCACATAGCTTCTCGTCGCCGTTTCTCCCGACCCACGACTAGTCGTGCAGACAAATGCACTTGCTGTAGCGCGGAAATACGAGCAAGAGGCCAAGGAGCGGTTACGGCGCGTGAATCTTATCGTTGCAGGCCTCGAGGTCAGCGGCGCCAAAAAGCAGCCGGGAGGCGGTGTTGGAGGTGGTGTTGGAGGCGGTGTTGGAGGGCCCTTCGAGGTCGAAGAGGCTTGGTACGAAGATATTACTCAGTTGCCCAGCCAAGGCGCTGAGCGGGCTCAGGAGTCTTAGAAGAGACCCCATGGAAAATCCAGGGCTCAGTGCCAGCGCAGTCCGCCTCGAACTCGATCTAATTCTCAAGGATCGTCAAAAACGTCAAGCTAGTCTATTGGAGAGGGCGAGAGCACGCTACTATGACTACGAATGAGATTGATCGGTCAGTCGCAGTGAGCGACACAACTGAAACCGAGATTTGATCCGCTCTGCGGACGGCCAACGTGGACCGTTTTTTTTTTTTTTTTCGAAATGAGGGGGCCACGGTTATGACGGCAAATGCTTGGAGACTTGAACGCTACACATGATTGTTCATTAGAGAGGGAGGCGCAAGGAGAAAGGGGGATTTTCGTGTCTATTTTTTTTTTTTTTTTTTCGTATTCAGCAGCCCCCAACTAGAAGAGGCATTATTCCTCGTTTATCGTTTGCTTTCAATCTGGCCCTTTGCTCTGTGATACGGTCAACATCTTGGCTTCCTATTGGTCAGGTTGTTAGTCGATGATGAGGACTCGGCACAAGTTGTCCGGTGTTATTCAATAGAGAGACACCTCGTATATGCATTCTGGTTTGCTGTCTTGCCTTGTCCAATCAAGACGGGGTATCATATCACACTATGTAGGCACCAATATTCCAGCATCTTGTAATAGCTGTACTGTGAATCATCCACCCTTTATCCTCTTCTCCCTTGCATTCAACATACGCCCTCCTCATCGAAAATCACCCCATCAATTGCCTCAGGTCCTGCGGCGGCCACCGCACCTGCGCAAAGGTCAGGCATCGCTTGATGCTCTGCAGGTACTTGCGCGTAGCCTCGTCGCCCATGACATGGCCCTTTTCGCCGTCGTGCAGCTTCTCGCGGGCGCTACGCTCGTGGATACCGACCATGGTGACGCCGATGGGCCAGGCGGCCTTGCCGATGCTGAGGCGCAGGTAGCCGTCGTTTGCGTCGACGTAGCGGCGCTCCTGGAGGGCCTGGACGATTTCGATGATGGGTTGGAGGAGGGAGTCGTCGAGGTCGCCGGATTCGAACTTGCGGAAGAGCTGTGCGCCAGGGTTAGCCTTGCTTTGCTTTCCTCTTTTATAGCACTGATTTTTAATGGTGAGAATGGGAGGAGGGGGGATCTTACGGGCTTCATGTTTTCGCGGGTTTGGACCATGGCGCTGTAGGCCATTTTGCTGGCGCTCGTTTCTCTCTTCTCTTCCTCCATTGCCTTTTCGTATTCCGTAAGTACCATGGTAAAGTAACTCGCAAGCTGTCGGAATAGCCACAAGCGGCCCTCTTTGTCCTTTGGTACCACGCCATCGACCTTCATGTCCTTCTCCTCTACCAGCTTTAGTGTCGTAGGTATAGGTCCCGTTGTTAACACCGTAGCGAGCTTCTTGTGCCGTCTCAATCGCGCCGCATGTGATTCCCCAAATAATATCGCCGGTTGGCCCAGTTCTCTCAACTTCTGTATCAGCTCGTCATCTGGAATGTCGTCTGCCGCATCGCCATCACTCTTGTCGCCGTTCTCCTCGCCCTTGACGAGTTCTGGCAGGCCGAGTCGCTTCCTCCTCGCCTGCTCTTCCTCCCATTCCTTCTCTTCTTGCCTTTTCCGTGACTCTTCTGCGAGTTTGCGACGCTTCTCTTCGCGTAGGGCGTTTTCTGCGGCGACTTCTTCTTCGCGCTTGCGCTTCGCTTCGGCTTTGGATGCGCGTTCGGCCTCGAGGGCTTTTTGTTCGGCTATGTAGGCGGCTTTTCTTTCGGCCTCTACTTCGGATCGCTTCATGTATTTCTTGTCATCGTTGCTGGATGATTTCTTGGATTTGGAGAGCTCCTTGTTCATGAGGGTCGCGAAGTCCATGATGAAGTATGTTGCGCTGGGGAGCGTCTTGGGTGTTGAAGCTGTCGCGTCAAAGAATCAATGTTTCGCCCAAGTGTTTTAATTTTATGGGATTGGCGAGTTTGCACAAAAGTTTATCGCAGAGTGACGCTGGATGCAAGTATTTGGCAATGTCACAAATCTTGAAGTTGGCAGGATGATAAGTCCGGCCGGTGAGCTCACCGAGGTTGAAGCATGCTATCGATTACGGATGATTTCCGGATAATACATCATGTGTTCGATACAGCTTCAGCGTTCGGCCTTTCCAACTCCAACTTTACAAAGACTTGAGATTGAGAGCAAATTGATCCGATTCATATTTAAAACTGCCCTTTATTTAATAAATCAGACTCTTCATTTTATCACATTGCGTAATTCCGCGATGGTAGATGCACGAACAAGTGAGGATGATGATACGTCTCCGTTCTTAGTTCGTCTGTTTCACCGAAGTGGCAGCTTTTACAGGTATATGACCACGATATCACCACATCTTGAGGAAATACAATTAACCAGCATCATAACTAGACCAGAAGAATTTGCATCACCATCTCTACCGCCACATGTGTCCATCTACACCTGGTCAACGTGTACACTCTATGAGCTAGCCCTGGAGCTAGCGGCAGCGAAACCAAGCGCATTGCCTTCTCCTGCTATTGGCACGAGACTCTCTTTCCAGCTTGTCTGTCCAGATCTACGCGGCACTGGTACTATCAACACTGGTCAGCCCAAGTTTGCCGTCAAAGAGCTGGGAAGCATCGTCATTGGTGAGGGCTATCCCGGCGCGGAGAACCCAGATGAAGCCGATCCCGATGTCACGATGAGAGATGACAATTGGAAAGACAAAACACTGGCCGATTGGAGATTTGTGGTTGGCGATTACATCTCATGTGCTGTCCTTCCTCCCTTGTCAGATGGCTCTGTGGCGCCACCATCAAACGCCAAAAGAGGCTCTATATCCAACGGGCGCGATAGTCGTGGTAGCAACTTCAGGGGAGGATTTCCAGGTCGCGACAGCAACTTTAGTCGCAATCACGGCCGCCAGAGTAGGGCGCCAAGCTGGAGAGATAACAGATTCCCGTCTGGTGATTGGAGGAGAGGAGAGCAGCTACCGGATGGGCCGCCTGGGGGGTCACGAGGCAGAGGGCGCTGGTATTAGGTTGCAGGGAGGGCTTGCTTCAGAGGCATAATTGAGAGTTTTTAAAGGATGCGATATACCCATATAATTTAGCGTTTAATCGAGGCATAATCCAGTCCTCTTAATCAGTCTTGCAAATTAGTACACTAGTATGATATCCTCAGTTCGAAGTGAAAACCAGGCTATTCGAAGCCAGCATTGCCAACACCAAATAGAGAGATCGCAGAGAAAAAAATGAAGGGGCTCCAGTACGAAGTGATGCAGATTGATTTCTTTTTTCATATATATTCGAATGTTCGGCCAGCACTAGGCTCTCTATTCCATATCGAATCTTTTAGATTATACATAAACCCTCGCCTCAGCCAAATAACTCGACGCTTATTTCTCGTAGACAGAGTCGCCCTTTCGCTTCGCCCGTAGATCCCACAGTCCCTAGCCAAAGTTAGCATCTCATCAATCCGTCTCCCCTCCTCATCCTCCTCCCCCTCCCCACATTGCTCGATTTCCACTCACGTCTGTCTTGTATGCGACCCAACCGAAGACGGCGGGGATAGCAGCCATGTAGATGAAGCTGATTCGGGCTGTTCTACCAGTAAATCGGAAGTGGTGGTGGCGAGCCTTTTGCATCGCTGTTGCGCCGAGTTAGATGGTGATACTGAAAGATGAGCATTGGATCGGATATGTTACGCACCCTCCAGCTTCAGGAGAGCCGGGTCCGGCTTGACGTCTGCGAATTGTGGTCAGTAGGCTTCAGCAGTGGTGCAATTGCAACGTACGAAGATGCGCCATTTTTGCAGAGTCGTGACGGCGGCTGCTTTGGCGTTGTTGAGTTTGAGCTGTTGTCGCGATGAATCGGCTTGATGTTGCTGGCGGCAGCAGAAGATCATGAATGGTGATTATGTAAGTGCATTAGAGTGGTTTTGATTGGCTCATTGCGGCATCTACTCCATCATCAAGTACCCTGGAGCAACACTTTGAACAGCAAAAATAGGTCCTGAGAGCGATATTGCTCAGAAATCTGAAGCGAAAAAATCAATCAAGTTCTGTTGATATTGTTTTGATAGTTCTGAGATTATTTTGAGCTCTGTGCAATTAGGGGAATGCTGTAGCGGTGCGTTGTCGAAAGAAGAGAAAGTACACTTAGCCTGTTGGTAAGACATTCAGGTACACTCAGTAGCATCATGCGAAAGAGCGCTCTGGCAAAAGCTGTATCCTACATCACTTGAATTATTGTTTGTATGTTTAGAATTGTATCTGAATACATAAGAGAGATGGATATAACATTCTCCTGATCCAAATAACAGACGTATATTCCTGTTTTCATGAAACGCAGCATGAATTCTAGGCAGTCTCAACCGTTCGATATCACGTGACCGACTAGCATCAAGATTGAAGCTAGTGCCTCCAGGGATCCTCGTTCAAGAAATTGTTCTACGAAGGCGAAGCTCAACATCAATCCGGCTTTGCATCGTTCCCGCCCTGGTCGTCGTCTGATTCTTGCGAGACCGGCATCTGCATCATCAGAATAGAGGCCACATAACAGCATTTGACGTGGCCGCTGTTCTGCGTGCGCAATTCCAAAACTGCCAGCGCGTCGTTGACACGCGCCACGGCTCCAAGCCTTCAGGCAGGCAACTTCACGAATTGCCTCTGAACGAGTGAAGACGTCGCCATGTCGCAACTGCCGCCGCCTCCGCCCCCAGGCTGGGGTCCTCCTCCTCCTCCGCCGCCTCCCTCATCATCGCTTCCACCTCCTCCTTCGACACCCGCTCCTCCAGCCCCGCCGCCGCCTGGCTATCGACCTCCCGCCGATGCCCATATTGCCAAGTTTGCCCAGAAGAAGAAGGAATGGCTTCGCAATCAGCGAAACAGATTTGGAGAGAAGCGCAAGGCTGGCTTTGTCCAGACGCAAAAGGCTGACATGCCCCCCGAGCATCTGCGGAAAATCGTCAAGGATATCGGCGATGTCTCGCAGAAAAAGTACACAAACGACAAGCGAAGCTATCTCGGCGCCCTCAAGTTCATGCCTCACGCCGTTCTCAAGCTTTTGGAGAACATGCCGATGCCGTGGGAGTCTGCTCGAGAAGTCAAGGTCCTGTACCATGTCAACGGCTGTCTTACCCTGGTCAACGAAATCCCCAGAGTTATCGAGCCTGTTTTCTTTGCACAGTGGGCCATGATGTGGACATTTATGCGAAAAGAAAAGGCAGATCGAAGACTGTTCAAGCGTATGCGATTCCCGCCGTTTGACGATGAGGAGCCACCGCTGTCGTGGTCGGAAAATATCGAAGATGTGGAGCCGCTCGAGCCTATTCAGATGGAGCTCAACGAGGACGAAGATGAGGCAATCTATGAATGGTTTTACGACCACCGGCCGCTGCTCGATACACCCCATGTGAATGGCCCGAGCTACAAGGGATGGAACCTTACACTGCCTCAGATGGCGGCGCTGTTCCGTCTTAGTCGACCTCTAATCTCAGATGTTGTGGATAAGAACTACTTCTATCTCTTTGATCTAAAGAGTCTTCTCACAGCAAAGGCGCTGAATGTTGCCTTGCCAGGTGGACCCCGATTTGAGCCGCTATACAAGGACATCAACCCCAATGATGAAGACTTTGGCGAGTTCAACGCCATTGATCGAATCATTTTCAGAAACCCTATTCGAACCGAGTTTCGGGTTGCTTTCCCATACCTCTATAACTCTCTTCCTCGAAGCGTGCACCTCGCATGGCACTCTCACCCCCAGGTGGTCTACAATCGTGTCGATGACCCGGATTTGCCCACGTTCCACTTCGACCGCCGAATCAACCCCATCTCGTCACGGAACGTGGCCCCCAAGAATGTTGAATTGTCCCTTGAGGATGAATTATTTGGTCCCGGAAACAACGAAGAGCCCGAAGAGGACGCTTTCGAGCTTCCCGCCGGCGCAGAGCCTTTTCTTGCTGATGAGGATCTCGATAATGATGATACGGCTGCTGCCATTGAACTCTGGTGGGCGCCGTTCCCATTCAATCGACGATCTGGCAAGATGGTTCGCGCCCAGGATGTTCCCCTAATCAAGCAGTGGTATCTCGAGCACCCCCCTGCAAACCGACCGCCCGTAAAGGTCCGCGTCTCTTACCAGAAGCTGCTCAAGAACTTTGTCCTCAATGACCTGCATAAGAAGAAGCCCAAGGCTCAGAATAATCAGAACCTGCTGAGATCATTGAAGCAGACCAAGTTCTTCCAGCAGACTACTATCGACTGGGTGGAGGCTGGTTTGCAGGTTTGCCGTCAAGGCTTCAACATGCTCAATCTTTTGATTCATAGAAAAAACTTGACGTATCTTCACCTTGATTACAACTTCAACTTGAAGCCCGTCAAGACCCTCACCACAAAGGAGCGAAAGAAGTCTCGATTCGGAAACGCTTTCCATTTGATGCGTGAAATCTTGAGACTGACAAAGCTGATTGTTGATGCACAAGTTCAGTACCGACTGGGCAATATCGACGCCTTCCAGCTGGCTGATGGCATCCTCTATGCCTTCAACCACGTTGGACAGCTTACAGGCATGTACCGTTACAAGTACAAGCTTATGCACCAGATCCGAACCTGCAAGGACTTGAAACATCTCATCTACTACAGATTCAACTCGGGCCCTGTTGGAAAAGGTCCCGGTTGTGGTTTCTGGGCGCCTGCCTGGAGAGTATGGCTCTTCTTCATGCGAGGTATTATTCCCCTTTTGGAGAGATGGCTTGGAAACTTGCTCTCTCGTCAATTTGAGGGTAGACACAGCAAGGGTGTCGCAAAGACAGTCACAAAGCAGCGTGTTGAGTCTCACTTCGACCTCGAGCTTCGTGCGTCTGTCATGGCCGATTTGTTGGACATGATGCCCGAGGGCATTAAGCAGAACAAGGTCAACACTGTGCTGCAGCATCTCTCTGAGGCTTGGCGTTGCTGGAAGAGTAACATCCCTTGGAAGGTGCCTGGCTTGCCTGCTCCCATTGAGAATATCATTCTGCGATACGTCAAATCCAAGGCTGATTGGTGGGTTTCTGTTGCCCATTACAATCGTGAGCGTATTCGTCGCGGTGCCACCGTTGATAAGACTGTTGCCAAGAAGAACGTTGGCCGTCTGACTCGACTCTGGCTCAAGGCAGAGCAAGAACGCCAGCACAACCACATGAAGGACGGTCCATATGTTTCATCAGAGGAGGCTGTTGCCATCTATACGACAACCGTCCACTGGCTGGAGTCTCGCAAGTTCTCGCCTATTCCGTTCCCCAGTGTTTCTTACAAGCACGACACCAAGATTCTGATCCTCGCTCTGGAGCGACTGAGAGAAGCTTACTCGGTCAAGGGCCGTCTCAACCAGAGCCAACGTGAAGAGCTTGCCCTTATCGAGCAGGCATACGATAGTCCCGGTACAACTTTGGAGCGCATCAAGCGATTCCTGCTCACTCAGCGAGCTTTCAAGGAAGTCAACATCGATATGAATGACAACTACAGCACCATCAACCCAGTCTACGATATTGAGCCAATCGAAAAGATTAGTGATGCTTATCTTGACCAGTATCTGTGGTACCAGGCTGATCAGAGACACCTTTTCCCCGCCTGGATCAAGCCCTCTGATTCTGAAGTGCCCCCTCTGCTGGTGTACAAGTGGGCTCAGGGTATCAACAACCTGGGCCAGGTTTGGGAAACTGAAAATGGCGAGTGTAATGTCATGATTGAGACTGAGCTCTCCAAGGTCTATGAGAAGATGGAATTGACGCTTCTCAACTCCCTCCTGAGACTGATCATGGACCACAACCTTGCTGATTACATCACGGCGAAAAACAACGTCCAGCTCACCTACAAGGACATGAATCATGTCAACAGCTATGGTATGATTCGTGGCCTTCAGTTTTCTGCCTTCGTATTCCAGTACTATGGCCTTGTCCTCGACTTGCTTTTGCTTGGCCCTCAACGAGCTAGTGAAATTGCTGGACCTCCCCAAAGCCCCAACGATTTCTTGCAGTTCCGCGATCGGGAAACGGAGAGCAGACATCCAATCCGACTATACAGCCGATACATTGACAAGATCTGGATCTTCCTTCGATTTACAGCAGAAGAATCGCGAGACCTCATCCAAAGATTCCTTACTGAGCAACCTGACCCCAACTTCGAAAATGTCATTGGATATAAGAGTAAAAAGTGCTGGCCACGAGACTCTCGTATGCGCCTAATGCGACACGACGTCAACCTGGGGCGAGCTGTCTTCTGGGACTTCAAGAACCGCTTGCCACGATCTGTCACTACAATTGACTGGGATGACAGTTTCGTTAGTGTTTACAGCCGAGATAATCCCAACCTGCTCTTCTCTATGTGTGGATTCGAAGTTCGTATTCTGCCAAAGATAAGAAACCAGAATGATGAGTTCCCCGTCAAAGACAGCGTCTGGTCTCTCGTCGATAATACGACCAAAGAAAGAACGGCACACGCGTTCTTGCAAGTCACCGAGGAAGATATTCAAAAGTTCAACAATCGTATTCGACAGATTCTCATGTCGTCTGGCTCAACAACCTTTACCAAAATTGCGAATAAATGGAACACTGCTCTGATTGCCCTGTTTACATACTACCGTGAGGCCGCAGTCTCCACTATTGAACTCCTTGATACTATTGTCAAGTGTGAGACCAAGATTCAGACAAGAGTCAAGATCGGACTGAACTCAAAAATGCCTTCGCGTTTCCCTCCTGCAGTCTTCTACACCCCAAAGGAGCTTGGTGGATTGGGTATGATCTCTGGCTCTCACATCCTTATTCCAGCCAGTGACAAGCGTTGGTCCAAGCAGACCGACACTGGTGTCACCCACTACCGAGCTGGTATGACACATGCCGAAGAGACTCTGATTCCCAACATCTTCCGATACATCATTCCGTGGGAAGCAGAATTCATCGACTCCCAGCGTGTTTGGACTGAATACTCCCAGAAGCGTTTGGAGGCCAATCAGCAGAACCGTCGTCTGACCCTGGAAGATTTGGAGGATAGTTGGGATCGCGGTTTGCCTAGAATCAACACTTTGTTCCAAAAGGATCGAAGCACACTCAGCTTCGACAAGGGTTTCCGTGCTCGAGCCGAGTTCAAGATTTACCAGCTCATGAAGGGCAACCCATTCTGGTGGACAAGCCAGCGACATGACGGCAAGCTTTGGAACTTGAATGCCTACCGAACTGATGTCATTCAGGCTTTGGGTGGTGTTGAAACTATCCTTGAGCACACTCTCTTTAAGGCCACTGGTTTCCCATCCTGGGAGGGTCTCTTCTGGGAGAAGGCCTCTGGTTTCGAAGAGTCCATGAAGTTCAAAAAGCTCACCAACGCCCAGCGATCTGGTTTGAACCAGATTCCCAACCGTCGTTTCACTCTTTGGTGGTCCCCCACGATCAACCGAGCCAACGTCTACGTCGGTTTCCAGGTCCAGCTGGATCTTACAGGTATCTTCTTGCACGGAAAGATTCCTACTCTGAAGATCTCTCTTATCCAAATCTTCCGTGCTCACTTGTGGCAAAAGATTCACGAGTCAGTGGTCATGGATCTCTGTCAAGTGTTTGACCAGGAATTGGAGTCCCTCGGCATCGAGACCGTGCAGAAGGAAACTATTCACCCTCGTAAATCTTACAAGATGAACAGCTCCTGCGCCGATATTCTCCTCTTTGCCAGCCACAAATGGAATGTCACCCGCCCATCGCTCTTGTATGACACGAAGGATGTCATTGAGCCTACCACGACCAACAAATTCTGGGTTGATGTGCAACTGCGATATGGTGATTACGACTCTCACGATATTGAGCGTTACACACGTGCCAAGTACCTTGACTACACGACAGATAGCTCTAGTATTTATCCTTCTGCTACTGGTATCATGATTGGTATCGATTTGGCATACAATTTGTACTCGGCCTACGGAATGTACTTCCCAGGTCTGAAGGTACTCATTCAGCAAGCCATGGCCAAGATCATGAAGGCAAACCCGGCATTGTACGTCCTTCGAGAGCGTATCCGCAAGGGTCTGCAGCTGTACGCTTCCGAAAGCAACCAAGAGTTCCTGAACTCGCAGAATTATTCGGAGCTCTTCAGCAACCAAACCCAGCTGTTTATCGATGACACCAATGTGTACCGTGTGACCATCCACAAGACATTCGAAGGAAACTTGACCACCAAACCCATCAACGGTGCCATCTTCATTTTCAATCCGCGAACTGGTCAGCTGTTCTTGAAGATTATTCACACCAGCGTGTGGGCAGGTCAGAAACGTCTTGGACAGCTCGCCAAGTGGAAGACGGCGGAAGAAGTGGCGGCGTTGATTCGTTCGCTCCCTGTTGAAGAGCAGCCCAAGCAACTGATTGTTACCAGAAAGGGTCTCTTGGATCCTCTTGAAGTCCAGCTGGTTGACTTCCCCAACATTTCTATTCGTGCTTCCGAGTTGCAGCTTCCTTTCCAGGCTGCTATGAAGGTGGAGAAGTTGGGTGACATGATCTTGCGAGCGACTGAGCCCCAGATGGTGCTGTTCAACCTGTACGATGAGTGGTTGAAGAGCATCTCTTCATACACTGCCTTCTCTCGTCTCATTCTTATTCTGCGTGCCCTTCACGTTAATCCTGATAAGACTAAGCTTATCCTGCGACCGGATAAGACTGTTATTACGCTAGACCACCACATCTGGCCATCATTGAACGATGAAGACTGGATCAAGGTTGAAACCCAGCTGCGCGATCTCATCTTGAACGACTATGGCAAGAAGAACAACGTCAACGTGTCTAGTCTGACGAGCACTGAAGTCCGTGATATTATCCTTGGTATGGAAATCTCTGCACCATCCATGCAGAGACAACAGGCTGCCGAGATCGAGAAGCAGCAAGAAGAGCAGAAGCAGTTGACGGCCGTTACGACCAAGACCCAAAACGTCCACGGTGAAGAGATCATCGTCACCACCACATCCCAGTTCGAACAGCAGACATTTGCTTCAAAGACTGAGTGGCGAACACGAGCTATTGCGACATCGAACTTGCGAACACGAGCAAAGAACATCTATGTTTCGTCAGTGGATAGTGATCTGGATGACGTAACATACGTCATGCCCAACAATATCCTGAAGAAGTTCATCACAATTGCAGATCTGCGTGTCCAGGTGGCTGGTTACCTTTACGGTGCTTCAGCTTCTGATAACAGCCAAGTCAAGGAGATTAAGTGTATCGTCATGATGCCGCAGATTGGTGGCCTTCGCAATGTACAGCTTCCACAGAAGCTGCCTCAGAGTGACTTCTTGGATGGCATGGAGCCACTGGGTGTTATCCACACAATGTCAGGCAGCGAACTCCCGTACATGCCTGCTGCCGATGTGACGGAGCATGCCAAGCTGTTGGATGCACACGAGGAGTGGGATAAGACCAATACAGTTACGGTATCGGTGTCTTTCACTCCCGGTAGTGTGTCTTTGTCTGCTTGGGGATTGACGCCTCAAGGCTATAAATGGGGAGCTGAAAACAAGGACACTCAGAGCGACCAACCCCAGGGATTCACGACGACGATGGGAGAGAAGCGAAAGCTCCTGCTCAGCCCAAGATTCAGGGGCTTCTTCCTCGTGCCAGATGATGGTAAATGGAACTATAGCTTCATGGGCAGTGCTTTTGCAGGAATGGAAAAGAAGTCGGTCCACGTCAAGCTGGACACGCCACTGCCCTTCTATAGCGACCACCACCGACCAGTCCACTTCCACAGCTTTGCGGAGCTGGAGGATATCTGGGTTGATCGATCCGACAACTTTGCCTAATGATCTCATTCGGAAGGATTACTCTGGCGGCCGAGTACATATTTTTAATACCCTGGGACTTTGTTGGCCATGGTGGACGAATCTTTTTATTGCATGAAGGGTGGATGATGACGCGAGTTTGATGGGCGTTGGTATTTGGAAGAGAGGTGGTGATTTTAATATAGGATTGTTCAGTACCTATGAATGCGGTTATTGTAATGTAAAAAAAAATTGGAGGACAATTTGTCCCGGATGGATGCTCTTGTCTTTGTATGTAAGACTTTGGAAAAGGCGGACTAATTAGCAGATTGGCAAATCTTTTCTTATAGCCTATTTATGCTTTATTGCAATGAGATTTGATGTCGCTATATGTGTGGTATCTATCATGTGACCCGTGATGACTGCTTGGATCATTTATGTGTTGATGACTTATTATAATTATAATTTACTACTTAATATCGTTTCATTTTATATACATCCTATGCTTGCGTCGTTGCATCTGTACTCGTCTCTGGGGTTGGCTCAGTTGGTTCCCTTTTCCTGTCGATGGCTTGCCATATCAACCATGGCAAATCCGAGAGAAGCTGGTAAACAGCCCCTAGCATAACCAGACCAAAAAAGACAACTGGCCCGAGAATCGCAAAGATGGTGAAGCCGTACGTTGCTTTCTGGAACTCGGCGTTGTTCTGGAGCGGCTCGGCTGCAAGACCTACTTGCATTGCGGTCAGCACGAGGACAAGCCAGACTGTGGACGCGGCGATCCAGCTGAGATTGTCGCGGAAGAAGCTGCTGTAGTCGTTCCAGCTGTTGAAGTAGGCTTCGAATGGAGAGAGGTTGAAGACGCGGTTGATGGTATTGATGCGGGAGAGTCGGAGCTCGCCGTGTATGAACCGGGGGTGCATCTGGGCTGGGTCATGGTTTCGTAGAATGGACCGGGCGATGATTTTCCATGTTCTCCATGATAATGGCCTTTGGTTAGGGCCTTGTGGGAGAAGGCACTTTTCGATGGCGAGGTGGAAGTCGCTGTCTGAGGAGATGAGGCATGCGTATGTGTAGAGGAAGCCGAGGGCGACTTTGCGCTCGTTGGCGAGTTCTGGGCTCAATAGGTATACTGTCCAGAACTTGGAGCTCAGTAGGAAGCGAGGGAGAGGCTTGATGAATATCCTCCCGTTGGGGTTCCACATGAGATGCAGATCGATGCGATCGGTGATGGTAATCTCACGGCCTAAGGCGACGTGATAATGGAGTTGTGCAGGGGGTCTCTTGGCGCCTGCGAGCCAAAGATGCTTCAACATGCTTTCCAGGCCCTTGAGGGATAGTTCCGAGGCGAGGAAATGGGGGACATTTTCAGAGGGGTCCCCGACGTGGCGCCTCTTTCGGTATCCATGGGACTTGTGGTAGTGATAGGATGCTGGTAGGAGATCTTGCAACTCATCGTCGCTCTCCTCAAACGGGTCTGTGTTGAACTTGAAGTGGATGGATATGTTAGTTGGCGAGACGGCATGGTGTGGGAAGATAGGGTGGGGAGACGCTACCGGGCATTGGGAATGATGCTGCTCACTCATGTCGTCGGTACATTTAGCATATTCCATCTAGAATATTCGCTAAAGAGGCGAATCTTTTCGTGCTCAGGGGCAGCGTAGGGCTTTACGCCACGCCGCAATAACGAGGGGGGATTCTCGTATCGTATGTGCCGCCGTTGGTTATACGATCCGTCTATGAGATTGAATACAATATGCTTCTTGATTGAGACTGAAGCCTGCCAAGAGACTTGGCGCGGGACTGGATAGAGCCACTCTAACTCTATTCTCAAAAGAAGTAAAGTTGAGAGACGGGACTGGATAGGCTCTTAGATCCTCGAACGGCTGAGGTTCAAAGTGCAAGGGTATCCTGGAAGATAGGAGGCTGGGACAAGACGGATACTAATCAGCTGGCCAAGTTGTTGAGTTTCGCGTAACGTGAGGGTAAGGCTCGACCAATTATGAGGAATGGTCCTTGGTTCGTGAGACATGCATATGCGTGGGTGAGATGCCGGTCAACGGTGCGGCTGAGATGCTAGTTGAGTTGTTGTAGACTGAGTTATGCTGAGAATATAGTAGAGCAACGACGCGTAAGAAGCTAGGGTCTAAAGGACTCTAGGCACTGGATTTTGATCGCTGGAGAATAATGAAGGAATGAACGCCCATGCGGTAAAGACACAGCCTCAACTCCGCTTCTGCCTAGAAGATCGTTGGTCCAAGTATTCGTGAACGGGTATAGACATGAGGCTGTTAACTCATACTGCACAGTATGTTATGCAATCTGTCGGATGTGGCAATGATTGGTTGTTAAGATGACAAATGTAACCACTCGAAATGAGAGGCGGTATATCGAACCAGGTTTTCTAGTGTACAAACCCCTGCTCGAAAGCTGACCCATTTTTCAACTTCCCCTTTCGTGTGATGCTGCAAGCTGTATCATGCGCTGAAAGAGGACAAAGCACGCCATGCTAGGAATACGCGCGATGAGAAGTTTGGTAGGACGCGGCTGTTTTTTGAGTGAAAAGATTGAGAGTTTCCTCTGAATGAAACTCTAGTTGGGCAAAGTTATTGATATAGGTACAGACTGTGGAGGAATTAGCGACGACCGACTTACACGCGTCGTCTGCTCTCATGATATCTTCATGCGTGTGAGGACCTTGAGCATTTCTATTTATTTTAAAACTCAATATATATACCCACATCTGTATCTCATGGCAAAGGTACAGAAATATTGCTCTACCTGTACCTCTCCTCTTCCATGCTACCTCACCCTTGTCAACACATCGACAATCCGAGCAGCCATAGCGTCGCCATTATCCTGTCCGAAAGTAGTGATGAGTGTTCGCAATGGCGGATCTTGAGCTAATGATCTAGTAGAGGAGGCCGCGCTCTGCAACATGGCCGCCAGCATTCGATCGGTCAATGCTTTTTGAGCCTGACCACTGCTGATAACCTCCTTCTGGGCTATGCTGACGTCGTCCATGACTTTTAGTGATGCATTGTAATAGTTGATTGGTGCACCGCCTGTGAATTCATGCCAGTCCATCGCGTCTACAGCGACGCCGGCTTTCTTCACTAAATGTGTCTGTATTGCATGACCTTCATGTAAAGGCGGCAATAGTAAGACCGCATTGGCAACAGCGCCAGCCGCATACAAGTTGCCAAGTCCTGCTGTACAACATACCAATTCTGATGAGGCCATCAACTCCAGTGCTTCATCAGGTAAGACCATGCGAGCTGCTTCGGGATCTTGAGGATCCATGCCTCGTGCCACATCTAAACTGGCCACTAACACAATCAACCTGGCATGTTGAGACTTTGGAAGAGCGGCATTGCGCAAGTTGAGAGCACGCTTTGCGGCGCTATAAATAAGACGTGCGTAGGCAACGTACTCTTCCTTGGGCATCAGAGGATTGACCATGCCTCCGAAATTGAGAAGGACATCTTTGGAAGGACCTGCAGTGGTTCTTGGAGGTGGTCCAAGTGGTGGAACTGTCACAGCATTGTTCATCTTGTCGCTGATGATGCGCTCTTTGACTCCATAGAACTCTGCAGCAATCACCATATCGGCTTGGCGCCAATGGGGAGAAATGCTAGGCCAGAACCACAGTAGCAGATCGATAATGACCACAGGGATGCCTGCTGTTTGAGCAGCGGCAGCAACAAGTTCATCCATTGATGTCACAACAAGCCGTGGCTTCAAGTGTTGCAAAAGAGAAACAAGCTCCCTTTTCCCTGTCTCTGGATTTGAGTAGAGGTCGATGTTATAAGACCCGTCCCAGTCAGCCTGGGTGAGTTTCTGAAAGTCCATTGTGAGACTTGATCCCACGTAATGCAGTGCCACAGGACCCAGTGACTTCATCCGGCTGCGTAAATACGGCATGACAGCCATAAGAGTTGCACCTGGGCCGCCGCCAAATGGCTGAGCATTGCAGACGATGTTCATGGGCTGAGTAGTTGACTTGACATGGCGGGTCTTGTCGATGCCATTGCGGTGGATGGCATCTGGATTTTCGCCCATGTTTACGGCTGCAGTAAATTGAGCTGTTACCAAAAGAATTCTCAAAAGATGTGGAACGAGAAACATTTTCGCAGAAAAGAAGGAGCTGAACGGTATTTATTTGCTTCAACAGAGTCAATGAGCGTCATCACGCAAACTAATGTATGTCTTACACTAAGGTTGTTCTAAGCTCTATTCGCGTTAGCAATGCCTTCATAAAATGTACGCAACGAAGCTGAAAATATATGCGTAATGCCGGTCAATATTTGCTTAGAAATACTGGCTGATGCAATCGCCATGTATTTATTGAAGAAGAAAGTGTTGAATGCTGATGAGTGTTTGCTGTGGCAGCCTTCATGTTCTTAATGTGTTATGGCAACCCCACCAGCCCGTATAAAAAGCTACATCAAGACGTCGGCGAATAGCGATAAATGTGTGGATTGCAAAAAGAATGCCTGAGATTATTAAAAGAAAGGATCGTAGATCTGATATGATGCATGCAAAATTCCATCGATCGGGCTATCTGGTTCGTATTTCATAGCGGGTGGCGGAGATGGAATTGTATGTGTGACGGCGACATTCAAGCCTGCTCCACAGAGACATAATAACGGCTCCTTATAGCATTTGATAAGCCAGTCACTGCAAGTTGGGAAGCGCCAATACATAAACGCCATCAGTAAATGTAACTTATCCTAAGCCTCTAACCATGCATTGGTTTGTGGCAATATGAAGCCCGCGGCTGTCTACATGTAATTGCGTATTACCGGCTCATAAAGCTGTACCTTTCTCACGTAGCGTCAACATAATTCCCCTTGGCAATCTTCTGTGCTTAATAGCCAATATATATATGCAAATTACTCTACCATCGTTCTCGTTTAAACTTCTCTGATGAAGGCGGGACAGGGCCTAGACTCTTGATAGATGATGGTGTCCGCTTTTGGACATATGCAGAGACGATGATTAGGCTCATCTGCTGAATTAGTATTCCAACTTGCCGCTATTCATCTATCTCTATCTTTACATTGATAGCCGTGTTTGTTTACTCATCCGGGGTAATCAAGATTGGCACGTCAGCTTACCCAGTGTCTGGCTAGTTAGAACAAGACGATGCATGGAAAAATAGAACACCCGCAATACTAACGATAGAGGCTGATATAGTTGAGTTGAGCTAGATCTACGTTGTTTAACATGCATTATTTTAGACTTGAGCCCGGCAGAGGAAGCTCGAAGTGACATGTTAGACTGTACTAGCAGCAGCTCTCAATCTCAAATCTAGATGTCGGCCTACGGAGAGAGACTATCTGGAGCTAAATATTCCTAAGATGAAGCCACGATCAGCACAGAGATTTAGCACACCGCCAAGTGCAATTGGCTTCCTATTCTAGTAGATAAAGCTTGTTTGATAGGTGGCTCAGTTAATTGCCATGTATAAGCCCATATTAGCCCGTCATTTAGGGGGATCTCGTAGAAAGAAAAAGGACAAAGACACCAGCGCTGATCGTATGTTGCGATATATGAGTGCTGACCTCGACCCCATATATCAGCATCAATGAGAGTTACATTGATGATGATCACGATGATGATGCTGAGTAGATGTAGATTTGGGCTAGATCTTGGACTGATCGGGAATTCGCGTGAGATGGCCAACAAGGTGCATATTGATATCGAGATATACGTAATTACTCTATATTATTAAACTTGCGATAACATTCACCCCTCAACTTTTGAGACCCGTGGTTCAATTGCGGCTTTGTAACATTCTAGCGCCGAAGTTGTCTGAGCAGTGCAGCATCGCAAAAGAACGTTGAACATTGAACTGAGTGATTTGATACGAATTAGTCTCCAGAGATCAAGCTTGCAGCTAATTCGACGTACTAACAGTCAGTCGCCATGCGGCTCTGCCCGGCCCCCACGCGGCGAGTCTGCCGTTTACTACAATCCACTCAATATATTTACTCATGCAGCCTGATTGCACAGAATTGGGCATGAATGATCTCTCAGCCTCAACATACCCCGCTTCAGTGAAATTACTTCATGTAGACAACATCAACAGCGTGTGATTTTGGATGAACTGTTTGGGCACTCGCTCATCATTAACCCTACCAATCTTCGCAATTTTCCGTCATGGCTCAGGTTATTAAGCCTACAAGTCGAGACCAGTTTCACATAGCCATCATATGCGCTCTGCCACGTGAAGCCGATGCTGTCAATTTGCTATTCGATGAATTCTGGGATGACGATGGCGATCCATTTGGACGAGCAAATGGCGACACAAACAGTTACAGCACTGGCCGCATCGGAAAACACAATGTTGTCCTTGCCATACTCCCAGGCATGGGCACCAACAACGCGGCCTCGGCTACAGCAAGTCTACGATCAAGCTACAGCAACCTGAAACTTGCATTGCTCGTCGGGATTTGCGGGGGTGTGCCCCGGATCGAGGATGAAGATGTTTTTCTTGGCGATGTTGTAGTAAGCAAAGCCATTGTCCAGTATGACTTTGGCCGACAGTACCCGGGAGGCTTTGAGATTAAGAATACTATCGAGGATAGTCTTGGTAGGGCAAACAAGGACATTCGCGGGTTGCTGGCAATCTTTGAAACTGAGCGTATGAGAGAATGGCTGATGACCAAATCGGCGGGCTATTTGAAGCAATTGCAAGAAGCCGCGAGGAGGAAAAGACGACGAGCGAAATACCAGAATCCTGGGGCCATTCAAAACAAACTATTTTTACAGGATTATATCCATCAACACCAGTTAGAAAAGTGCGACACATGCAGTAACGTGGAAAGCTCTGGAGAAATTTGCGAATCAGCGTCCAAAGCATCTTGCGCAGATTTGGGTTGCGACGAGACTCAGCTTGTCCAAAGAGATGTTTTCTTCCTAGACGATGGCGGCTTCAATATCTTCATTGGACGGATTGGCTCAGGCAATACGGTGATGAAGAGTGGAAAAGATCGAGACCGGATTGCCGCGCAGCATAACCTCATTGCATTCGAGATGGAGGGCGCAGGGGCTTGGGACGAGGTCCCTTGCTTGGTAGTCAAGGGTGTTTGCGACTATGCTGATAGCCACAAGAATAAGCAATGGCAAGACTTTGCGGCTGCCACTGGGGCTTGCGTGATGAAGGCCATTTTGGATCGCTATGTCGTGGCTGAGGGTGCTCAAGGTTCCGCCTTGACTCAGACAAATGGTAAGATTCAACTAATCTCTTCGTTTAAAATGCTCCGTCCACTTACACATGAATAGGCCAAAGTGTGCAGAATAATACACGAAGTATTTCTGGAAATACATTTGGCAACAATGTAAACATTAGCCAGGGCGATATGACTTGGAACATGAAGTGATGCACTGGTTGCATCCACGAGCCATCCAGGGTTGGAATCGACGTTCCAAAATAAAATAAAAATTTACCAGAGGAACAAATAAACTCATATATTTTGATTTTGTCACAATGCGGTCCAAATAGGTTCTCCTGGTCGTTCCACCTTGCTATTTGGGCTGCTGGGGCAATTTAACATCCTTACACTAGCCTAGATGTGATGGCCGGGAAATCACGTTGAGTAGCATTTTCTTTATTCATCCCTCGATTATAGCAAAAGTAATGATGCCTCATGTGCGGACAGACAGTGGCGTTGGATTGAGCTCTTATGCACCTAGAATCTCGGAGCGAAGGGAAAGTTCTCTCACATAAGATGATTATAAAATCGGGATAATCTATGCTCTACCCAAGAAGCTAGCAGCCGCCAAAGCCTCGAGGATTCGATAAACATCATCAGTGTTTACCACAGCTCGAGAGGGACACTAATACTTACTGCCTTGGTAGCATCGGAACTCGTAACCTGGGTGCCGCTTGTTTGCCATATGAAGAATACGGTATAAACACAGCAGGTAAAGTCGCTTCAGACATGGATAACACCTTCACTGCACTGGACCGTATTTTCCTAGTGGGGATTGGCGGGGGAATTCCTTCTAAAGAGCACGATATTCGACTTGGCGATGTTGTAGTCGGTACAGGCATCATCCAGCACGACATGGGTAAAGCAATGCAGAAAGATTTTAGACTTCTAAGGACTGGGTTCACGCAACGACCCGATACTTCGCTGAGAACCGCTATCAGCAAAGTTGATTCCAATCACGATCGCAACACTGATTTCTTAGAAATACATATACAACACATTTTAACCTTACTACCAGGATATAAAAGGCCCCAAGGAGGCCGTGATAGACTATTTGAAGCTTGGTTTAGTCACGAAGAAGGCCAAAATACGTGTCAAAACTGTAAAGGACCTAAAGTCATCAGAGAATCCCGGGTGCCCAGGCCACACGTTTATTACGGTATAATCGCCTGCAGAAGTCAAGTTGTAAAGGACGCGAGTTTAAGAGACAGTATTGGGACTGAAACGAAAGCGATATGCATTGAGATGGAGGCCACTGGCGTCATGACGACTAGACGCTGCTTGGTTATTCGAGGAATATGCGATTAAGCAGATTCGCACAAGAATGATGATTGGCATGACTATGCCGCAGCTTCTGCCGCCGCTTATACGAGGCATTTTATTCTTCACAAAGCCACTTAAAAAGTGCCGAGCCTCGTCAGGATTTGTTTACAACGTAGTCATCTCAATTCTGGGGGAGATTTGTAAGGGATAAAGATGCCAGAATGAGAGACCGGAAAAAAATAAGCAACGAACAAAAGTTCTACTGGTAGTTGTCATTAATTTCTTCTATTTATTTCTTCTTGTATATTAAAAAGGTCTGTTTCGTTTTTAAAATATCATAGTAAACGGACTTCATGTTCCCCATCCAATGTATCATATGGAATCGCCGCGGGTATGTGAAGTAGTATTGCAGGACAACTCTTGTTCTGCTTGCTTATTTTGATGGATACCTATCGAATTAGTAGATATTGAGATACATCCCAAAACCCTACTCGACATAGACAAGTTGTATCAACGAACTGGTAATTATAGTCGCCATACCGTGAAATACAGCCAATCTAGCCATCACAATCCCAAGCTAACAGCGATCTCAAATTTACGGCACTAAATTTATTGATATCTAGAGTTCAGAGAAGACTAGCTCTTCTTAAATGGAAGTACCTATCTGAACTTTGCAAGCTTGTATCCATTAAAGCACCTTGTCCAACAAGCTTTAGTTACTCCAAAGGGTACGATAATTTTAGTCTTTTACCTTTGGGTTGGTCTGGATCAGATTCACCCGTTACCAAATAGCTAACGACTTCAGATTTCGAGTCATCAGCACGCAAGCTTGAATGACTCACATTGTCCGAATCCATTGCAATTATTCCTAGTCGCTGTAATTGATGCTGGCTAGGAAGTTGAATAATCATTATCTCATCCGCAGAAGTTATATATGCCAACAAGGAGGATTGAATTGCCACACATCTTGGTGATGAATATTTTGGAGAATATTCTTTTGGAAATAAGAGGATTTTCTCTCCACCAAAACAGATCCAAGACATGTCTAGAGGGGGTTGCCATAACGAGTATGCCCGCCGTGGAATTTTTTCCCAGTGTTTCCATGAGGATCTTGTGCGGAAACCAGCACGGTCTGTGAGTATCATGTTCGTTGTTGGGTCAAAAAATGGCTCAGTGTAGCTCACCCCAACTGCAACAGAAGTTATGAAAGTACCGGTAGCGACTTCCCAGATCTGGGCTTCGTACGTAGGGCCGTCGTCATCCACCCCGCGTCTTAGTACTTGGAAAATAACTGCTAAAATCGTGGTATCAGACGAAAAACGAAGGCTATCTGCACAAAAGTGCAAACTCTCTTGCCAGGATTGCTCAGAGCCAAAGCTGGAAAGGTGGTGGCCCGCGCGCCAATCCCAGATGCGCACTCCCCAAGCAGAACGATTCCCACGCTTCGTCATCCATCTTGAAGCTCTCGCCATATATTTTGACCCAGGAGAAATTGCCAATGCCATAATGTGGACGCTCTCACGATAGTCATCCCTGTTTTCGTCACTTTGAAATAAGCATTTGCCAGTTTCCGCGCACCAGACCCTCGCCTCTTCATTGTCATAACCCGCAACCAGGTGTTTGGAATCTTCTGAAAAGACGATCGTACCTAAATGAGAACTGGCACTATGGTTTTCAAGCAGGTGAAGAGGCTCCCCAGTGGTAAGGCGCCAGATGCGGATATCACACCGATTACCATCAGCACAGGCAACATATTCCAAGTTCGGTGAGAAAACGGGGTGAGCCCACTCGTCAGAATAGCTGTATTTAAGCGCTTGGATGCACTCGCCACTCTTTCCACTCCATATGTTAATGTACCCTTCGAGACCTCGTTCTGCCACATATTTTGCTCCTGGCGATATAGCTACGGATGATTCAAAGGATGGTTTAGATAATGACTCAGAGGATGTGCTAGCAGCACTCCTCATTTCGCCAGAGGATTCTCTGGTATCAACCCGCCATATTTGAACTGCGTTGGAATTGGCGGATGCGAGAAGCGAGGAAGTTGACCAATCGGGAGAAAAGGAGACATTATGTGTATTATCCCCGAGGGCGGTCCTGAGTAGCTGTTCTCCTGTTCTGGTGCTTCCAAAGGTCAAAATATTCCGTGAGGTTGCCACAAACATCGACGCATCGAGGGACAAGTCGAAATCGTATAGACCACGACGTATCTTAACCTCATGTATCTTTGTCCAATTTTTAGTACACCAGAAGCAAAGATAGCCATCTTCATGTGCTAAAACCAATAGTGCTGAGTCTCGCGAAAATTTTGAGTGCTTGATGGGACCGTAATCTAAATTTTCAATATGTTTCACAATTTTCCCTGTCCAAATGGAGTAGATAATAGCATCAGACTTATGCATGAAAGCTATTAGTGTTGAATTAGGTGTAAAAATATACAAATCCCTGAAGTAAGGTGTATGCATTAGGTCTATCTCACGTATGCAGGCACCGGATTTCGTCGTCCAGATCTTCATCGAGCTCAAGTATTTGAAAACCGATTGATCAAACATCGACCCACGAAACGTCGATGCTACCAGATCTCCGTGTGGCGATAGACTAACCACTTCTTCTCGGAAAACTTCGGATGGATGGTCAGGGTGCGATTTGCTTATGTCAAGGTTTAAAGAAAGCTGCTGCACTTGGATCCCGCTGTCGATGGCCCACGTTTGCACGAGGCCCTTGTGAGAGACTGAGACCAAGTGTTCAGAATCGGGCAAGAAAGAGACATGATGGCGGCATGTCTCATCCACGTTCAACCGGATTGCACGTTCCACGGTATCAGTTCTATAGAGCGAGACAATATTATAAAACATACATATCGTGGAGGAGTCTGGCGAATAAAGCAGCTTGGTATAGGTACGGTCTCTATCAAGAGGGCCACGGCGTATATCAGTATCAATATTACGCTGTAGGAAACACCGTCTTTGTGGCGCTTTTATGAGAGTTAAAAAGTCTCCAACGTGAGCGCGTGTAGATTGCCGATATGACTTGTAAATTGCACTGTACTTGTCCTCGAAGACAACGGCTGAATAGTATAGTTGTAGCGGCCGTTCCCTTGCCCAATTTTGGCAGTAGTGAAAGAATCGATAGGCATCGCCAATAAACTTCATGAAGCCGTTTGTATCATCTTCTTCTTGCGAGTCCGTGACCCGATGCCCATTTTCCCTGCTTTTACAATAACTCGCCGCTCGATTGTTAAGTCTTTGCAAAGCAGATCCTCCTTCGGGTGAAAGGCAGCGCAAGAGAGCTAAGGCTTCTAACCAGCAGAGATACTTGGTTTTGAGAAAGGTCTGGAGCAGTCCATCACCTTTAAAGCATTCCTCACTCTTGAATCCCTCAGAATCGTATCCACGAATTAAATGATCGACCCAAAATACGCAGCTGTACCTTATGGGTACCAAGGGATCGGGATACGGCGGCGTGATATCGCCCTCGGGCCAGATGTCCCTCAAGGTCCCGTTGACGCTCAGGTGGTCAATAGCGGGCCTGCGCCCTATATTGCCCGTGCATCTTTGAGGGCCTTTGAGATTATAAATATCTTGCTTAAGAATGCGAGACATAGCACTCATCGACGTTTCAAACATTTTTCGATGTTGATATTGAATTCCTGAAGGGAAAATGCTATTGTAGGCATTCCCTACAATATAATCTTTGACTGACTGGTGGATGAAATAGATAATATCGTCTCTTATGGCTAAAAGAGATCCACAATCTCTAACTATATCTTTCATGTCGAGTATATCGTAGGACGATTTATAATGTGCCCATTGAGAACTTATAAATATATGGAGTTCTTCAAGATGGAGGGGCCTTTCAGCGGTAGTAACAATGGAGAGCAAGATTTGACAGGCTTCTCGATCCTTTTGTCTTAACTTCGCGTTGGCTCGCTGTACTATCAGGTCATAGAGATTTTCTAGACCTTCGGGTGTTTCTTCCAGTACTTCTTCGACATTTCGACGGTCTGTGTCGCGCAATTGCTCAATCACAAGGGCTACCCACAGAAACGTGCCGTTTGCTTTGCGTTTCAGGGTTGTGATTGTTTTGGATTGAAGTTCTCTATCATCTTCCAGTGCTTCGATGCCCTGAATGGACTTGTTGATGTAAGCGTCAACAGATTTGGAGACGTTTCTGGCGTTCTCCTTCAGCTCCAAGCACAGCCTCCGAGTTGGTTCAATTAACCGTAGACCTCGTTCGATGTCTTTGACATTTCGACTAGAAAGCAGCCACTTGACGTGATTGCTTGTTTTGAGAATGAGACTCAGGAGCAGCTTGCAATCGTGTTCGCACTCATCAAGAGCATCGACAACACAGACAGGGGCTGATATGCCTCCAATCTGGGTAACTGCTTCGAATATATCACCAAGAACAGCCCACGCATTGGGCCCATCAAGTTGACTTAGTTTGTCTTCATGTTGCTTGCAAATTGGCGAAAAAAGTGTCGGATTTTGCTTAACGAGGGAGAAAATCAAGCCTGCTATAACCGAGGAAGCAGAATTGATCCTAGAGTCCGTGGCTTGACAGAAAAAATAGCCAAGATTGCTATTTATGCCGGGAATCTTGTTTAAATCTTCGATAATGCCGCAGAGGAGCATCGTCTTGCCTTTTCCAGGGTCGCCTTTAATCCAAAGTACACTGCTCTCTTCCGTGTGGCGCCATTTCTTAAAGCCTTCATGGTCGAGTATCCAGTTGAAAGATTCGTGTAACAAGGGACCCTTCAATTCTAAAATGCGCTTCTTGTCGTAAAATGGATCGGTTCTACTGATTTTGTTAAGGAAAGCGTGGTTCGTCTCTGAGGAACCTGTCAAGTTTGTTAGTCACGCGTCCCCAAAGTCAAGGATCCGAAATGAAGCTCACCAGTGTTAAAGGTTGCATGGAAACCACCCTGGACAATTGTTGCATTGTCCCCGACTATGTTTCTCGAAAATTCGGAGGTATTGGCCATTATTCTGTCGTCGATTTGAGTAAACATTTAGCTATACATAGTTATACAGAGATAAAAGGGAAAATTGAGACCCAACCCGAAATATTCTCATTTCAGGCTGCAGTTCGATACCTAATCTGGGCATCCAATGAAAGCCGGAGAAAGCACAATCACTGCTTTCTGCTCTTACAAGATCATTGGACAAAAAGCTTCAGTGTAGCCTTCTTCTTGGCAACTCGGATGAGGCTTGCCATTGGTTACGGAGCTATCTCTACGTCAAGGATTTGATAGGCCAGGCTTAGATGGGAGCGAAGCCCGATCCATCGTTGTGCATGCGGCTCTCGTCTTCCCGAGTGCGGCTGAGCCCTGGATACATGTGCCGACGCCTTTCATCGCATCAAAAGGTACGCCGAGACTAAGTCATGCATTGCGGCGGCGAATTTACATGGATAAGGGAGGTCTGAGCTTCGTATCTAGCCAGCTTGGGGTTCCCGATGCTACTCTGGGCCCGACATTTCTGAGACGCTGGATACCAGATACATTAGACAGATCGGTGACGGTAAGCCTATTAGTCGCTGGAGTGGTACGGTAGGATGATTGTATATGTTGGCCGTGCTCCGATCGTAGCAACTTACGGTGGTAATGAGAATGCATCTAATCGTAGCTGATACGGTAAGATAGTTGCATGCTGAATGTGCTCCAATCATAGCGATATACGATTACGAGGATGAATACCATCGTAACCTCTCGCCTGTTCGGTTGAAGTGGGAGGGATTCAATTAGTACCGCCGCACTCTGGCCGCGGAACGATTATTGCTGATCTGATAAATCGGCCAAATGCCTCTCTCACATGTGAGAAATCGCATGTTGTCTGCTCGGTACCTTGGCTTCGTCAAAGTTTTGATGTATGTGTCTTTATCCTCTCAGCTTCCCGATTCGAGTGTTTCCGAGCCAAAGAAGGCAATTCAATTCAGATTCACAGAGTAAGCCAAGGCGGCGATGCCGGTTGACAGTCCAAAATGCGGAATCGTAACGACTTAAATGGTCTGCATAAACTGTCATTTCGGATACCTCCCCGAAATTGTCATATATTCCCCTCGGGAACAACCATCCGATCCCCTGCCTGACCGTCCGCGCCGTTACACGATCGACAATCTCCATTGAACCTTGCTTATAGCGGCTGTCGATCCCATTCAATTAATCGCCACCTCAAGGCAACCTCCTCCAGCCCGTCTTCCCGGTAACGGTGCGTCTTGATAGCGGATCAAGGGTCAATGAGCTGCATTAGCGCCCCTGACGAGTGCCGTATCTCGCATTGAGTCTCGTATTTGGGGGGCATAAGTTGTCCGGATATAAACCCAAGACCTCTACCGAGGCTTATGCACGGCGTCAAAATACACAGCCCGCGTCCGAGCTCGAAATCCTCCTCATCGGTAAATTTACTTGGCAAGGGGCGCTTTGACCTGATGCATGCAACAGGCGGGACGGCACCGAACAAGAGCTTCCCCCACATACTTTATTCGGTCACTGAACTTGCAATATCGGATGGATTAGCTGGCCTATATTACCCTTTTCAGACGGTGGCGGGCATGAGATCTTTTCCCCGGTACGGTTGACTGTCTACACTGAGGCTAGCCGTGCTCAACACCACACCCAGCACACCTCCCAATATCACGGAAACTTATACATTTTGACCACCGCGCATGAACCTGGATTTCGCAGCATGTGCTTGTGCGGGGGCGAATTGTTTCTTCAATGCCGCTTCGATGGCTGCTGGGAGGCGGGATGCGATAGGACAACAAACGAGAATATGTTTCCTCTGGTCTGAGTGACGAGATTATATATGATGGCAAACCAACTCCCATCAAGGGATATCCTGGTGTCACTGTAGTTGAAGAGTAACCAACAAGACATCAATCACCAATGGATCACGACAGAAGACACAATTCGTACGAAAGAGGTTATAACCCAATGTCATCACAGTCTTATCGACATTATTATTCCTCGCATGGCATGGTGTATCCAGAAGACCCTGGCTCATCGGTAGCTCCTGGCTATGATACCCCTCCAGGATCCGCCTCAAATATATACGGGTTCTCAGGACCGGACGGTAGCGAGCCATGGTCTCGGCCTTCTCATCATCACCACCATCTACCAGACATGAGTCGCTCATCGATGCACGGAGAGAGCAGCCAAGATGCACACAACTTGGTTGGAAGAGAAGGAATGCCTTCTCCTGCGCGGCGACCCCAACGGCCAAGGATCAAGTTCACTCAAGAAGAAGATGAACTTCTGATTGAGCTCAAGGAGCAGAAAAACCTCACGTGGAAGCAAATTGCCGACTTCTTTCCCGGCCGCAATCCAGGCACCTTGCAAGTGAGATACTGTACAAGACTAAAGACTGACTCTGCACCATGGACAAGGGAGATGGTATGATACTCATTGTCATTTCTTAGGAGTAATATTATCTTGTAATACAGGATTGCTAACTCTGACGCTTCCTCAGGACGAAAGATTGCTAGACGCTTTACAAAACTATGAGGATGAAAAGTGGCGCATCGTTGCACAGCGAGTCGGCGGCGGAGTGACGCCGATGGGGTGCTGCAATCGTGTGTGGGAGCTGTTTAATGATGACATTGACGATTCTCCCCAGTTTCCATTCCCAAATGACGGTTGAAGGATTGTAAAAGCTGACGTGCGACGAAATTATGGTGATGACGGCATATGTACTTGTACCTGTATCTATAACATGCAAAATAAATGACACATTGAGTTGAACACCCATAATGTTTCGTGACACACGAGTCAAGCGAGCCAAGCTCAAGAAAATATAATAGCAAAAGAAGTTCATGAAAGCAACTGTTTGCCCAACTCCGTCTCATCCAAAACAGCGCCTGACTCAACCAGTGCGATCAAGGCCCGGTGGCACGAGACGTCCAGGTCTCGCCGCTGACCACTGCTACTTGTGCCAAGGAAATCCGCAGTCTCGACTAACCATCCATTAAAATCCCGAATTTCTGTAGGCTTTCCTGCCCGAGAATCCTGAAGCATGGAACTAGTGTTGTCCCTGACAATATGACCAATCTTGTAAAGCATTGTCCGAAGCTGACCATGTGAAAAGCGCAGAGTGAGCTCCTCTCTCAAGGTCTCTAGAGATTTGTCACTTGAACCAGTGGAATCGGCCAGAATTTCGGTAGTGCTGGGGTGGTTGATGAGGGTTTGGAGGACGGCACTAGACTCGGCGAGGAGGTGGTCGAGAACTTTGGCTATAATGCCATTCGGATCCTCAAATAGGACGCCGTTTTTACAGCGGAGAACGGCGGTAAGGGGGTTTATGGAAGAATTCACGACGAGTTTTTGGAGCTGTGAGACCCAGAGCTCGGCTCTTGTTATGGATCTTGCGTTGAGGTTGGGAGCGGTGGCGATAATTTCTGTTAGATATGATACACTCGCTGCGAGAGGTTGAGTGTTATTATTCAGCAAAACAGGCCCAATAGCGGTATCTGCGGGTGAGGCATGAAGGCTCTTAAATGGTCCTTCTGATAAGACGCCGTGGTTCGTGACACAGGCCAAAATGTTAGGCCCGTCGTTATCGGGATACCTCCTCGATATGTATTCTTGTCCATGGGGCGGCCACAGCTTCGACATGCCGTTTTGGAGAAATGCCACACTACTGCCACTGTCAAGATATCTTCGCAGCTTGTCGGCTTCTGGAATGGCTGCAGCAGCTTTGGTTGCGACAAGGAGGTTGCGAATTTTGCTCGCCTGAGCGACTTCTCTAACAGGGCCTTGGGTAGGTGCTTCGTCGGTCCACCACTCAATCTGGAATTCGTCCTTGCCGCTGTACAACTTTCCCAATCGGGTAATCTCAAGACCGGGGCTCTGAATCCATTGGGATAAGAGCTCTTTTCTGTGGACGACGAGAGTAATGGGAGGCCGAGGAGATTGCATGGACAGACAGCTGGCATAAAGACGGCCTAGATTGCCGACGCCGAGGATGAATATCCGGCGATCCAAGTCATTCGAATTGGACTGAATAGAGTTTCCATTGCCACTGATACTGCTGTCTACATTTTCCGGGCTCCAGGCGTATAGCTTGGGAGCTGGGCTCTTGTTGTCTAAGAGAGTCTTGAGCCATGCAGGTTGGTGAGATGGTTGTGTGGAATAGGCCGCCATTGGTTTAGCGTTACGGAAGACTCTCTGTGTATTAAGGTGGAAAAATGATTTCTGAGGGCGAGAAACTACTCTTGTCCAAATTGCCATGTTGAAGGCTTAGTGGCAAGAGAAGAGATTGGTTTGGAGGTGGAAGGTTTGACTCATTGTATGGCAAAGTTGGGTGAGGGGCAGTTTCTAAGTGAAAGGTTACACAGGTACATTAGAGTTGGTTAATTGGGGTAGAAACCAGTGTTGATAGAATGGTAAAGTATGAAGTATGTCAACAATGTAAATTCAAGGGGGCGCAGAGCAAAAAGAGACTCGACAGAAGTGGAGATTATTTTGTTACATTTTGGAGATGGAAGAGATGACTCATGTAAGCCATTGTTCTGGCATGCAAAGTAATAGCACGTATTGGAGTGCAAGGCCACTGTCAGAGGCGAAATGGGTGTCCCTGTTTTGTTGGATAACTTTACAAGGTCTGGTGGGGCACAGCCATGTTATTTTCCCTCGCTTCTCTCTCTTTCTTAACGCTAAGTACTCGTGCAGCACTGAATCGAAATAGTCAAATCTGGCGTTGTATATAAACGCAATGATGGCACCGCAATTTGAAACGGAAGAATAGAGACACTATATATAAAAGTAAAATGTAATGGAGTATATTAAAGATAAACTGTATAGCTGCTTATAGAAGCGTAGCCCCATGATAGCATAAAGTGGCGTGTCGTTGTGTGGCATCAAATTCGACTGTGCTGTGTTTGCTTGTTGGAATTGTACTCAAGGATGCTCTCTCCTAGCTACACAAGTACTCGTACTTTCAAGTTAATACCAGCACCGGACAACCTAGCCAACGGATTAATCCTTGGGGCCTGGAGGGCCATTTTGCATCCTGCTGAATGACCCGCCCTCCTTGCCGACCAGATGTTGATTCTCGATGAAATCTCTGGCCGTTAGCGGGAGCCGCTGCAATAGATTCTTGCACTGCGAGTCTTGATTTTCCATTACGACGAAGTACGAGTAGTCATCCTGCGCCTTACAAGTTCCGGCGAGAGCAGTGACCAGTCTCCTCTCCTCCTTGGTAGTAATCTTCATGGCGCTGCGCCAGATACTCCCCGGGCGCGGCATGAGGTAGTCGAACGCGTCTCCGTAGCAGCCGTCACCTCTATACGGGGTTTGGTCGACGGCCAGGGCGACTGGGGTCTCGTCGAAACCCGCCACGGGAGGGCGAAAAGCCTCAATGGCCGCGATAAAGATGCGCCGCTCGCTGAAGCTACCACCGTACGCCGCGGTCATCTCGATTTTGTGCAGGCCTTCGAGCGTGATGCTAATAGTGTAAGGTAGGACCCTGTCGGTGTTGCAGGCGGGCGCAAATTCGAGGGTGAAGCCAGTCGACCTGCCTGAGTGGTCAAGGAACTTGAGCAGCGCATCCCATAACCACCACAGCAGCGGGGCCTCGCCACGGAGGCTGACCGGCTTCTTCCAGAGCTCTGTGAGCCGACAAGTGAAGCTGTCGGCATATCTCAGGCTCGGCAACCGGAGCTGGGTGCCGTCCGGGAAGAGCGCTGCCTTGATGGGGGACCATGTGAGTGTTGCGGCCATCTTGGGGCCGAATCGCCCAACAAGCTGTGCCACGTCTTCGGCAGCCTTGCAGATCTCGGTGAGCAGGACCGTAGGCTCTGGCGGGAGTACCGCTAACGTCCCGGCGGGACTCTGGATGCCTGCGAGCTGGTTCGTGTCTGCGGCGTGCGAATCGTCGTCCAGCCAAGCCAACGTACGAGTACTCGTAGTGCTTGGAGTGAGTACACCCTCATCGCTGGCGGTGGTGCTGGGAGCGGTTATATGTCCGTAGTCGGTACTGCTACTGCCGTCCACGCCGTCGGGACATTCCCACAAGTACCAAAAGGGATGAGAATGAGACATTATCGGAACCGTTCTTTGCATAAATGGAGAGAAGACGTTATTTGCATGGATAATACTAGATAGACTTATAGGACAATTCCAACTACCTATTCAAAAATACCGACCACGTCTTTATACCCGTGTGTGAGAATCTGTTTGTGGCAATTACCGCCACAACCCACCTTTGTTCACTTTCAAGTTCCTTTCAACAGATTCACTGCACAAGAGTAGTACATGTATCTAGGCAGCAAGCGCCGCCTAGTAGACAAAGGTATTCTGACGTGGCAGGACATTTGTCTTGAAGGTCTTTGTCCGCCGAAGCCAGGATGCCTCCTTGGCTCATCACCATCCATCCAGAAGATGCCGACTCTATGTACCGGGACTCGGTCGTAGTCTGTTTGAATCTGGGCCCCTTTGTCTGCTTCGACGGTGGCGAATAGCAGGTATCCTCTTGGCTTTCTATCCTTTCTTCTTTCTTTCGCTTTTCTTCCGCATACCTAATTCCCATAGGTAGTCATGGGACGCTTGCATCTCTCTTCCCTAGGTATCTCTTACAGCCAGGACAACACTCAGCTCATGGCCTTCTACCAGCAGCCGCAGTCATCTTTTAATGCAGCAAGTTTCCCCTTCTCGTGCTCCCCTTGTTGTCTTGGCGCGTTGCATGAGAAGCTCCATGTGACGCTTGTTAAAGGAAGATGACCCTTAAAGTCGATGGCTACCTTATGCAAACCCTTTCCTGACCTGCGTACGGCTAGTAGAATACGGCGCTATATCATTAATGTTCCAATGGGAGAAATAAGTATAATCCAATAGATTCTTTTAATCTAGTTTAAACAGTTCAAAAGAGAATACGAGTAGTCGCTGAATGCAGTAGGCGAGCAGTGTAGAAGAATCACTACCCACTACCATGGATGCCAATAGCGAGGCCAAGTCGGTCGGCCGGCCGGCCGAGCAAGACATGCGTGCCGCACTGAGTAATATAGGACGAAGTGACATAAGAAATCACCTGTTAAGTCCACCCTTCGTAATCTTACTGTGATGGTGCCCAAAGACGGAAGACGCCAGTTTAATGTCGCCGTTTAGTCGTCACACACAATAAAATTGTCATCTTCAATACCAGCTTGAACAAAGCTATCGTCATATACAGTAGACACCGAAATCTGAGTCTACTTCTGTCAATGAAGATAGTCTCTCCGCATGAACCACTTATGGAAAAACAGCGGTTAATACAGTGCGAGCTTCCTCTTAGAGTTATATACTGCTGTGGTGGCAGTCGTAATAATTCCGTTTGGATTGAGTGAAGCGTCGCCCCAGTCTCCTCCTGAATCGTGACAGTGGGGCGACTCAGTAGACTCCTTACCCATATCTCAGGCCGTGTCTCATCCATGACATAGAGCACTATCTTAATTCGCTGAAGCAGGCTCAGCAACCCCAAGATGTTCCTTTAACGACCGCATTCGGCTAAGTTTTAAGGATCTCTTGTTGTGTCTCGCCTGCAAGGAATCGCCCGTAATGACAGTTCCGCGATCATTAGTTAACCGATTGGAAGTAAGAGATAGGTTCGGCTAGGCACCATCAGATGATACAACATTCTATGCGTGAAAATTGACTTGCGTATGTATCAAGTATGTTTATCTGCTATTCAGCATATGCAGTTACTTTGCTATTAGTTGAGCTTATATCTTTGGATCTATAGTCCTAAACAACTCTGTGGCATACATCAAGCAGCCAAAGCTGCTGCAGAATGTTAGCCTCTTGAGACACGGATGGGATAACAGTCCCAGTCTTGAATCAAATCTTGTCTTATATGACATATTTCAACACATAAACATAGTTTTGTCCAATCATCATATTCCAAGTAGTGACTCAACCATCAGACAAGAGGCACATGAATCAAGCTTGAGACTGTATGCAGATGTATACACATATATGATCCATCAGTTGGCCAAAAAACCAATTGAATCTACAGGAAGTCATGGAATAGACTTTCTTAGGGGCCAAATGACTTATTGTTCCAACATTGGTACCCATAACTGAACGAGTGTGAGACAGACTCCAGTATTAGGTAGTATTCTAAGCATGTTAAGTTAGTTCCATCGTCTCAAGGATGAAATCATACCCATGGAGAAATGGTCGCCAGGCCCGCAGCTAATGGCATACCAATGTGTCTATAAATATTGGCTCGTCGCCGTCATGGTAATTAGAGCATTTCAAATTACAACTTTCTCTTATCCATCTCACTGCTTACCTCTTCTCAATCTTATTCAAAGTACTGATCTACTTCACAATGGTCAAGCTTGCTACTAGCTCACTCGCCATTTTGGCTGCCTTTATGTCTGCCGCTACCGCAAGGGACTGCACCCCCAGACTCAATTATTGTGGCGACGAGCTCCTCAGTATTGGTATGGCGCTAGAAATCATAAGCTGGCTATTGAATATAATGGGGAATAGGGAATTATGCTCGCGAGATTGTAGAGGCGCTCACACTGGCTGGCGAGCCAACTGACGCACAACATCGCAAGAGTTCTTTATTCTACTGCACTGGTGGCAGCCATGGAGAAATCATTTTCCATTCCTACTGCGGAGTTAAATGTATATGGGGACGGACCGGCCAGGACAGTTACTGTGCTGCGTTCTCTTAGAGAAATTCTATCACGACCTAAGCCTTTCATTAGCCTCAATCTACTACCTAGGAGCCCGGGGGTGGTTTTTGGTCAGTGGTCTGGTAAGCTTTTTTAGGCTGGTAAGGGTGATAAATCATTACAGAGGCACATCTGGTCGATGAATCAATTGCTACATACCTATTTATATACACTCTCTCAATCTGTGTGCCTTGTCTGTGATCGGCTGTTTGTTTAACCTTCTCCTACCCTGAAGCTTGGAGTTGCTTTTAAATTTTCCCCAAAGCCAGTCATTGTACAGTCACGTGACACATAAATGCACAAATTCACGGACTCGCCTGGAGCTTATGCTGTGACTCCCTTTGATGCTGACCAATCAGCGCCTTGCTGCTTTGCCACTCACATGTCGAGGCGCCATTGAAGCTTCATCTCAGCCACTGTTTACAAGCACAGCTTCACATTGCTCGTCATTTGTTTTTTCACATTTCCTTCACTTCATCTTCTCTTCATGAGCCATCTTTCGCCACGAGAATCTCGGTTAAAGGTCATGCATATCCTAAAGACATAATAAGCGCTCTCGGCAAGAACAGGCAGTGCAATTCTTGCTGGTTTCTAGTCTACATATCGTCCGTGCCGTGAATCGCCCCTCGTGGACGTCACAGGCATCGCCCAACTTCCAAGGAACACAGAACATGTCACATCTAACCCTTCCAAATCCCTCTCGTTTATTGTGATTTCTCTTCAAAATCTACAAGGCTCGAATTTTCATTCTTTCATCGATACTCAGCTACAACTAATCTGAAAAGACTTGAGCGGTCCAACTGACATCATGGACTCTGAAAGCGACACAAAGGAGAAGGATGTCGGCGAAAGCCGTAGCGCTTTGCTCGGCGAAATGGTAGCAGCAGCTCAACAAGGCTCAACACCCGATACTAATACTGATTCTCCGCCAGCTATTGGAATCAGTGAAGAAGATGCGCTGAAAAATCTCTCTGGAACTGTACGAGATCAGGATGATTTGGAGCGAGACATCACCATGCAGGCCAACGCGGCGCTGATGGAGGCTGAAGACAAAAAGGATCACAACCGAATCGTCAAATTGGAGCTGACCCGCGAGAGATACAAATCTTTGCTGGACAAAGAGAAAAAGAGACTGGAAAAGGCTGCTGGCAACCCGACCCAGTCTCGAACGATTCAGAACGAAATTGCCAAGTTCGAACAGGAAATCAAGCAGGCCACTCTAGACATCAACGATTTCGAATCACGTATTCAGAAGAGGCACCAAGAAGATCCGTTAGGCGGTCTGAACCAGACCAAATCGAAGAGGCTTCCTGGAGAAAGCAATCGCGACTATCTCATCCGGACAGGCAAGATCACCCCCTTCTCGAAATTAGGAGGCGCACGACCTGCTGGCATTGAGGGCCAACTCGCCGACACCATCTTGGATGCTGAAGAGGAAGCCACCGCGGAGCAACTGAACAATGAAGCCAGCGAGGGGCCTCTGTCACATCAACTGCTCCGGCGTCCAGGCTTTGCTGAAGAAGTGACAGAGCCGTCCGCGAGCGAAGGAGCAGCAGAGGCTGAATTTTCACTTCGCCCGCGGAAGAAGAGAAAGGTCCAAAAACAAACAGAACGTGAACCGTCGGCTGATTTTGAGCCCGAGGCACAATCTAGCTCAGAATCTGTTGATTCTACGGTGTGGCAACAAACAACAGAAGATGACATTGTCCGTCAACAACGTCGTAAAGCCAAAGCCAAGGCATCGGCTGCTGAGCAAGAAGCTATCGATCTTAGCAAGGTCGATGATGGCAATGAGGCTCACTACAAGAAGCGATTGAAGGATTGGGTTGATCGAAGAAGTCGAGCAAGGCGAGCTAAACGTCAAAGCATTTCTGTTACAAGCCCCGAAGAGAGCGACGAGGAGGAAGACGAATGGTTCAAACCAGCACCAGGTGTACCAGATCATTATTTTACCGATGACCTCAAACTGCCAGGCGATGTGTACCCATCCCTTTTCGGATACCAGAAGACTGGCGTGCAGTGGCTAGCCGAGCTTTACAAGCAAAATGTGGGAGGCATCATCGGAGACGAAATGGGTCTTGGTAAAACCGTCCAGCTTATTGCATTCATTGCTGCTCTGCACTACAGCAAAAAGCTCAAGAAACCAGTCATTGTGGTTGCTCCAGCCACGCTTCTCCGGCAGTGGGTAAGCGAATTTCATCGCTGGTGGCCACCTTTGCGTGTTTCAATCCTGCATTCTTCAGGTAGTGGAATGCTTAATCCTACAGCTGAAGATGAATACGATGTGGAACACTTCAGCCCAATGGCTACCAAGTCCGAAAAAGCCGCGAGGAGAATTATTCGAGGGGCTGTCCAGAAAGGCCATGTTCTGGTTACCACGTACACTGGTCTTCAGACGTATGCCGATCTGCTGTTGGGCGTTGAATGGGATTATGCGGTTCTTGACGAGGGGCATAAAATCCGCAATCCAAATGCTGAAATTACTGTTACCTGCAAAGAGCTCAATACGCCAAACCGTCTCATTTTGTCTGGAACACCAATTCAGAATAACTTAACGGAACTCTGGTCGCTCTTTGACTTCATCTATCCAATGCGCTTGGGTACTCTTGTCAACTTTAAGCAGCAATTTGAGATTCCCATCCGACAGGGCGGCTATGCAAATGCGTCTAACCTTCAAGTTATGACTGCTGAAAAATGCGCCGAAGCTTTGAAGGAGACCATCAGTGAATATCTACTCCAGCGATTGAAAGTCGATGTGGCTGCCGATCTCCCAGAAAAGACAGAGCAGGTCTTGTTCTGCAAATTGACAGAAGGCCAGCGCAAAGCATACGAGACGTTTCTCCGCTCCGACGAAGTCTCTGCCATTTTGAACAGGACACGCCAATCTCTCTATGGAATTGATATTCTTCGAAAGATTTGCAACCACCCTGATCTGCTTGATAAATCTCTTGCAAACAAGCCGGGTTATGAAGTTGGCAACCCTAAAATGTCAGCAAAGCTTCAGCTTACCAAAGACCTCTTGCAAAAAGTCATGATTCCAAATGGACACAAGACACTGCTGTTTTCACAGGGCAAGCAGATGTTGAACATTATCGAGAAATGCATCAGGAACTGTAACATTACCTATCTACGAATGGATGGCGAAACTCCAATCGATCAGCGACAGCCGATGATTGACAAGTTCAACTCCGACCCTGATATCCACGTCTTTCTCATGACTACTAGGACTGGTGGATTGGGCACAAACCTTACTGGAGCAGATCGAATCATCATATTTGATCCAGACTGGAATCCATCCACTGACCTGCAAGCGCGAGAGCGAGCATGGAGACTGGGCCAGAACAAACCTGTCAAGATTTACCGACTCATGACTGAAGGTACAATTGAGGAGAAGATATATCATCGTCAAATCTTCAAGCAGTTTATGACAAACAAGGTTCTCAAAGATCCAAAGCAGCGAAGCTCTTACGATCTCTCAGATTTGTACGACCTATTCACTTTTGAGAAGAACACAGATCCTGCTGCCTCAAGGAGCGAAGTATTCAGGGGTGCGGAAGTAAACTTGAACAAAAATATAGACAATACCGACGCAAAATCTCTGATGCCCATTAAAAACATGGGCCAAGGAAACCAAGAGGGTGAACTGAAGAGCTTAGATCTCGTCGCTGCAACGGAGGAAGTCAAGGAAGATCCATCTGCCCATGAAGAGAGGCGAATGCTTGAAGGCATCTTTGCGCGATCAGTCAACAGCGCTTACGACCACGAACAGATTGTCAATGGTCCACAGAAGGTGCAGGCTGATATGTCTGTTCTGCGCCAGGAGGCGAACATGGTAGCCCGTCAGGCTGCAGCCCATCTTCGACATGCGGGAGAGGAAGCTCGCCGAGTGCCAATTGGTACAGTTACTTGGACTGGTGAAGTTGGTACTGCAGGTCGTCCTGGCGGTAACCGTCGTCGTGGAGGACCAAGTTCAGCGGGTATCATGAGCAACCTTGCGGATCGACAGGGTTTAGACAGCGGCAGCAGTTCACGATCCGGAACTCCTGGAGGCGAGAAGAACTTGAAGGCGAAGGACTTCATTCCCATGATCAAGACGTTTATCAACCGTCACGGAGGAAAGGTTCCCAGCAAGATGCTGGTGGACCATTTTAATTCTTACTGCCCCGGCAAGAAACAGAGCGACGAATTCAAGTCTGCGCTGGAAATGATTGCGGTATTGAACCGACCCAGCAGTACCGGGAGAGGCATGTGGTCATTGAAACCACAATTCAAGTAAGCTTCGATTTTAATCTGAGAGCATTTGATATGCTCCGAAAAGTTCAGTATCTTTCTATAATGAGTAGCAAGGCGTCTGGATTCAAGACACAGGGTCGAGGATAATATGGGAAATTTAGAAACAGATACCAAATAGACCTAACCATAACACATTGCTTCATACACTCATTGTTGCTCATTCGAATTGAAGTATCACATGTGGCACATCTCACAGAAGAGTATTACTCTGACAGGAAGATAACTTTTCATAGCCTTCTTCGGGCGAAATTGTAACTGTCTACTGCATCAACATCAAGCCATATATCCTTCTTTGTAGTAAAAAGGACAAAGGAACCTGAGCAGAGCGTGGTAGAATTGGAGACCAGGCTTTAAGGGCCGTTCTCCTCGTTTTTTCTCAACGCCACATAAAAGAACCAGATAGCGAAACTCCTGCCTTGATCCCAAACCAAAGGTTCGCCAAGCATGCAGATGCCGTACTTTTTTTGTTTGTATAAAAAAATACAGCAATTACAGACGACGACCACGGCGACCACCCTTTCTGCGGGTAGAGTCGGAGGGGGTAGGAGTAACGTCCTCAATGCGGCCAATCTTCATGCCAGCACGGGCCAGGGCACGGAGAGCAGACTGGGCACCGGGGCCAGGAGTCTTGGTGCCGTTACCTGTAAAAGGTGACCTTGTTAGCTTTCTATACTGTATATTCCCAAGTCGAGATCCTGCGATTGGGGCAAAACATACCACCGGTGGCACGGATCTTGATGTGCAGAGCGTTGATGCCGAGCTCCTTGCAGCGGGCGGCGACGTCCTGGGCAGCCAACATGGCAGCGTAGGGGGAGGACTCGTCACGGTCAGCCTTGACCTTCATTCCACCGGTGACACGGGTGATGGTTTCACGGCCGGACAGATCGGTGACGTGGACGAAGGTGTCGTTGAAGGAGGCGAAGATACGAGCAACGCCGAAGACGAGCTCGCCTATTGAATGCCATTGTCAGTAAATTCGTCGTGAATTCTGCATCGTCTTCACCCCTCCTCAAATTTTTGATATGGGGAATTTCGAGGTCGTTGCGCAAAACCATCAAAATTCACCAAAGCCATTATTTCGTCGGTGGTGGTTCAAAACGTACCATCGCGGGCAGAGGGGCCCAGGGAGATGTTCTCCTTAGGAGCGGCGACCTTCTTGGGAGGCATTTTGAGGAATTTGTCGACGTCTGGTTATTCGTCACGGGGCTGTTGAGAACTGGCGAGTCACTAGGAAAAAAGAAGCCGTGATGCGCTGGAGTGGTGGTTGCAGCGAGCGAGGGCGGTTAGAGGGGCGGTGGGGCGCGGCAGAATCATTTCCCACACAAAAAAATTCACAGCGAAAAAAAAAGAGCACTGAGCTTCCCCCAAGCCCTGCCCTACACCAAAATTTTCGAGAGCGGGACCCGCTGCAAGCTCCACCAACGAGGTACTGTTCCCTCTTTTTTTTCTCTTTCCCTCCTCTGGTCTTTTTTTCTTTTCCCTTCAAGCACAGCTTCGACGATACAATCAGACATCGCCATCAGCCGCCGCCAAAATGTCTACGTATGTGCCTCCTCCCTGAACGCTTTGCGATACGGGGCAGATGCCCGGTCTCGATATGTTTGCAGATTGTCGTGGTCCTCTCGCTGGGCAGCCGATGAAAAGCTTTTCTTCGTGAAGAGATTCGGCCTGCCAGCTCGATCCCTCCCGAGGCGCCTCCCCTCAGTTATTCAGGATCTTGGTCAATCAGATTTTGCGAGCTGAGAGACGGCGCCATGGGGTGTTGGAGATGAAGAATCGCTCTTTATGCGTCTTCTCTCTTAAATTTATTGTCGTATAAAGGCAATTGGCTCTGGTCTGAAAATGGCCTTGCTGCTATTGCCCACGACTTCCTCTTTCTTGGACAAGTTCTTCTTGTCTGGGGTGTTGTCGGATGAGTGGAATACAGGCTTCAATTGAGCACTGCTGGAACATGCGTGCCATTGTCGCCTATCTCACCGATCAAATTCAGCTCGAGTCAGCCTTGTTGAGAATGTCGCATTTCAGCTACAGTTCTTGCATCGGCGCTCTGTTCCATACAATTGTATGGCGGACTACGTACTAATCTGAATTTTGGATATAGCGTCCCTACCAACGACCACGTCCTGGTCCCTGAGACCCTGCTCAAGAAGCGCAAGAGCCAGGAGAAGGCTCGCGCTGAGCGTGCTGCCGTTGTTGAGAAGCGCAAGGCCGTATGTATAATCCCTCCTCCTTCCAATATCTTCATGATGCACAACATACCGTCAACTAGACACAGCGTGTCGATGTCGTTGATCGTTAACCTTCTTTCGGGTCTGATACTTGATTTGGAATACACTTGGCTATGTTTCAGTTTTTTGCGTTAAGCACATCGCTAACATGACTTCCAATAGGCCAACAAGGAGAAGCGTGGTGTCATCTTCAAGCGTGCTGAGAAGTACGTTCAGGAGTACCGCAGCGCTGAGCGTGAGAAGATCCGCCTTCGCCGTGCCGCCAAGGCCGACGACTCTGCCTACATTCCCGCTGAGGCCAAGCTGATTTTCGTCGTCCGTATCAAGGGGTATGTGTAAACTCAGCATCTTTTGGACAAGAATTGAAAGCTAACAATTCCTCAGTATCAACAAGATGCCCCCTAAGCCCCGCAAGGTCCTCCAGCTGCTCCGTCTTCTCCAGATCAACAACGGTGTCTTCCTGAAGGTCACCAAGGCCATCACTGAGATGCTCAAGATCGTTGAGCCCTGGATCGCCTACGGTTACCCCAACCTGAAGTCCGTCAAGGAGCTCATCTACAAGCGTGGATACGGAAAGGTCGACAAGCAGCGCGTTGCCCTGACCGACAACTCCATCGTTGAGGAGAACCTCGGCAAGTACGGCATCATCTGCGTTGAGGATCTCGTCCACGAGATCTTCACCGTTGGCCCCAACTTCAAGCAGGCTGCCAACTTCCTGTGGCCCTTCAAGCTCAGCAACCCCAACGGTGGCTTCCGTCCCCGCAAGTTCAAGCACTTCATTGAGGGTGGTGACCTTGGCAACCGTGAGGAGGCCATCAACGGTCTCATCCGCCAGATGAACTAAGTCAATTAAAACAAAAATGGGTTTTACGGATTTTGGGAGTGGGAACAAGGAAATATCATGCATGGTTGCTCGGCGTTGGTATCGCGACTTGGCTTTTGATAAATTGACTCTTCGATGAATGACACTCGAGTTTCCATGCCGTGTGATGCTCATATTGCTTATAAAAACTGTCTACCTGTGATTTGCAATTGTATCTTCGTGTCTCATTATTTCCTCTTGCAGGATTATCCCAGCCCGTGAAATCTTTCAGTGAACCATTGAGGGGCGATTATTAGTCAGGTTCTCCACTCCTGCGCAGATGGGTAATTGTACATGGTAATTATTATGCTCTACGCCTTGATATCAAAGCTTGTCCCACACCCACAGCTACTTGTTGCATATGGGTTGTCAACAATCTTGAACTGCGATCCAATCAACTCTTGTGTGAAGTCCACCTTGCTGCCTGTAAGAAGCTCCAGGGAAGGTTCGTCTAGTACGATTTTCGGGCTATCGGCGGGCGGAGTAGCAGAGTTGGCTTCGTCGGGAACGTATTGGAAGATGCTGTCCTCCTCGGAGATGATTGTAGAAGCTTCGCGTGCTTCTCCTGTAGGCATCGTAATGAGGCTCATAAGGTACTGAAAGCCGTGGCAACCTCCGCTCTCAACTCGAATGCGCAGGGCTAGGTTCGGGTTCTTGTCCTTGGCCATGATCTCGGAGAGTCGCTGTATGAATTTGTAAGCAATGCTGTCAAAACAGTATAATGAATGAATTCAAGTTTTGAGGTATATATCGTACCTGAGCTGCTCTTGAGGTGATTTCCAACTTCATCTCATTGCCATCTTCGCCCTTTACGGGATTTTGTACGCATATTGTGGCCAGTCGGGTGGCGGATGCTGTGAATGACCGGCTAGTCTGCTGTCGGCCTATTGAAAGAACGGATGCTCTGGGAACTGGTGTCATCGATATGCCATTTCCGAATTTAGGAGAGACTCTGATCGTCCGTAGTCGTGAAGAGTTAGAAGCTCCGCGCGGTATGAGAAACTCTAGAGGTGTTTGTTGTACATGTGCGGTAGCTACTGAGTACCGCCGTTTGGCTAGCTGGACAAAAGACCGTGCGGCAGAGGCGCTCTCCGTACAGCGTAGTGATATCATCGTGGGCGTCAATCAGATAACCCAATATCTGTTGTGGACATGGCAGAGTTCAAGACTGAGTTCTGCCGAGGACATCGAGAAACATTATCCAGCCGTCTATTTCCGCTGCTGATGTCAGCCATCTCAGGCACAGAGGCAACGGCGGCAAATGTCCGGCCATTCCCATCGATTACATGCTAGTGGTCAGATGGCCTTAGTAAGCTGCAAAGTTGCAAAGTGCACTCGCTAAGCCCCAAGATGTCGCCCCACCTCCCACCAAAAATCAGTGAATTTTTGACCCTCGACTTTTGAACCAACCCCGCGCACCTCGAAGGAGAGTCTTTGCCCTTGGCCTGGCTCCCGAATTCTGCGACACCTTCGACCGGGATATTTGATCAACCGAAGACAAGGAACACGATTTGCCAACATGTCTCGCTTTTTCCGCAGCGGCGGTGACGACAGCTCCAGCGAGAGCTCCAGCGACGAGGAAGAACTCTACTCCGGAGAGGAGGATCAGGAACTCGACCAGGAACAGTCCGAAGAAGAATCCGACGAGTTCGACCACTCCGACGAGGAAAGTGAAGATGACAACAAGGATGCCGGCGGCGACCAGAAGCAGGGAGCTTTCCGATTCTTGAGAGACAACGTTGCGTCCGACAGCGAAGGTAGCGACGATGAGGTCCGAGACAAGGTCAAGAGCGCACAGGTCAAGCGACTGGACGAGCTCGAAACATCGATTAAGCAGATTGAGAACGGTCAGAAGAATGGCGACTGGACTCTCATCTCTACCGGTATGGCAACAATCATGACGCGATGACCGAACAACAACGCTAATATTATTTCCAAACAGAATTCGACAAGCTTAACCGACAAGTCACCAAGCTTCCTGCCGGCAGCAGAATACCCAAGCCTTACATCAAGGTCATTGCTGAGATCGAGGAATCCGTCAATGAGGCTCTTGCCAAGGCAAAGGTTACCCCCAAGAAGATGAACGCCACCCAGGCTCGTGCTCTCAACGCTGTCAAGCAAAAGGTCAAGAAGACCAACAAGGACTACCAGGACCAGATTGCCGTCTACCGAGAGGACAAGGATACCTACCTGTGGTCTTCAGATGAGGAGGAGGAGATTCCCCAACCCAAGGCTCCCAAGGCCGTCAAGTTCGACGAGACTGCTGGCGCTGAGGAGGTCGCTGATGAGGGATTCGCCACCGTTGGAAAGGGCGGCCGTACCCTCCAGTACACCCCCGAGAGCATCTTCAAGCACTTGCGAGGCATTATGGAGACTCGTGGAAAGAAGAACACCGACAGACTTGAGCAGATCAAGGTTATGGAGAGACTCGGCGAAATCGCCAACACCCCCTACCAGAAGATTCGCGTTCTCCTGACCCTGGTCTCTGCTCGATTCGACCTTGGCTCCGGAACTACTAACGTTATGCCCCTGGAGCACTGGAAGGCCGCTGAGAAGGAACTGTCTCAGCTCCTGACTCTCCTCTCAGAGACCTCTGAGTATGTCGTTCTCGAGAACGTCGAGGAGTGGGATGATGATGAGAAGCCCCCTACTCTGCAGCCTGGTGAGAAGTACATCAAGGTTGCTGGCAGCATCGTCTCTTATGTCGAGAGACTTGACGACGAGCTGCACCGATCCCTGCAGAGCATCGACCCCCACACCTCAGAGTATATCGAACGTCTGCAGGATGAGGGTGCTCTGTACAACGTCATCTTCCGTGGTCTCCTGTACTACGAGACCTTGAAGAAGGACGATACCATTGAGGTTCCTCAGGACAGCGTTAACCGTATTGTCATGCGACGACTGGAGCACGTCTACTTCAAGGTAAAGCATTCTCCATCTTCATTGTTTAATCTGTGTTGCTAACGTGATATATAGCCTGCCCAAGTTGTCAAGACTTTCGAGGAGAACTCCTGGAAGGCCGTCGGCGAGAATGTCGACTCTACTACTACTCCTCGTGCCCAAGCTCAGGACCCCGCTAGCCTGGTCAACGTCCTCTGCGGCTACCTCTACGCCCACAGTGAGGGTATCCTTCGTGCCAGAGCCCTGCTCTCTCAAGTCTACTTCCTTGCTCTCCACGACGAGTACTACAAGGCTCGCGACATGATGCTCATGTCTCACTTGCAGGAGACTGTTACCGGCTTCGACATCCAGAGCCAGATTCTGTACAACCGAACCCTTGTTCAAGTCGGTCTCTGCGCTTTCCGCAAGGGCCTCATCTACGACGCTCAGAACACCCTGCAGGAGATTTGCGGAAGCGGCCGTCAAAAGGAGCTGCTCGCCCAGGGTGTCATGATGCAGCGATACAGCCAGGTCTCTCCCGAGCAGGAGCGCCTTGAGAAGCAGCGACAGCTGCCCTTCCACATGCACATCAACCTGGAGCTGCTCGAGTGCGTATACCTCACTTGCAGCATGCTTCTGGAGATTCCCCTCCTCGCCCAGACTGGCTCTTCCCCCGACGTCAAGAAGCGTGTCATCAGCAAGACCTACCGCCGTATGCTCGAGTACCACGAGAGACAGATCTTCACTGGACCTCCTGAGAACACTCGTGACCACGTCATGCAGGCTTCCAAGGCTCTGGCTGCCGGCGAGTGGAAGAAGTCCATTACCTACATCCACAGCATCAAGATCTGGGACCTGATGCCCAACACCGATGAGATCAAGGAGATGCTGTCCAAACAGATCCAGGAGGAGGGTCTCCGAACATACCTCTTCACCTACGCCCCCTTCTACGACACCCTCGCCATCGACACCCTCAGCAGCATGTTCGAGCTCGACTCCACCAAGGTGGCTGCCGTCATCAGCAAGATGATCAGCCACGAGGAGCTCGCTGCCTCTCTCGACCAGGTCACCAACAACGTCATCTTCCGCAAGGGCGTCGAGCTCAGCAGACTCCAGTCCCTGGCCCTCGCTCTATCAGACAAGGCCAGCGCGCTCATCGAGACCAACGAGCGGACATTGGAGCAGCGCACACAGGGCACATCAAGTGCCTTTGAGAGACAAGGCGGCAGAGGCCGAGGCGGCCACAGGGGAGGTGCCCGCGGAGGCAGAGGAGGTCCTCGCGGCGGCGGCAACCCCCAGCGACAGGCTGGTGGCACGCAGTTCACGGGCGGAGCTCTGGGAGCGGCCGTCCGTGGTTAGAGTGGAAGCATATGATTACGAAAAGGAGGTAGTGGCTGGTAGGGCGTCCGAATTTGATCTCTTGAACACTTTTACTTGTTGTGTTTTCAAATCCCTTTTATTTTTCTCCTTGTGTTGCTTGCATGGGATCAAAGGAGGGGGTTTCTCTTGTAATGGAAGAAAAAGTCCCGGGCGATCGAGCGAGGAAACGGAGGGAACTCGCTACACTTGTTTGATAGGTTGAACTGGAAATTTTAAAAAGGGAATGCATAAAACATAGAATGAATGTCTGCCTTGTATTTCTCTAAACTGTGTCTGGCCATTGTGAGCACAACTGTGAAGCCCAAAGTGATCCTACATAGTCGAATATCATCTGACTCGATCTCGATGCATACCATTCAACATGCTACTGTCATTAGCACATCATTCATTCTGAAACACAGTTGAATCGCCTCCACCAATCTCTGGGCTCCATCATATTGGCTCTCATCATTCTCGCCCTCATCATTCTCGCCCTCATCATTCTCGCCCTCATCATTCTCGCCCTCATCATTCTCGCCCTCATCATTCTCGCCCTCATCATTCTCGCCCTCATCATTCTCGCCCTCATCATCTGACCACCATTGACTTTCCCATCCGAAAACTCCTGGCGGTATTCTGTCCCATTCGAGCAATCGCCGAAGTCTCTTCGCTTCATCATTAGTGATTGGAAAATCTGCATCGCTGAATACCATGTTCTGCAGCTCTGGTGGTAACTTTCCGACAAGGTCCAAACCCTCGTTATGAATTTTGCAATGTTTCCACCAGTCAAATTGCTGAGGCGGTACGTTAGATGTCGATATAATAGGGATACTTGGATCCACAAGACACAATTTGAGAACTTTACGATATCCCGATCGAGAGCGGTCGGCGAGCGAAAAAGATCCCTGGTGGTGTCGATAAATGTTTGGGTAGAAAATGGCCGTACCAGGGTCGATACGAACTCGGCCTAGGACTTGAAAATCTTTCTTCCCCGGCAGTATGCCAAACGCCCGCAAGGTGTCGTAGTTGGGAGCCTCATGCACGAAATCTGTAACCACGTCCTGAGGGGGGGTATCGAAGTAAAGATGGCCATCCGTGATATTGTCACTATCGTAGCAAAACAGGGCTGTAGACACAATATGTTCGTTCAGCATGCCATCGACCTTCCACAGATCACCCTTGTATTCTGGCTTTTCTGGAGAGAGGCGAATTTCAGTTAGCTGAACTATTACTTGAAGGCGGTTATTCTTTGGCGAGAAAATAGCGGACGAGTGGGCGTCAGTCGAGCTGAGGGGAACGCATTTAGAAAATACAGGTACTTCGTCAAGTTCGGGCTCTGGGAGCCGCAAAGGATGTGTGTCGTAGAACCATTTGTGAATGTGATTTTCACGGCCTTCAATTATGTCGTGACACCATTCGTGACCTTCATCAATTGATTGGCGCATGAACTTTTCTAAATGACTCTCATTGCGTTCCAATTTGAGATTAAGAAGGTGGCCATCCATGCCATTAGCACGCGTTGGTGGAGTAGGTTCCTTGCTTATTTCGGTATCTCGTCTCACAAACTCGGCTGTAGGTATGTTCAGCCAACTGCACTCTCTACCAGCGCAGAGATGAGGAACTTTGCAATCATATGTGACGAACTCATTAGATATTCGTTGGTGACAAAATTCTTCAGGCCATCTGTAAATAACATCCCAAGCTGGTAGAGCCAGAGTGATGAACCTTTCAATGGTAGTATACATATCCGCATGGTCAATTGGATGTAGGTTGTTGATGTAACTGTCGACTTTCGCCTTGCCAGCCTCGTCCACAACGACATCGCATGGAAGCCATTGAAAAGTGTCATCAAACGGACATTTGTTACCGTCATTAGAAAGGAATTTGATACGCGGAACCCAATTGCTGTCAAGGATGTCTCCTTTGCCACAAGCTTCCAGACAGGTAGTTCGGTTAATAGTTCTATCAGGGAGGATTCGAGAGTGAACATATATGAGCGGACACATAGATGGGTCTATCAAATGGAAAGTGATGCCATTGTGAGATAGTTTGTCGCCGGATATTGCTTGTTGTAGTTTTTGGCTGCCGACACAGAGTTCCTGTTTTAGGGTATCAGGGACGAGTTTGTCGGATTTTATAACACAAGCATCGTAGTCCAAAACAGGAATGAGGCCTGTTTTTTGTAAAGGTCTGCTTTTTGCTTCATCTCTTCGATACACTATAAACCATCGCAAGTTAGTGGGTCGAAACAAGAAAGGACTTATAGAGGGAATGATTGCATGAAGCATCGTTGAGACAGAGAGTGAAGATTTCCTATTACTGGAACATACCCAGTCAGCCATAGATGGCGTGAAATCTGCATATTTCACATAATCGTTCCAGTCCAATCCGAGTATCTCTTTTTTCCAGTTGTCTGTTATCTGAGTGTCGTGAACATTTACCCACCACTCTGGCTGATTGGTGATTTCTTCGACTACCTTCAACATGCATAACTCTCTGAGATATAGAGGTCCGGCACACCATGGATTTATTTGATTCGACTTAATGACAGGAAAATGGTATTCTGGCATTCTATCCAGAGGATATCCATAGCCAGGGAGCTTGACGGTGGCAGTGGGAGATATTTTCTATAATAGTTAGGAGATTAGACGCGCAACTCACGAGGTGGAGCAGAAGTACCTTTTGAAAATCCCTGGCGATGTTGTCAGAAATCTGTTGGACAACGCTTCCATCATCTCCTTCCACAAGATCCATAGCATTATTTTCCAACCAATCCTCAATATCTTCAAACCAGAGGGGTTCATCTCGTTCCTCCATCCATTGTCGAAATTGCTTCTCTTGCTTTGGAGTTCCTGGAAACCATTTTAGAACTTTGCTAGGATTATTATCTGATGAAGTGTCATTCATCGCTGCGGTTGGTTTTCTCTAGGAACAAAAAAGTTGCTGGCTTTGGTAGAAGCGGTTTAGTTGATGACTGTTTCAGAAGAGGATGCAGCGTTGTGACTCGGTAGAGATCAAGAGGATATGTCCATTGGTCATGGAAAAGATGAGGACCCGGAATATGAAATTCTTGGTGAAGGAAAAAGAGAATTCTCAAATTGTGCTAGCAGATCAGGTGATCTAGCGAGCAGCGAAGGGGTGAACTGGAAGTGAATTGAACCTTCCTCTCCAGCACTGCACAGGTGCCTTGCAGTCACCTGACTGGAGCGTGACAGAGGCTGGAGTGACATGACTACGAGAAACAATTACAGCTGCCTGCCACTTAATGGGGCAGCTGGAGGATGCAAGCTCTTTTTGACAACGTTCTCCTTGGGCTGAGAGTATGGCGCTCATTTGCGGTGCTGGGACATGAGTAATGAGCACACTGGAGACGTACGTGTCGAGATTTGGGCAAAAGAAGGTGAATTTGAATTGGAAATTTCACAAGTCAAGAAAAGGCTTGCGAAATGTATCCAACATGATAGACTCTCTGCGTGCTGATGAAGACGAAGAACGGGGCGCTCTGGCTGCAACTAGCATCTCGAGTTGAATCAATCCCGGAGAGAAAAAGTAAAAGCTGTATTCCTACCTGGGCAAAGCCATATATTTTTCTGTGTAATCCCCAGGTGGACATCTCTATTCCTCCGGATGCTTGGCCATAGAAAGATTACTCATGATCAGTCCTCTTCTCCATGACAGCTATAATGCCTCCATCTCTCCTCCTGTATAGGTAATTAGCATCAAAACCACAGAAGCGAGATACCAACACTCCTACAAGAGGCTGTCGGTTTGCCTCGGCAGCAATAGATACTAGATATTTAAATATTACGCCAATTAAGTATTCCTTTTATTTTAATAGATTCAATTCTGCGAGATCTTACGTTGGACGTGAGAAGCCCCCTGCAAGTCCATTCTGTGGAGCCCCCCAGACGCTACGACGGCTGTCGACAACCACCACCAACGAGCCTCCAAATCACTGTGTGCCGTGTCACCATGTCACCAATCAAACCAGTCAATGTCACTTGGAATCCCTCATCTGACATAAAATAAAGTACACAGTTTCTCTTGATCCCCAAAAGAAAGTGGAGCTTTAAAAATATTAATAATCTAGAGCCGAGTGGCAGCAAGCCAAAACGTGGAGAGAATCGCGGCAGTGGATCTTACGCCTTATCCGAGGTTTTGTGGGGGTGGACCTCGGCAGCGCCTCAACAGGCGGTAGGTTTACAGCAAAGAGGCTAATAATAAGAGCTGAGCTGCTCACCCAGGGCAGGGCAATTGGGGATTACTTTAATTAATTGATGCTACATTACCCAAACATTGGAGAGTCAGCGCGCGTCCAAGCTTGCATCAATCAACCGCCTTCAGTGCAGCATCAGCATCAGCGTCTGCATCTGCATCTGCATCTGCATCTGCATCTGCATCTTGGCCATCGCAATTCCGCTCGTCTCGCTTCTTCTTCTACCTCCTCCTCCTTCCTCCTCTCCGCCCGCCACAATGACCGACGTGGCCGACATCCCCGTCGACTCGGCCTCAACTGAAGTGGCCGCCGCCATCGACTCTTCAGCGGTTGCCGTAGCCGATCCTCTTCCCTCGATTCCCACGCCGGCCAAGGCACCCATTGGCGCTGTTCTAGCTGCTGTGCCCTCCAACGCGGATGCCTTTGCTGGCCATCTGCTGCGATGCCTCCAGACCCGCGCCGGCGCCGATGCCGTCCTGCAGTTCCTCTGCTATTCCTCCACGCTGTCGGGCGCCGTACTCGAGACGCTGAGCCGCAATGCACTGCGACAGTCGGCACAGAAGCTCATCGCCATGGCCTTCCAGCTGCCGCCCGCCACCACCGTCGTCCTCTCATCAGCCCCAGCGCCTCCCGGTGCTGCGTTTGCGCTTAACCTGGCGACCAGGCTCAAAGCCTTTGCGGGCGTGTTAAGCGAGGCACGGACGATCAACCGGCTCTGGGGTCTGCTGGGCCTGTACTTTGCACTCAAGCGAGTCCTCTCCCGGCCGCGCCCTAAGAAGGAAGATGCCGAAAAAGAGGACTCAGGGTCGGTCGCTCTGGCACATTTCGACACCGCCTTCGGTCTCAGCCAGATCGTCGCCCTTATCCTATATCAAGTGTTTGAGAACCTCGCGTTCCTAGGCAGCAAAAAGGCCATTGATCTGAAACCTACGACGATGGGCAAGTTTGGCCTCCTCAGCGTGCGATGCTGGGGTGCGTATACCTTCATGGAGCTTGCCAGGTTGCTGCTGGAGCGCACGCGCAAGAGCGCTCAGGCCAAGGACGCCGCTTGGGCAAAGACTTGGAACAAGAGCTTCTTCCGCAACTTGGCCTGGGCCCCATTGACTGTCCAATGGGGCATGGTTGGCGGAGGACCTCTCCCTGAGACGGCGATTGCCCTACTGGCAATGTATCCTTCAACGGGACAGATGATTGATCTCTGGCGTGAGACGGCTTAAGATTCTTGAATTTTCTTCTCCTCGGATTCCCCGGTGAAAGGGGTGAGGCATCTGTTGGGTGACGTGAGCGGTTGTGCAACATGAAGTTGAAGTGATAGGACTCACAGAACCCGGAAAGGCGCAGGCATTTTGGCACCTGTCTCAGTACAACATATAGATACACAGCGGGTAAGATCATCTACCGGAGTAAAAGATGCGCTTGGTCTCGCAAGAATATTTTGGAAACCTGGGCAATAGTAGAATGTTGGATAGGTATGTAAGCTTTTTGTCTGTCTTGCTTGTTTGGATCACATGTAATAGTTGAGCTATATTTTACCATTTACGTTTATGAATGCACGCATGTATCTTTCTACATCGCTTTTCTATCAGTCATAACCTGGGCTTGCTTCCAAAAGTGTATCTATAAAACATAATAAGAAAGGAGATCCCACAGAGAAACCAACCATTTACATTTGCAACCGCCGAATCTCTTGTAACGTCCAAAACTTTCTCATATTCTCTGCCCCCAACGATCTCACCTCATCGTCCAAATGCGCCCACAACACACCTCCCCAGCTCTCCATCTTCTCCTTCAAAACGCTCAACTCAAAGTCCCTCTCGCCGCTCTTTACTTCGTTCAGGTACTTTTCGAATCCTTCCAGGCCCTCATGGATCTGAGCGTGCTGCTTCACCAGGTCGCCATTCTTGGGGTTGAATTCAGGCATCTTCTGGGCTAGTTGGGGGAAGACATAAGTCTCCTCAATAGAATGATGTATGGCGAGATGCTCAGCAAACTCGGTGCCAATGTTGAGGAGTTGCTTGATGGACATGCCTTGAGGACGACGGCCAGTGGTGCAGGCTTGCCAGAGAATGTTCCATGATCGACGGAAGTTGTTGTGCTGTGAGTAAAGTGTGAGATGATGAAACAGACATGTGGTGATGCATGTATACGCAGATATATGTCTTATACATGGTAAGAGTATAAGTGAGAATAGTCGATGTTACTTACAAACAACTCCATTCTTTCGGCAAGACGATTATAGTTTTTGAACTCATGGTCCGTCAATGGAGGAAGCTTTTCCTTTGCAGCGCTCGCTTCATTATTGCCACTGGCCTCAGCCATGTTGAAAGCGTATTTCTTTGTTGCAGAATTCGATGTAAAAGCTCTCCCTTTAGATGCAGCAGCAGCAGCAGCAATAATCCCACGCCCAGTCAAAATATGTTGCTTGAACAGGGGAATTCTTGTCGGTATCCTCGCCAAAACCATTCGTCTTTTCACTACCTTTCTATTCTTCTCTTCACAAAAGTCTTGCAAACACCGGCCGCAAATATCCTTTATATCTCAAAAAAACGTATAAGATCTTAACTCCTCCTCCGAAAAATGCGACAAACTCCCCCGTATCTCGTGTTCTGATAGATCTTTGACTCGGCGTTGCAGTGATTGGCCAATTTTGGGTGAGTCAGCGGGTCAATAAAGGGATCCACACGATTACAGAGGCATCTGTCAGCACGGAATTACGATGAATCAGTTCTTCTCCGTAAAACTGCGCGGTGTTGCCTCCGATTCGATCGTGGGTTTCATAGTTTTGGACAATGTCCGAGATGCTGGTCCAGTGAAAGGGTCGAGCCGACGGTCCGGATCGCTGTCGGAGCTTTGAGTGGGCGACGCTGAGAGCTTGAATGGCCCTAGAAAGGTTTGATATCTTGTGTCTCGGCCAAAGGAAAGCAGCTGATCGTTTCTAAGATGGCCAAGTTGTATGGACAGCATGCTTCTCTCATCTTCAAACACCCAGCTTCCAAGACTGTCTGTTGTTGACATTCTGATACGCGCTGGTGCTCGATCGCTTGCAGCATCGGATCTATCAGCCCACAGCGGACTCCGTGGTCGAACCGAGGTGCGCTCCAGCCGCAGAGTTCCATCGTCAGCTCATATGCCCGAATAATTGAAGTCCATGCGTCTCCAGCTGTCAAATAAGCCTAACCTTGCGACCCTGCTAGCGTACTAAATCTGCGTGCTATTATGGGTACGACATGCAGCCAAGACCAGATCAAGCGCGCGGCAAGCATCTGAAGCTGGCAACGGCATTTCGCTCTCGGCTTTCAGATCGCATGACCGGATCCGATGCATATCTAGGGTTGACTGACACAATAATAAGATGCGGAGTTTTTATCTCCCTTTTGGCTCGAGGTGTTATACTAAGACCGATTCTACCCTCTTAGCCGTCGTTGTTTCAATGACCAACAAAAGCGAAGGCGACACATTGACTTGAATCACTCGATATGCATACTTGTCATTGTGAAATCATTATCATCTTATGGCATCTCGTCGTTACGGACGGTTGACAGAGTTTATTATTATCCTATTCACTGCTGGATGGCTTCACAAGCACTGCTCCGTGCACAGGACTATCGACTCAACAAACACAAGATCTTCATCGCCAAAAAGCAAATAGCCGCATTGCACTCAATTCACCAATACTTTACCAAGTTTATTTAAATTCCTTCCCACAGGCACCTCCTGGATCCCGCAAACACCGTTTCCGCACGACATGCGCCAGCTCCGTCTTGGGCTCAATAAACGGCTTGATTGACGTTCGCACGTTTGTACGCTGCTCAAAGTCGTACGCCATGGCAAACAGCTTCTCTTCGCTAAATGCCGGGCCGGAAAAGGCGATGCCGAACGGACCGTTGGGAGCCGACAGGATCAATTTTCCTCTGTCTGATGGAATAATGGGGGAATCATCGGGAGCCCGACCTAGCGGCACACTGACGACGGGAAGTCCCAGACCGGCTGCCATGACGACTGAGTACGGCGTCGGATGAACCATTCCATCCAACTCGTACTTTTCCAGCGCCCCTGTGAAGCACAGCGGCCCCAGTAACTCTCTATCCGCAGTAACCTTGGACCAATAACTCGGGTCCGTGTTGTTGAGGCCAAATTTGAGGAAGCCATCCCATGCTGTGGTGTCGAAGCGCGGAAATCCCTCTTGAGGATCGTCCCTGGTAAAGTCCCGCAGATCGCTGACTGAGGTGATGTTGTTTGGATTCTCTTTGAGAAGGCTGAGGTAGTTTTCCGGCAAGTTGGATAAAAAGTCGGCCCCGACGATGGAAAAGACCGCAAGGAAGCTGGCATCCGTGGAGTCGTTGGATGCAAGGTTACTTCTGCGCTCTTTGGTGTGGCTGGTGTAGGGGATATTGCATGGCAAGTCAATATTGTCAATGATCTCTGCGCCAGCTGCGCGAAGCACGTCCAGCGCTCTCTCAAATGCTTCCGGGTCAGTGTTTGCCGACGGATCAATATCTGTCGCTATTGTGTTGCGGGATACGCCGAGCCGCTTGCCTTTGAGACCCGAGTTCGTGCATGCTGCAACATAGTCTGGTATCGTGCCAAACGGAATCGCATCCGTGTAATTGTCTTGCTTGTCACGCCCCGCCATGGCCTGCATGAGATATGCAGCATCCTTGACTGTCCGAGTCAAAGTACCGACGGTGTCTTGTCGTAGCGAATATGGAATCACAAGATATCTGGACGTTAGTCCCACCGTGGGACGAAATCCGACGACGTTATTCGCATGCCCTGGCATGAGGATTGATCCACCCGTGTCTGTCCCAACAGATGCCCAGGCGAGGCCGAGAGAAGCTGCGATGGCACTCCCCGATGATGAGCCTCTGGGGTTTTGCTTTGGGAAGTATGCGCCAACTGCCTGGCCACCATGAGCCGACCAACCTTCATGAAAGACTACCTCCCTGGAGGAAGCCCATTGCGAGAGGTTAGCCTTGCCGAGAATAATAGCGCCAGCTTTGCGCAGCTTAGAGGCAATGGTGCTGTCATGAGGGACTTTGGCACCCAGCAGCGCGTATGAGCCAGCAGTGTTGTTCATCTCATCGTCTGTGGCAATATTGTTCTTGAGGAGGATGGGTATGCCATGGAGAGGCTGCTTAGCAGGGTCTATTCCCGCCCTCCTCTCCGTATCTCGCTCCAAAGCAATCGAGAGCGCGTCAGGGTTGATTTCAGTGACAGCCTTCAAGTCAGGATTCACTTCTGAGATCCTGTCAATGTAGGCATGCACAAGATCGACACTGGTGAAGTGGTTGTTGTCCAACCCGAAGCGCAGCTCATCGAGAGTAGCGTCGAGCAACGGAGGGAAATCACTTTCTGCAGTCGAGAGGGCTTGAGACAAGCAGGCAAACAATAAGACTTGCAGCGCCGTGGCGACTACACCAAGAGGCTTCATTATTGTACAGACGATTGTTCTGCGGTGCTCACGGTTTGTTTCTTTGGGCTTTTGCCGGGAAGAGAGAAGATGGGTATTTATTCGTGTTTCCGTATGAATAATACTTGTGAAGCGCCGAACACTGCCATCAGCCACTACCCAACCAGGTTCATCGGGTACGACGGCAGGCAACCCCCACGGGCATCCTTACGAACTGAGAACTTGAGCCCCAAGGGTATTTCATCATTCAGGACAGTACTTGTCTCTCCATGATCAGAAAGGCAATGGTCAGACAACTGCTACGGGTTTACCGATGTGAAATATGATAGACTATGATTTGGCACGGGGGCTAGTCGCTGGTCCCCGTGGACACGAACTTAATCGAGTGGTGTACGAGTATAAGGGCGCCTCTCCACTTCGGGTATTACGAGTACGGCAACTACTATCGCTCCGATGTTTGTGACATTTGTGGAACCACTAGCTACAGGTTCACAAGGGCATACACGCTATATATAAGACATGCAGAGGAGACTATCAGACGAGCAATCGCCCTGTTCCCCGTCTCTGCCGAAAGAGAAGCCCTGGGCTTCCTCATATGGGCATACTCTGCACGCCAAGCGGTCAAGACGGACATTGTGCCTTATGTTACGCAGCTTTTCCCGAATCTAAGATGCTTCCCGACGATGGAATACGCCTTCCAATCTATCGAATCTTGGCGATGGTATCATTCTGCGTTCCAAAAATTACCGTATTGAATCATGTCCTTCAGCAGTTCTTTGATGATGATCTGCCTGTTTTCTGCTCTCCCCTGGATAGACAGCATGCCTGTTGCGAGACCCCTGGTGAAACCGCCCAGAGGGCTATTTACCCGATAAATAGCCCTCTAGGAAAGATTAGTCGTCGATCGTTAACCTTGTTTTAAGCTTATGTCTGTAAAGAAACGCCGGATAATATGACTGTGCTTTTCAAGATGAGGCTGAGTAATAGCCGCGGTTCAGAAGGCGCCCAGACCTGTTCTTTCGTGGGGGTTTAATTGGGCGATCATTGTGCCACGACTTGGTTCCGATCATGACTTTGTGGTGCCTGAAGGCCTTATTGGGTTTCGACCATGAACGTGGTTATCTCAGGAAACTACTGCAAGTGCCCCAAGTGGCTTTATATAGAGGTTCTAATACGGAACCATTAGGCATCGTCTCTCAGATGCTATGCTTCAAAGGGGGAGCCCTTCCAGTCTCCTCGACGGTTCTCTTACTACATGGATTAAAGGGAGTTGTGATAGATGCTCCCTCTTATTGCGATGAAGCAGAATCCAAGCTGAAAACATACCAAGGGCACCCGGAAGTGCATGTCCAGGTCGGCGATCCCAAAGACACACAACAGAGACAATCTCATTATATTGACCACATGACAGGCACAAAGGGCCTATCCTTAAACATGACTCTCTCTAACTCATTGTCTTCTCTCACCGACCTGGTGGTTCAAACCGTCTGAGTAAGAGTCTCATGGCGCCTTATCAGCACTCGACATCATAGGACGGGAACTTGGGATGCTGGCTCTCAGCTCGTGATCTTTCGGTGTCGGTGCGGATATATCGGCCTCTTGACGTGAGACAAAGAATTACTTATTGCGAGCACGGCCATATTATGCAAGGAGGATATTTCGATCTGCGCGAATAACAACGAAATTGCCAACCACAGCTGCCCTTATCTTGTGTGATTGACGCTGTGATAAAGATGCATGTCTCACTTTGCCAGCTGCGGGATGACGATCCCCACCATTCGCGTTACGCTCGGCCTAGGAGATGCCGCGTCTGCTGGCTATCTGAGACACGGCTTGGTACCTTGGTGCCAGATGTCTCAAAGAGACACATAGGCGAAGCGGTGAATGTGGCTTGATGGAAAATTGGTTGGCTGAACTGAGACCACGGTTGAAAGGTGGAGAGGAGGAAAGGAGAGGTCTCATTGTTTTCCAACTTGTAAGATACGGCAAGCAGGCCTTTGACAGGCCATTTGACAGGTTGTAGTCTGACAAGTTTTGTAAAGGCTCTCATTTGAATGTAAGGTGATCATCTGAGAAACCGTGCTGCGATCGAAAGACAAGTCTATGTGTGACCCTTTGATTTAGAGAGTATATTAGCACCAACACTAACAACTCACCCTTCTTTTGAAATTTCCACTCATCAGTCGTATCGACTTATCTCTAAAAGGGTTATTGAGGTGGACTTGTTTCACTCCAATGTATCACTCTACTAATTTCCAGGTTTCCGGTCCAAAAACATCAGCTGGCTCCAGGTGGCCTCCGTCATCGGCCTGAAAGGGCCATTTCAATTTGTAGGCGATTGTTGACGATACAGGAGTCAGAAGTGCTTGCAAGTTAGGCACAGAATGACCCAACAATGTGTGAATAACACAATATAGCCAAGTGAGAAGCAAGCCGACTTAAGGTACAATTATCTGAAAGATTCTGTTAGTGACGATGGATTCTAGTAGTAGATTCAGCAAGCTAACGAGCACATTCAGTCAAACTTTGATGTTATGATAGGCAATTAGAAAGACAAGCATCAATTATCTCTATGCTTTTAAATATACATTATCCTCGGTACATGCAAGTATCTTCACAACCCCCTACTGATCGTCCTCCAGCCCAACGAGCTTGAGCGAATCCTTCCACAGTCTTGCCTCCTCAGCAGCATCATACGTATGGCCCGCCGTCGTCGGCTTCGACATGTCCTTATCATCCGGCCCAGCCACAGCCACAGAAACATCAGCCAGATACTTCCCTCCCTTACCCTCCAGCTCCCTCGCGATCGCCGCCCAAACCTGCGTCGCCGCCCCTTGCTCGGGACTCTTCATGCTCTGCAGAACCTCCGGCCCGATCTGCGCAACCATGGCCTTGGCCTCTTCCTCCGGGATGTATCTCATGAGGCCGGTTTGGATGCCGCCGGGGTGAAGACTCCAGCCGTGGAGGCCGCGTGATCCGTAGCGTCGCTCAATCTCGTTGGCCATGTAGACGTTTGCCGTCTTGGACTGGCCGTAGGAAACCCACTTGTTGTAGTCGCCCTTTTGGAAGCTGTAGTTGTCTGAGGCATTGATTCCGCAGAAGCGGTGCGAGGCGGAAGAGACGTTGACGACGCGAGAGCCGAATTCAGGGGTGCTACCGGCGAGCAGTGCGGGTTTGAGAAGTTGAAAGAAGAGGAAGTGAGAGAGATGGTTAACACCAAACTGTGATTCATGGCCATCATCAGTAAGTTGTAAATCAGGAACGGCCATAATTCCAGCATTGTTGATGAGGATGTTAATCTTGGGCGTATCAGCAAGAATGGTCTTTGCCGCAGCCCGAACGCTAGCGAGCGAATTCTGGTTCATCTCGACAAGCTTCATGCGAGACGCATCAAAGATGTCGCCGAGAGCACTCTTAGCCTTAGTAAGGTCTCTAGCAGTGAGGATGAAAGATGCTCCGGTACTGGCTAGGGCGCGGACAGTCTCAACACCAAGACCGGATGAGACACCGGTGACGACGATGACCTTGCCCTTGAGCTGGTCGGTCATCTGCTCGTCTTTGACGACTTGGAGGGCGGTTGGTCTGGCATCGCCGGGGCCTTGGGGAGAGATGTGAGACTCTGCGTAGCGAGACATGGTGTAAGTAGTGTCGGTGTAAGTGATGATGACAGTGTAAGTGGTAGCGATTGTGTAAGTGTTGGTGATGAGATCTGTGTAACTCGGCGATGGCTTCTGCTATCCATCCTTCATGGAAAATGTTTCCTCTTATATATCCAACTCTTTTCCATCTTCATGAATTCGGATATCCATCCTCACCATCCTCGTCTATTCGTGTATCCGCGTATTCATCTCGCCTCCATCTCTCGCCAGTTTCAAGCCTCATGCACGAACCCCCATAAATCCGACAATATCCTCAATCCCCGGCTGATGCTTTTTCCCCCGTTGAGCTTAGTCTCCCTCATTCCCACTCCGGCGGACTTGTAAGACGCCGCAGGTTCCACATCTGCCGATTCTGCCCACACGGAGTGATGACACTTTTTGCCTCTTGCGGGATAGTCCGCCGGCGTGGAGGCTAAACGCCGACCCCTAGTCGCAGCATCACGAACTGGTTGCTTTTCACTCTCTCTCTTGTTTATTTCATCCCTCTGAAATGCCCTGCAGAATGCAAGGAGGTACTTGTATCTCTGTATACATCTGATGACTATTATCTCTCTCTTTGGCTACACACTCTCATTGTCATGACGCCAAGCTCGCGCACACACACTCGAGCATCCGGCAAGGTTCGATCGATCCCTGATTCTGATGCAGATCTGACGGCCAGCGAGATCCGTTTGGCACGTAGAAAGATTCAGAACAGGCTAAATCAAAGAGCACATCGTACGTAGAGCAAGCACAGCTGTGTGAAGCGCCCATTCCCTTAGAACTAACACCTTCGATCAAGGATCGAGAGCCCGGGATAGGAGAATTGACGACACGGGACAGCCTTACCGAGTCCATCGCTGGCGGATAGATGACGGTAAGGATGACATACCATACATCAAGCCACGGGAAATTCCGAGCGACTCTACCTGTGTGCCTGTAGAGGACAAGTCCGCTCCGTCCAATCAGCTGGTCGTCTCGAAGCATCCAGAACCGAGCAGGGAGCTTGTTCCGCATGGTGCATTAGTCTCCGTCTCTACCACAATCCCAGGCCGCACTTCTGCTCCTTGGCTAGGCCTCAGTTACTGCCTGCTCTCCGATCATCTGCTGCATCTAATCCACTTCAATGTCCTCAGGGGCCTCTCATACAACAAGAAAGTCATCAAGCCGAACGCCTTTATCGAATGCACAGGCAGCGCCACGGCTCAGCTGAAGAAGATCCTCCCTCACGTCCCAGAAGCATCCTCCCTCGTGCAAATCCGCCTCCCTGAAAGTCTCGCTCCGACGAAACTGCAGATGTCGTGCCCTCACTCCAACTGGATCGACGTGTTTCCCTTTCCGAAGATGAGAGACAATCTGATTCGGTGGGAGAACTACTTTAGCCATGCGGAGTTTCTGACGGACCTCCTGGGGAACTTGATCAGCTGCATGACTGCTCCGCCGCCCAAGACGACGCATTCGTTGCTTGGTAACAGGGCTCAGGGGGATGATGAGGATGTTCCGACTGATCGCAGGGGGTTGATTCTGTGGGGGGAGCCGTTCCACAAGGATAGCTGGGAGGTTACGCCGGGGTTTCTAAGGAAATGGTCGTGGGCGGTGGATGGCTGTGGTGAGTTGCTTGAGTCGACCAATCGGTGGAGAAGGACGAGGGGAGAGACGCCGCTGCGGATGGCAGTAACGTCGCAGTAGACGTAAGCATATGGATGGAGTTTGGGAGTAAACATTAGAGTGATCATGGTAGATGAGTTGTGTATTCATTAATTTGTCTTTATTCTATAAAGCAGCTTTTGTGGCTGTCTATCTATAATCTGTTCATCATATAAGTCGTAAGAACGGCTGGGTATCATCTTGTTCCATCAAGGCTCCTCCACCTGGGTATAACCATAGCTATCGTACATCTTCCAGTGTATACTCTCTCATTTTCGTAATCTATGCTTGAATCGCATCACCCACTTCGTACGCGGGTGGAGGATCCATCACAATAACTTCAAATGCCGCAACAGCATACTAAACACGAGTCAGTCAGCTTTCATCTTTATCACGTTCGGAATTTCCGAGTCAACTTACTCTAATGTCATTTCCGAGCCCAACAGAGATCCCCGTCACAACCTCCACCACATGGTCCATCCTCAAGATGCAAGACTCAGTCGTTGGCTTCGTATTTAAGACGAAAAAGTTTCCCCACGCTCCTGAATCAAGCTCGAATAGCTCGCTGTCAATCTTGACTGCGCCAGCCATGCTGCATCCATGTCTTCTCTGCGTGATGGTTCGCGGTATCGCGCCGGTGGATGTTGTGACTAATGTCTTCAAGTCCATGGAGACACTGCGGAGATAGACGTTGCCTGATTCGATCATATCGGTCGGTGTGTGGACAAGGATCTGAACCGGCGTTGGCTGGCCACGGATCAAGATGGCCGGTTGAGGGAGTAAAACCTCGAGTTTGATGGATGGTGCATATTTCGGGCTATATGACGGACATGAGCCATCATCGTGCTCTTGATCCTCCATTGCCGTATTTCGTAAGCGTGCATTGTGTCGTCCAGGCTTTTCGTCCATTGGCACCGACAAAACGCAGGATGATCGTGGAAGTCTTCCGATGGATGGGTTGCAGCTAAAGGGAATATCCATCCCCACGCTCTTTGTCTTTGTCATTGCACCGAGCACGCTGCGGCCCACAGAAAGAGTCATGGTGTAAGCTACCTTGACTCTCATGTTCTGCTCCGTGACGTCTAAAGAGGGCGGTAGCTGGCATCTCTGGGGTTTACCGCAGTAACACGCCCCATCGGGAAACTCGAATTCTATGGGAGTGGTGTATATTGATTCACCAGTGGAGGCATCTTCGTCCCACTGCAAATCTCGATATTCTATCGTCTTGTGTTGCTCAAACAACTACAACCCCTGTCAGTGAATCTAACGCATACTGTAGCTGAATCATGCAATATCACTCACCACCGTAGTGATTTGTCCCGGGCTTGCGGCATTAACCTGCGTGGGAAACGACACCACCATGGTGCCGACAAATTTGGCCGAGATGCGCGGCGATTTGTGAAAGGTAGGCCCTCGGATTTCGAACGAGGCTCTTACGAGGCCTCGCGCAAGAAACGGCCCTTGGTGGGCATCTTGAAGAGCGAGATTCAGCTTCATAGTGGCCGAATTGGGAGACGAGGGCTTGGTGGAGATCCCTCTCGTGTCGTGAAGACAGTCCGGGGTGGTTGTATGGTAGCTGGCTATACATGGACTGTTGTTTGTAAGTCTGGGGTAAGATGAGATTTGATGCTTAAGGTTGCATTGAGATGCTTTGTTTGCTAGTTGATGATGGTGATGATGGAGACATGGACCCCTTGACAACTTATATACATCGTGATATATACTCTCGTACTCCATCTAGCTCTATAAACGACACACTATGATGTTTAAAATCATGCAAGCCACCCATCGATCCACAAGCCATCATCCACTGTTTACCGATGCTCGCCGAGCTAGTTTTTTTCTAGAAACGCTCTCGCCGAGAATAGACTGCAAATTTGCGAACTGCCGTCAGCTGCGAATGAAGCCGATTGGCTCGAGCAACTGACTAGCTTGTGTCATTTCAAGATTCGGATGAAACTTGACCCTTTAGTCTGACGGACATGAGTCGGCGTCTTAGTGTCGCTGGCAGCTCTTTTGCTGTGGTCGGAAATTCGGAATCGTGTCAGATTGGCGGCAGAGCCATTTTGGAGATGCACTGTGACGACGCAGACGGAGATGCGCCGCCGTCTGGATTGGAGGCTGTAGATGCGAGATTATTGGTCTGACATAACCGAGGTTATCGTGATGAGTTTAATATGAGAAGAAACTGAATCATCAATGTGCGCGCATCGTCAACTATTTGCAGTTGCAATACTGTATGAGATCCACGTGTGGCAAACAAAATAGGCAAAAACACGCATGATCTTAAGCCAATACGATTATTATTCTCACAGAGTGGATAATATATATTCAACACTACAACGACTATGTGCAGTTTGAATGTGGTAACGGAAGGTAGAAGAAAAGTATCTTTGTACCTTGATCTTCTCGACTCCTGGTTGAGTATCTGTTACTCACGTTACTTTCTCTTGGAGAGGCGCTCTCATCTTAAATAACTCTATTTCGAATGTTGGTGATTCCTATATGAGAGCACATGTTGACAATTACATAACCACTCAGCTCATTGCAGCCCTAGGTGGCTGTAGACCTCTTATGGGTCGTATAGTTGACACAAAACGCAATCAACTAACCAACATGAGGGATGTTGGATGTCCAAGTAGAAACATACGACCCAGGGGGTAGAAAACAAAGCGTTCGAAACATCTCCACAATGATAAATAGCCTCGCAACGATGTAGAGGAACATGAGAAGATATATTCCATCATAAAAGACCCGTACGCCTACAGACCTCAGAAGTCGGTGTAATGGACCCTTAGATTCTTCGATTTTCTTTAAACCTTCATCGATCGTCGTCGAAAGGACGAGTCCTAGGGGAAATGCAGTCGTAAAGACGCTTGCGCATCTCCAGAAGATTAACTCAACCCTCGACGGGAAAGCAAAGTTCCAGGCCACAACATGGATGGCACCAAATACCGTCGCACCCGCCATCGCGGCAAACGGTTCTCCCCCCTGCCAATCCCCGCTTGTAGAGTCGAGGCTGATGGGTAAACCGGGTAGAGGATCATCGAAAAAAAGTTTCCCAAAATATCGTTCAATCTGCTGTGCGTCGTGGAGTACCTTGAGCACTGCCTCCGATATGGCTCCACTTTCTGTCAGACTGGTTTCTTTCAGGTGAATGGTTGTAATGATACCAACGCGCTGCGGCTTGTGCCAATAAAGGCCGTATATGATGACTGCACAGGCAGCGAAGGCCACGACGGCAACCTCAAGCGGCGAAACAGGGAGCCTTCTGACGGCCCGTCCGATGATCTGAATGACGGACCACACAATCTGACCAACTGCGATTATCTTGACAAACAGATCGCCTTTGGACTTGTCTTTGATTTCTTCTTCTGTCACGTCGGACAGCTTGTCGATATACTCTCCCACTAGCAGTGCATAGACCCCCTTAGAATTTAGATGATATGGATCGTGATATTTGATTTCTCCTGTCGGTTTGACTCGGCCTCGTATGACGAACCCTCCCATATTTGCATAATAGCTGTGAGTTAAGCTCCAAGAACCTCTGCTGTCCTCAACCCATCTCTGCATTTTTTTGGTGTCTTCAAGTGCGCCAGCCCGGTCATTATAAGCCGCTCCGATTATCACTTCGGGGGCAATTACAGTCCAAACCATACGGAGTGTACTTCTGTAGAGCCCTTTCAACCCCCATCGGATGTCTCCCAGTAGCCCAGGATCACGGCCCTCGCGTTGTTCGGGGACATTGGGATGCTGGAGTGTCCATGTGCAAGCAAGAATCGTGAAGAGAGAACTCCATAGTATGTCAAGAGTTCCTCGAGTATTGGGGGATGAGACATAATTCGATAGAGTGGAGGGAGTAGAACAGTTTGTTTCGAATACATGGTAGGCTTGAGCAAGTGGTATTAGACAGAAGACGAGAAATTGCTTGGGCCATCGCGGCATGTCCATCTCTGAAGGACCTTTCTCGCAGCAAAGGTGAGTATATTGAGAATAATATAACTGTTCGGTATCGAAGCTCGTAGGTTTGGACAACATCTACCGTGGACAGAAAATTTGGGAGATGGATGAGCATTTAGAGATTATAATGGCATTTTGGGCGATAAATTGCTACCTAAAGCTGAATTTTTATGGCTAGGGGTGTTACTTCTCCCATGGCTATCATTGGTAGCCTCGTTGCTTCGGTGAGGCTGCGGAGTAGTGTGGTTGCAACTACTAATGCAAAGACGCCCGGATGTCAATATTTCCTATTGGCCCCATAGATGAGCCATGCCCAGCTGACAGCCAGGGTTGATGGCCAGCGCGTACAACAACAATTAAAACTGCTACACGTATTTTGTGTGGCTTGCAAGTATATAAGAAAAAGCAAAAAACCAAGACATGCTTCAAGATTATTGGTTCCGGCCGGAGAAGCTGAGGACCGCTGAAGGCCGGGGGTATCACAGCTCATACTCGTATGCAAGAAACAGCAAAAAAAGAGATAGGAAAGGCCAAAGAGGAAAGAAAAGGGAAAAAGCAAGAATGCATGAAAGAAAAAATTGGCGATGTTGTGAACATTATAACAGCTAGAGGAGTGTCAAAAAAACAGTAGAACGAGCGCATGCCCAAAAAAAGAAGCGTCCTCTGAGAGGATTGGCGGAACTCTCCCGCCGGGAATTGAACCCGGGTCTCAAGCGTGACAAGCTTGCATACTGACCACTATACTACGGAAGATGATTGGCTGTGAGCAGCCATTGTAGTAAGTTGGAGGGAGCTGCGCAATATTATTTTATAAAGATCTCCTGAGAGTATTACATCATCCATTACGCGCAGCACCTGATACACGCAGCTACGTGTACGCTGTGCTGTCTTCCGATTGTCCATTGCCTTGTCTGATGAGATTTACCTCTTTTTCATACATATAGAGAAGCTGAGCCTGACGAATATGCAATACTGGTCTCTGAATACAAGGGCTATTGCGAAAACGAGGCTGTATGCCTTATTTCATTTGCGGAAATTGTCTGTCAAACATACTTACTGCATGTGATTAGTTGAATAGATGCATGTCGCCAGTGTAAGTTAGATTTTCCTAATTATCAATGTGTCCAAGTAGGATTAATTGCAGATTCAAGTGCGACGCACCCAAAACCAAGTCGATGGTTGAGGCGCATTCTCAACTTGCAGAAATGTCGTGATTCTAGGGTATGTGAAGGTGAAGCCATTTCGCCGCCCTCAAGCAGCGGCAGAGCACAGCCCCTACCGTCATTGTATCCACCGCCACCAGCATCTACAGCACTGAAGCAACACACAGTTGTCAACTAAAACAGCATTTGACTGTCACCAGATAGATAGTCTATTTGTCTACATCTTCAATCTCAACTTACATCTTCATCACCCAACAATCTGCCCATCAAGACACTCCCATTGCATCATCACCATCACCTCAAACCAAAACGCCGCACGAGCTGTCAAAATCTTTCACTGCCGAACAATCATCTACCGGCGCTCCCGCCAAGTGGGTCAAATCACCAAATCTCCCATTGTCCTGTAATTTTTCCGATCCCTAGGCCCGAAAGCAGAATAAAGTGAAAAAGCCACAAAAACCCTTCATTTCTACATACACAAGGTACAACTATGAAGTCATAGACCACACCCTCTATTTTCTTCCCTCTCTTACGCTGCACATACAACGTTGCGTCTATGCCCAAATTGTCAGGTGCTCAACTGGCTTTTAATCTTGAGCTTGGGCTGTCGTGCATGACGACAGTCCCGAAGATCTGTAGCCATTCGGGAATAATTTGTTCGTAATGCAGGCAGCCCTCCACTGGCTAGGCCCAAACACTAACCAACTTGTATGCAAAAATGCTACTCTTTGCACTCATACAAAAAGACACAACACCGCTTGTACCAAAATCATTCTCACAAAGTATTCAAGATCTCGACATACTAGTATTTCACACAACGTTGAATCAACTCGTACCACCCCGTTGGAAGTTACCAATTCTGGCTCTCCAAAACACCCCCTTAAGCAGTGCCCAACGCTACCCCAGTCGCAGCCACGCAGCTCGCTCGTATCCGCGCAGCATCTCCTATTTTCGCCCTCCTGACAAACACGAACAAAGAGACGGTGTACCAATTACCAATCACTCGGAAAGACAGCATATACTAGAATTTGCCAAAAAAGCCCATTATTTTCTCATTAAGAAACAACGAGAAGAGCCTACAACTCCGGCCTTAATAAGTCCTATACTATTCGCATGATTACTATACAGTGTACATCGATCTATATATACACCATCTCAGCCTCTCCCACAATGCATAAGCCCCAAACCACTGGCAACCAACCCTGTCCAATCCCTCCTCAAATTCTTAGCTTAGTACTAATCCATCCTCTCATCGCCACGTAGGTCCCCTGACTGTTACCATACTGTTGAAATAGACCGCTATGGCAAAAGTGAAGTGACACCTCTTTCTGTATAGCGTTGTATCTCTACATAAAGCATCCATCCATTCCGACACGTACCGTAGGCTCATAAAATACAGCAAAGAAGAGCGAGTGCCCGCTTATCCAATCTCTGCCGATCTGCATGACCCCCTTCAGCCCTAGTCTATTATAGTCGCCAGAAAAGGGCCCTCTTTCGTATATGCTTCCTTCCGGCCTATCAGATCCATCCCCAAGGCGTCATTGCGTCGTGTCAACCGGCAATTCAAGGCCGCTAGGATCATTAATCCCTTCCCAGAGGAAGCACAGGGCAAGAAAAAGTCCGTATTGAGCACCGACGCACACCTTGTCTCCTTGACCTTCACCGTAATCGTACATGCATGTACACCTACATACACATCCGGTAGCAAACAGAAAATGTTGTGTCTCGCTTCCTACCTGACATTATCTACCCTATCCTAGTAACTTAGTACTGTATAACTTCGCAAAACTCGTTTGTGGGCCGTTCTTTATATAGTGGTATGCTAACGTGCAGAAGTTAGCCTATTACCTCTCTCGATCAAAACAGGGTATAACTATGGGGAGACCCACAAACGAGTTTTGCGAGGTTATACGGTAGTAGCAAACAGTTCTAGATCGATTCAATGGCAGAGACGTCCAAAGAAAAGAAGGGGGCAAAACAAGACAAGGGTTCCCCCCCCTCACACTCCTCCAAGCCAGCATCGTCACTGGTTGACTCGCAAAGGAGCCAAAAGCTCGTGTTGATGCCGATCCACCGACATGATGCTGAAAATAACTTCCACCCGGTATTCCGTGTAGGAACTGGTCGTGTGAGGCTTTCCACTGAATACCTATATAAAGACACTCCTTCCCTCCTCATCATCACCTTCCTTTCTCATCATCAACACTCACATCTACAACTACAACTACAACAACACTCTTACAAATACTCTTCAACAACTATCTACTTCTTATTCTTTAAGAACAACCAACCACCAATAATCTTCAAGATGCTCTTCAACGTCGCCGCCATCGCCTCCCTCCTGGCCGTCGCCAACGCCCGCATCGTCGGCATCGCTGTCCCAGAGACCATCGCCCCCGGCTCCACCGTCCAGGCCACCATTATGACTGAGGACTACATCCAGTCGGTCTACGACGTCGCCATTGCCTTTGGCTACGCCAACGGCGACGGCTTCCCCGAGTCTCTCGGCACCGTCCTTTCCTCCTCTTACCTTGGACCCGGTATGTCTTCTTAATCACAGCAAGCTTTATCCATAAAACAAAAACTAATGAAACATGAATAGACGAGTCCAACGTCACCTACAACATCACCCGCTCCATCACCATCCCCGCCAGCGCCCCCAAGGGCGACGCCCTCATTACCGCCAGCCTGTACAGCCTTTACGGCGCCGTGTATAGCCCTACCGTTACCAACTTCAACGTCTCTGTCACTATTGGCGACTCGACCTCTCCTACCCTCAAGTCTAGCACTTTCTAAAGGAGTGCGAACTCGTAATGGAAACCTGACAAACTTGCATATGTGAAACGGCGCTGGGAAATTAGATGGAACTGGCCTTGCTAGTGCCTTTTTGTTTTTTTGACTTCGAAGGATTGCAACGTTGATGACTTGATGGATGATTTTTAGATTAGTAGAGATGAATGTGAGCCGGGGAACCGGCGAATTTGCTATTGAAAACAACTGACTCGTGACTTTTGCCTTGTAGCAACAAAACAGTGAAACTAAATAGTCAAAATCATTTCCCCTTTCCAAATCCTGGTTCTGAATAACCATTTTGTAAAGCCTATATGCTATATATACTCTGTAGTGTCTCTGCTTTCCATGTCCAAGCCATTCATATACAGTCGTAACAATCGAGTCCAACCAATCCAAGCCAATCTATATATATATTCCATACCATACTCATCCAACAATGCTCGCATGCTATTCTATAAAAAGGGGGTATCTGTATCTCAATCCCACAAGCCTCTCTCTCTCTCTCTCTCTCTCCAAACCATCATCACTTCCCATTCGGCCCCTTCACCATGACCCCGTTCGCACTCCCCCAGACACTATCCGTCACCTTGGCCGGCACCTTTCTCCCCTTGAGCCGCTGGTCAATAAGCCACGTTCCCACCACAAACTCGGCTCTGCTCAACATCCCCGCCCTCCCTCGATCGACTAGGTCCCAAATCTCGGCCAGCTCGTCCAACGGTAGTCTTGATCGCTTCCATACCTCCCTCACCACAACATTCGCCACGCACTGCGACACGTCCCTGTCAAGATCGCTGCTTATACTCGTCGCCGGACTCATCATCCGCGTATCCGTAAGCAGTATCCCGCGGTTCGATGCCCACAGTGCTTCATACCGCTTCCTCTCCCGGGGCCGAATCTCTTCCCGCCATTTCTTCCGTGATCCTTCATGATGCGCATGCTTGCCCTTTCGTAGTAGTGCTCTATGCCCTTTCTTGTGTTGATCATCCTCTTCGTCTAGTACCTGCGGCTGTCGGAGTGTATGCAAAAGTCGAGGTGATTTCTGCCGTTTCGGCAAAGGAGGAGGAGCCAATGAAGCAGGCCCCGTGTTATGCGGCGTCAACCGTGTAGAGGCCAATGATCCAGCCACAATCGCATCGGTGAGATTGTCCAGCTGCGTCCGACCGGGTGAGCCATTGGCGATTCGTCGCTGAGAAGCCAGCTCCCGATGTGGAGATGATCCGACGCTTACTGTAGAGTGTCTCCTGCCCAGAATCATGGAAGACGGACGAGGCTCTCTCTGCTGGCTAGGAGGAGACGCCGATTGTCCCGCTGACCGAGATACCGCGGAAGCAATCGAACTCCGCGCCTGGCCAGACGACGGCGTATTTAAATGATGGCTATTCGACCGGCCTCGAGGCGGAGGTTGATCTTTATCTTTATCCAGCACATCCTTCCCACTGCCCCTCGGTTTCGGCGGCGTAGGCGGTCGTTTCGTCGCAGTACTCCGACTCTTCTTAGGAGGATCGGGCGAGGGCGACGCAAGCGCAATGTGTATGCTCGGACTGAGCGTAAGATGCGTCGACGTGACGGGACTCAACGGCGCCCTCGACACCCTCGTCGGCTGCGGAGAAATAACTTCGGTGACGTTCCTGCTCATGAGCGGTTTAAGGGGCGGCGGTGTCGACGGATGTAGCGCGCGCGGCCGAGCATGCGAGCTCTTGTGTTCCGAGGACGACGGAGCCGGCGTGGATGGTTGCGAAGCTGTATTGGAGACGGGGGTTGGCGTCATGGGTCTTGGAGGTGAAGAGACAACAGGCTTGCTGTCCCTTGATCTCGCCGGCGGCTGCTGCTGTTGTATATGTTGAGATTGAGATTGAGATTGAGATTGAGATTGAGATTGAGATTGAGATTGAGATTGAGATTGAGATTGAGATTGTGGTTGTTGCGATTGCTGCTGTCTCTGCGCAGTAGTTGAAGCTACCGAGCCGCCCGACGCCTCCGCCGGCGCCTTTGGCCTCGCCCTTCCGTCCCCAGCCGGACCCTCAGCCACCGGATCACGCCGTGTCTTGTTCTTCCTCGCAACCGGCGGCGTCGGCGGTCCATCCCCCTTATTACCCGCCGCCTTGCTCTTCTTCTTGACCTTGTCCGCCCTATCCGTCCTGTCCTCCACGCTGCTCCCAACAGACTCCGGCGGCGATGGCCTCCCCCTGGCCTTTTCAAACATCGAAATCAGCGATCCGGCAGACGCCAACGGTCCCGAGTCCACGGCTTCACCACCACCTCCTCCCACAATCATATTGACGCTCGCGCTCGTGTTGTTCGCACTACTCCCTCCGCCCGCCGTCGGACTGGCGCTCCGACTCGCCGCCAGCGTCGCCGCAATCAAGCTCTGGTTCTTCGCATCCATCCTGCTGCTGGCGCCCGTAGAGCCAAACGCCGCCGACGACGCGCCACCACCCCCGCCCATAATCATCCCATCCATCTGCTGCTGCTGCTGTTGGCGCTGAGGCTGTAACTGTTGGCGCTGTGACTGTTGCTGCTGCTGTGCCCTCCCATCCGCTGCTGCTCCCTCAGCCCTCCCCCTCACAGCCTCCGTCGCAGCCGTAAACGCGCCATTGTCCCTACCACTCGTACGCCCTGCAGCAGCAGCAGCTCCTCCTCCTCCCCCCTCGGCCCGCTGCCCAACCTCGAGCTTGTCCTTCCGAAAGGCCAGCGTGGCGCCCCTGAGCGCAGCCGCGGCGGCGGCGTTGTCGGTCTTCATCACCGATATGGCGCGCGGGGTGACGACATCTAAGGGCGGGCCGGAAGAACAGTAATAGGAGTGTTTCTTTTTTCTTTTTTCTGCTTTTATTTCGTTCTCGTAGGGGTTTCGTATGTTTGTCTGCGAGGCGGCATTCCAATGGGGATGCTAAAGGAATATATAGAATTCGGGCGTTCGATAGAGATGTGTAGCTTTAGGTTGTTCGGAAAAACAAAAGGCAAAGATTCACAAAAGAAGAAAAAAGAAGACACACAGTACCTAATCAGATAAAAATAGGACAACGAAATGACATCAAGCAGCAAACCTCGAAAACGAATACGTGGAAGGATCCAAAAGAAAGAAAGCCAAACCCTCGGGTCAGCCTACCTCAAAAACCCCAACGGCTGCCAAAATGGTCCCAGGGACAGGGGTCTTCCGAAACAAAGGGTCCAGTCTTTCTTTGTTCAACGCTTTTTTTTTCTTCAACGCGGAACTTCGGGCCTGCATCTGCCGGCAGCCCCGACTTTTTCATGCTGCCTGCCAGTGGCCCCGAATTTTCAAGCTCAGGTACCAGCGGCCCCGACTTTTCCTGCGTGCTGCCTGTTAAGTGCTTTTTCGTGTTTCTCTTAGGCGGAATGTGACCCTGGAAGATGAGCTAGAGATTGATGACCCACGCGATCAGTGCACGCATCCACTATAAGGCCCCCCTTGCAGAGGAGCGCATGCGCTGGAACGACCTTCTGTAACCGGGCACTGGGCACAAGCATCACCTGAGAGCTGTCTCATGCCGCTTATCAGATAAGACATTCGATTCGACGCAGAGATTCGACATTAACCACATGAATTTCAGATTTTACCAAGACATGCGCTTTCTACAAGTCTCAAGATTTAGAAATTAATGATTGAAACATTTCCATGCTGCTAAAATACAGAAAAAGAAAAAAGAGCACAGCGGCCCCCCTGAGTCAACCAAAGCTATCCCGATACCAAGTACAAACGAAACCAAAAAAAAAAAAAAAAAGCAAACAAGATGCAAACGCCAGCCCCTCCCTTTTTTCGCCTCTTCAAGTCCCATGTCCCTCCCCTTAAAGCCCTTCCCATTAACCCCCAGCCCGTGATATCGAAGCAACAAAGGAGACCAGGAAGAGGAACTACGGCACAAAAAGGCCAATGCACACATATATGACACAGAATAGAAACCAAAACAAAAAGATTCCACAATGAAATGAAGCAAACAGGCGCTGTGCCAAGTGTCTGCCTGCAGAACAGACATAAGGCTCCCCAGACGCCCTTTCGTAGATGACCCGCATCCTCATGATTTCTTCAAATCGTCTCGCTGCCAAAATAAGAGAGAGAGGGCGGGGCAGCGAGTACCATGGACACATGTCTCATATACACCATTTCCCACCATTAGCCGTGAAAGCACACAAGCGTGGGCCATGATTCGCTAACAGCAAAGTCGCCAGACAAACACAGGCAAAGGAAAAAAAAACGATCACGCCAACTTCTAGTAAGCACTCTCGTCTGTCCACTCGCTTCCAGATATTATCCGGTTGCCGTCCTGGTCAGTCGTTACGGGCGCCGCATCATGCGCTGCAGGAACTCCACGCGTGCGCTTTGCCGAACTGCTTGTTGGGCGATGGCCTTGTTCGGGTTCTGCTCGCTTGCCCCGAAGAGCTCGGAGCTTGGCAAAGTATGCATCTGACGTATCCAGTTCCGGCTCACTATTGTCATCATACGTCTCCCAGTTCTCGGAACCGGTAACCACCGTTGATGTTGTGGATGTGCTGGAAAGATGTCTGGCTGATGGCCGAGGATACCCTGGTGCTCCCCGTACCGATGAGTAGTGATCCTCGTAGTCCTCATCCAGGAAGCTGTTCTGTCGAGAATGAGACATGTTCGAGTCGGGTTGGCCCTTTTTGGCTGACTGCGTCCGGTCATCGTAGACATCTTCGGGATCAACCGCGCGGATAATGCTATGATTCAGACCCACAGACTTGTATGGGTTCAATGGCGTTTCCAGCGAGGCCACAGATCTCAACTCGCGCATCTTGGGCGGAGGAATTCTGACCGAGCCTCCAATGGGCCGCTTGGTCCGCTCTGGTGAATTGTTGCCATCTTTCATCTTGGACAGGGGTACTCTTGCCACTGGTCCTCTGGTAGGGCTGCTGTTGCTCCTCTGTATGTCAGACTTTGAAAACATTGGCTGAGACTTGTTGCCCAGGTTATAGATGCTACCCGTCGTGGGGGTTCTTGTCAACGTATGAGGAGCAGCCGAGACCTTGCTGGTAGTAGCAGGCCGCATTGCCGACGCCGATGCCGACTTGAGAAGGCTCCTGGCAGATGCTGGAGGAGGGCCAGCAGGTGTTCTGGAGCGTTGGGTAGGCTTCTTTGCGTCTTCGAGTTCTACCTCGTCGACGTATGGCTCGCCGTAGACCAAAAAGGGTCGGTCGTATTCTTCCTCCCATTGCTCGAGTGCCTTTTTCACCTCGGCCGTCACCTTGGGGAGCTCCTTGGCAACGCGCTTGCGCATCTTTTCCTCGCGAAGCAGCTTTCCGGGGTCTCGCTTCTCGCCCTTCTGTCCGCGCAGCATAAGGCGAGACGCATCTTGGCTTGAGGCGACGAGGTCATCGCGGTCCTTGATCAAAGCCTTGTGCTTTTCAATCAGGCTCAGGATTGGGGCTCGTTGTTCCTTCAATGCCTCTAGCCGAGCAACCTCGCGCTCGTGGGCCTCTAGCAGTGCATCGCTGTGAACGTCTGAAAAGGCGGGTGTAAAGTCGAGCATCTCATCTTCCGAAAAGTACAGGGCATCCCAGAGCTCTTGAAGCTTGACGCGCGCGTCCTCGATGAAGATGTGCAGGTTCTGGCGCTTTACTTCATTCAGCCGCTCAAGCTCGTCTTCGAATTCGTTGATTTGTCGCATGCCACAGCCCCTGTTCTGGCTGAGGAAATCCTTGGTCTCCTCTTCGGGAATGCCGAGCTTTCCCCAGAGCGTTTCGACGGTACTCCTGAGCTGTTGCAACTTCTTCTCGCGGTTCCTCTTCTCCTCCGACAGCTTGTCGTGCTTGCCTTGCAAAATCTGAATGTCTTCCTGGTGGAGGCCGAGCTGCTCAGGGGCTTCGCGGTAGTACTTGATGATGGCTGTGTCCTGCTGGGCCTGAGGAGTGCCAAGCTCGGCCCAGAGCTGGATGATTTCGTCGCCCAGGGTTTCCACCGTCGCGAGCCGGCGAGTATACTCTTCATACACCCGCGTAAACTCTGCGTCGAGGCGGTCCATGTAGGACGGTGACAGGTCAAAATTGAGAGGAATGGATGCGTTGGGCTCCGTAGACGGTAGGGGAACCTTGACGAAGGAAGGCTCTAGGTGTGATGAGTAAGACTCGAGGGCCTCCACAAGCTCTGCGGTGCAACGTCAGCAATGCGCCTCCAAATCTCAATAACGTTGTAGACAGGCATCAACTCACTCTGTACATGGTCAACCCGTTCCTTGCGCAGTCTCTGTACCTGGCTGTGCTTCTCCTTGAGCGTCTCCAAGCATTCCATCAGAGGATAGGTAATCTTGATGCTCTCGCCATTCGAATTCTTCCTTCGAGGTCTAGAGTCATCCAAAGAGGCCTCCATCTGTCGAATTTCAATGACTACCTTCTTGCACTCATCAATCATCTGCTTCTTCTCCGACGTCACCAAGCGCAAATGGTTGTTGAGCGCTTCTGACAAAGCTTGAAACAGCTGCGTCGCAATTCACGTCAGCATCAATGCGCAAACCAAGCGACTTCTCCTCTTCGCTCGCAAAAGGAAAAGCAATGGGGAATCCATCGTACCTCGGCCTCTCGAGCTTCGCGCTCATGATCCGGCACACCAATGTCGTCAAACAAGCTGTGCAGCTGGCCAATGCTGTTGTTGACCTGCTTGGAGAGGTAGCTGGTGTCCATGGCGAACCGAATCAGCCACCCCAAGGCGACTCAAAGCGCTGCTAAGTATGTTCTGTTAGAGACAGACGGCTTGAAGAGTCCCAAGCCTCGTGGAGTGCTGGCGGTTGGCTGGAATAAAAACCGCCAGGCTAGTTTGTCGCAAAAATGTCCGTGGTTGGTAAAAGATCTTGAACAGCGCGCGCGGGGTTCTCCGGTTGATGACGCAGGGGCAGTGCAGTGCAAGTGGGCAGCTGAAAGCCGGGGTGTCAAAATCAATGATGTGTTTATTACCGATGCAGAACAAGAGGCGAGGCTGATAGCTAGACCAATCGGGCGGCAATCGATATTCTCTGAATCGAAAGCAAAACAAGGAGTAAACAAATACTCGACTTCTTCAATGCAATGTAAAAAAATAATAACGAGAGTTGGCGCCTACTCAAAAGCTCGCCTTGGGCCGAAGCTGCTCGGGTTGAAGAAGAGGAAGAAGAAAAGGAATTGAATTTGTCGAAAACATGCAGCGCTGTGAGACACCTTTTGCATGAAAAAATAAGTGTAGGCAAGGCATAATGGCATCATGGGTCGTTGGGGGGCAACCCCACTGTTTAGCCGCTGTACGTTGCCATGGCGACGGCCAATTGCCTTTTCCAGGCGCCCTGCAGGCGGGCGGCGCCGTTTGAGTGGTGGTTTCAGACACCCAGAAACCCCGCCCTATATCGTATCGCATCGTCTCATGGCTGTGTCCGATCCGATGGTTACCTCCAGCTACTATTTTTACAGCCCAGATGGATATTGAGGAGAAGCATCTACAGGGGGAGTACTGATGATCAGTTGCTCTCTCATTCTTGGTATACAGATGGTCAATGCATGTTGTAGAAGAATCCGTTCTGGAGTCTGCATAGGATTATGCATTCTCAAAGGCTAACAGAATACACAGCACACACAGAACACCAACAACTTCTGTCTGCTTCTCTGTTTCTCCAATCCATCCCGTCATCAAGCAGGTCCGTGTTTACCTGCAACATGGCGATTTCGTTAGCTCGCGTGCTACCGCATTAGACTCATGCAAAGCATCCCGATGCCTTCTTCCTCTTTGTTTACATGCATGGCATACGGAGTTTTTACTGGGCACAGGCCCCAAGACAAGGCCCCATGCGACGCCGGTTTTTGATGCGTAGCGGGGATGCACATATTTTGATGCGTATGTAGCGGGGATGCCCGCTGCTGGCTGGCCTTGTCTCAAAAGCCCATTTGTTTGGATCCCGCTCCAAGATCTTTTAGCCTGGTGTCTGTCCCACAAAGATCCCGTTGCCCATCAGCTGGTGGATCTGTGTGACTGTGTTACCAGGCTGAATGCTCCTCTGTCTTGCAGGTAAACATGGGGCTGTCCGTGGTCATGGAGTTGTTGGCCTGGCCAATTAATTAATTCACTTCTTAGTGCTCACTCTTACCAAGCATTGCATTATAAAACAACACAGGTTGTCAAGTACGACAGACAAACAAAAACATGAAATGCGTCATTGTATCCATTCATCATGATAAACAATAATAAACTGAATGGAGCAAAAAACACAAAAAGAGAAATTTCACTCCGATACTGGGAATCGAACCCAGGGCTGCTCGGATCATGAATGAGAGCGAGCGATGTTAGCCACTACACCATATCGGATTTGTTTCTTGAAAAGTTGGGGCGTAATTGATAGCTGTAAGCTGTTCCCCTTACGCTAAGTGCGGAAGACATCGAGCTAACTGACGTCTTCTTCTAGTGTAAGCATCCACAGACAACCCGAGGCTGCTGTGCCCTGGCGCTGCTTGACATCTGATCTATAGACACGAGGGCACACTCTTCCGACTTGTCACCGGTAATACAGCTAGTGCAGTAGCTCGACGAATATAGTCACAATGATAATAGAGATATTCTTGACAAAAGCCGATCACCCGAGCGACGGGCCGGCGTCATTGGCGATGAAGCGATCCAGCCAACCCAAAACTCCACCAGGATCTGTATGCCTGCCCTATGTAAAGCGACTACTAGTCTAGTCGTGTGTAACGAACCAAAACGAATGCCCAGAGGTATCTTATCCGTAATTAATCACATACCCAAAAGAATAGACCCCAATGCAATCCCATTATATCGCATCACTAGACCCAGACCACGACCGCATCCCAATCTCGTCCGCTCCGTCGTCCGGAATAGGGTCGCCCATATCCATAATACCATACATGTCCCAGGATAAAAAGTTTTGCAAGTCGTCAAGATCGAGTGCCTCAAACATTGGCTGGATCGGGCCACCCCACTTGGCTTGGACTGGCGGTGGTTGAGGCAGTGCCGTGGGTACCGGCTGTTCGTGCTGAAGTCCAGATCGTGATGAAGCTAGACCGTCCTGGCTGAGACCAACAAGCTGCTGTGCTGCATTGTTCCGATCCCAAGTACCAGAGCTCGGACTTTCGGCAGACCAGCTTAGTCCCCGAACGCCACTTGCACGATCAGCGGCTCGCCTCGTTGCGATACCCGTCCGTGCAAGCGAATGAAGAGAAATAGACGGAAGCATGAACTCTGGAGTGCCTTGTACGGGACTGACCGACACAGGTGTAGATCTGTAAGATACGGTGTTAGCCAAGCGTACATGACAAACGGCGAACGACTCGACGGTCCGATATATACTTACTTTTCACCCTCCTGAGTTTCGGAGCGGGCTTCCGACAGTATCCTGCTCACGAGGTCATCTCGATTAGACGTTTGCCGAATCTTGGTCAGCCATCTATCGATTGTATTTGACTATAGATACAGTTAGCAGGAGACGATTAATCAAGAAATCTTTCCGGAGGCTCACAAGTGACTGCGCAATCGGAAACAGGGCAGACATCATCCGGAGAACCCGACGGTTGCTCTCAACGGAGTTGATGGCATCGCCCAGTTTTGATTGGGCATCGGGCCTGTTCGGGTCGAGCAAACGCGCAACGTAGTACAGCATCACCCTGCTGCTATCATATACAAAGTAGGGAAGCAGGCTGTCGGATAAGAGATTCGCTCCGTGATCGGCAGCCTCAGCCAAGATGTCGGCTATCTGCTGCGCATGATGATAGCAGCTGGCCTGTGCAGATTGAAGAAATTCGTGGTGCTCCGGCGGAACAACGAGAGGTTTGGGAAGCTTGAATAGATCCGGCATAGACAGCTTATACAGCTCCAAGTAGTTGTGGTGATATGTACAGTGTATCAAGACCAATGCTCCCAGTTGATTTGAATCCAATCGCGCATAAATGGTTTCCATTGAGTATTCGACAAATTCTGGAAGTTCTCGCTGCCACAGACGAAGATCGGCGTCGAGGGCAGCAAACGGCGATTCGGGGAGCCAGGGCGGAGGATTGGAGTCTAGCTGATTTACATATCTGTGGTGGCAATTAGAATGAGAACATAGCTCAAGGATAACTGGCAAGATCAACAAGTCCGTACCTCACAATTCGCTTCCAAAGTGCCACCACTCGGATGTAGTATGCCATGATGCCCATATTTGCCGATGGCTTCCTGGGCACAACAGAGGGCGGCAGGAACTGGAGGACATGCCCCACGCCGAGGGTTTCTGTCACTGAGGCTATCCGGAGCCCGAAGTTCCTCTCGTTGCAAGGCAGTTGAATCTTGATATCGTTTTCGCGGAGGAGAGTAAGTTGATCGATGCCACTGCCAGCCCACGCATCGAGGACATAGCACGCCCACATGAGCCTGCGACGACTCTCCCTGGTAACGACCGACGGAGCAGATTCGCTGGAATCGGTACAGAGGACATCGGGGGATGCCTCAACGTTGATTTTGAGAGCGTGGGCCATGCGGACGGCAAGACCGCTGAGCATCAAGGCGTGGGAGTATTCTCCGAGTCGGAAGTGAAAGTCATGAAGCAGTATGGCAACCTCGGGAATTGTGAGCAATGATTATTAGGGTTGGGGGCTGAAGCTCAAATTGCTTACCATGAGTCTTTGAACGGATATTTTTCCAAAGTTGGTCAGGATGAGAAACTCTGCTCTCTTGGCCCACGCATTGCCGGCAAGGCGGATGAAGCTAGACGCAGAGGTGTGGTGCTCGTTTTGGTTCAAGACGTAGAATCTATTCACAGCATGTTAGTATGTTACTGCACTCCCCATACGATAGATGCCCACTCACTTTGCTCCGTGGGCGCATATAATGTGCAGCAGCGCCGACTCGTCATCGCTAGTGAAGCCCTTGTCGAGTTGGCGCATAAAGGATGGCTTGTGGACAAAGGCGAAGCATCGGATGGGATGGACATTGGCAAAGTATTGCTCCACCACACGGCGCAAGTTACGGCCAGTGGGAAGACTGGGTGAGACAAGCCTGGAGAATCGTGTGTGAGCAGGAGACTGTTATATCAAATCATGCCACCAAATCGGTACATACCATGACAATATATCGGAACCAGAGGGCTCGATAGACGCTACGCTCTGGGCGCTGCCAAGGGGCTTCTTCGACCCCGAGATCTCGCCCAGCTTCAGCGGCTCAGCAGAGCTAATGCTCGTCATGGGGGTGTCGTCCTGAACATCGGCCTCGTCGCTGGCCTCGAGCATGGCGATGGCGAGCTCCCGCGACTTGCTGCGGCTACCTTCGGTCGACGCCGTCCTGGATCCGCGGTCGAGGTTTCGCGCCCATCGCGGCGCCGAACCGCCATCGTAGACGCACTCGGTCTTCTTGGCGTTGCATCGCGAACACTTTGGGCGGTCGCCGTTGCATTTGGTCTTGGAGAGGCGGCAGCTCTTACATGAGCGATAGGTGCGGATCTTCCTCAGGGACATGGGCGTGGCTCGGCCGGCGGCGAGGCCATTGTCGCCGACGCAGTCGAGCTGGAGGCGCTCGCAGTTGCGACATCCGTTTGGCCTGCCATCGCATTTGACCTGCGTAAAAGAAAAGAAGTGAGAGGCTGTACAAGGTAGTATAAAATGATATGATGTGAGAGAGCTGGATGGAAGAGAGAGAGAAGAGTTGAAGTGGGCCAAGCTTGGTAAGGCCGGGAGAATAGCAGTAGTAGTAGCTGTAGCAGCAGCAAATAGCAGGCAGTTTTAGCACTCACCTTGCGCGCTCTGCACACCCGACAGCCCATCGTTGCAAATATCGCAGCAACCAGGGCCGCCAAAAAATCGCAAAAAAATCCAGCAGTCCAGCCCAACACCGGCGATGCCAGAATCCCAGCTCTCGAGATGGTGAAAAGAAGGCAAAGCCAGCAATCGCCAGGCGACCAGCCGGCCGTCCAGAGTTTGGGGCCCTTGAGCCCTGCCCGAGGGACCGATGGGCGCTAGTGCGGGTGACGTGCTCGGGCGCCTCCAAGACGTTTTTTTGCAAGTGACCCATTGCGCGATCGCCCACTGGCCCTATCGGACCAGCCAGTAATTACGTCTTTTCCGGTCGTGATTCTTGCATTTGGACGGTACTGCCTGGTACTGCTGATTTTGCGGCGGACGACAGTGAAGGGACATGTACTCAATGTACTGGTAACCTGTAAAAAGGGGAGCTCGCGTGATACCAAGCCTGACTGACAACTTCGCGGGGGGCTTCCTTCACTGGACAGCCCTGAAGGAGTTAAGGAGCTCGAGGTACAAGCTGCCGGTGTACCCTCGGGCGGCTCCTCGGTGACCTATCGCTGTCAGTTCGCTGGCGTCTCGGCCACTTTTGATGGCGGAGGTACCGCCTGCGCGGCCTTTCGGAGGTACCTTTGCAGCAGATCTTGACCCTTCAAAAACGCGTCACCGTTAATTCGAATGGCGACAATGCCGACGTCCGGTTGACTGGCGGCATTCGCGGCGAAATACCTAATCTTGCGTTTATTGCTTACTGCTTTTCTACCGGAATTCTGGCTGATTTGCTTTATCCAATTTCCGTCATATTTGTGCGAGACCCGTATGTAGTTCTGGTATAGCAATGGGTGCCATATATCACATACAGACTCTTCTCAGCCAAAGACAACTCCGATCTCCGTGACACTTACATAAACTACACACGCCCAGACAAAGCCAGTGTAGACCTGATTCAACTCTAGCATTTCCTCTCATCGTTATCATGATCGCACCCAGTATATTGCAAGCCACATCGCTACCATCTCCATTCCTGATGTAATCCTTGTGCATCTTCGCCAAGCATCGCACACCATCTCCCCCTCCAGCGAATGACCTCCCATGTACGAACCCTAATTGGAAACATTGAGCTCTTAGCAGCGTAACGCCTGTACCACCTCGTCGGATACATAAACTAACTGCCGAGCTTTAGTCTCGGATCTTCTGCGAATGTCTCACGGAGGCCGTGAGACAGTGTCTCGGACCTTTAAGTGCGTTGTCTGCCGCATGTTTTCGTCGATACTGATAAGACATAACGGGACTCCTCTACAAATTACGAAACTGAGTACTTTTACTGTTATATTCCGTATATACTATCCATACGTCTTCTTTATGACAGCTCATGTGCTACTGGCTTGAAAGCTCAAGTTAATAGGAGTTCACTGTGTGCCAGAACGTCTTGGGACATGATAAGCAGCCACTCCCAGTCAAAGACCGGATCAGCAGCCTCCACCTACCGACGGCCTTCATATTAGCTACGGAGACACATAAAAAGTATTTCATACCTTCTTTCACCAACTATCATCTGCCGTTGAGTTATCAATGGGATGATACTAGCGGTTCGGATGCGACTCGTGTAAAGAAGCTACACCGACAGCCCGCAAGCTCGTCCGGAGCCTCGGCGGAGTCGCCACAACTTTCGGTGCTATCGGCCGATATCCCGCCAGTGAATGCTCTCCCATCTTCACTTCAACAGCAACCAGCAAACCAGGAAAGTTGATAATCGCCCCTCACAAAAAAATGAACAAGCTGAACAACTCCTCAAAATTGTGCATTGAATAACAAAGAGGCAAAAAATATGCTTAATTTCAATGCAACGTTGTGAAATTCACTTGCACTCGAGCCGATGAAAAGTCCCACGCAGTCACCGACGCTCCATCGAATCCGCACCGACATCCGAAAAAAATCGTCTGATTCAACCAAACACGAAAAGTATATGCATTTTTTAAAACTAAATATTTACCAAACGCCCAGCCTGACAAGGGGCCGCCCATTTTTTAGAATATCCTCACATTATTCCCCTCCCCCCTTTCTAATCTACTCCTCCATCTCCTCATCCTCTGCCGCCGCAGCCGCAGCCTCGGCCTCCTTTCTAGACTTGAATCCAGAAGCCCACTCCTGTGCCTTGGCCATGACCTTGTCCTTGCCCTTGGCATCCAGCTTCTCCTCCCAAGCGGCCCATCTGCGGAACCACTTCTCCGCCTGCTGTGGCTTCAGGCCCTTGACCCTCGTTCTCCGCTCAAACACGTCTCTCACGGCGGTGTAGTCGGCGCTGGAGCTGGCGATGCCGATTTCGAGGTCGAGCAGCTGGTTCCAGAGATCGCCCTTCTTGGGGAAAGCGGCGAGCAGGCCCTCAAACATGGTCCGGCCGCGCTCGGGCTCGCCGTTGGGCGAGCGGAACTCGAGGGCGGCGAAGCGGCTGACAATGTTTTGTCCGTTGTGGCTGTCCAGCTGCTGGGTGGCTCTCGCGAGGAGAGCTCGGGCACGAGCCGGCTCGTTCTTGGTGACGTGCAAGAAGTGTGCGTAGTTGGTCCAGACGCTGGGCGCCTTGGCACCAAACTTCTTCAGCATGGCCTCAAACAGCTCATCCGCTTCCTGTGGTAGAGTTTAGTAGATATTCGTTGATGATTAAAGCGGGAAACATTAGTTCTTACCTTGAGCTTCTCCGATTGGATGTAGATACTGGCCAGTCGCTCATACACTTCCTGCTCGTCGTTGTACTGGCAAGCTCGCTTGAATACGTCTTCAACAGTTTGCTTGCTGCCGTAGGCCACCTCCAAGTTGAGATACGCAACCCAGACGTTGAGCTTCTCGGTTTCCTCCCGAATGTTGATGCTCTTGATGGCTCTCTCAGCAATTTCACGTGCCTTGGGCAGCTCGCTGACCTGCATCTGGAAAGCCATGTATGCAATCCACAGCTCAGATGAGTCTGGCTGACCCAAGAGCAGTCGCTCGTAGTCGCTGGATGTCTGAGGGCCGTGGGCATCAAGCTCGGCCGTTCGGTCGACCTGGGCCTCGCCCTTCTTCTTCCGCTTCTTCTTCTTGTCGGCCTGCTCGGCTTGAGAATCGTTTTCTGATTCTGAGCCTGATTCGTCAAATGGATTTGTCGACCATGTTGACTTTTTACCTCCACCCAGGCCACCAGACTTCTTGGTAGCGGCGGCGTCCTCCATCTCCTCATCGCTGTCCTCAGCTGCCTCCTCCTCCTCATCTTCATCATCTTCATCTTCTTCGTCCTCATCCTCATCGTCAGAGTCGCCCTGGTTGTCTGTGCCGAGAATCTTCAACAAGGCCTCCTCATCCAGATCCATGCCTTCCTCGTCATCGTCATCCTCACCATCGAGCGCTGCACCCGCCTCAGAATCAGAATCCATGTAAGTGTCCTCATCTTCGAAGAAGGATGGCTTCAGGCCAAAGCTGATTTTCCTCTTGGTGACGTCGACGTCCAAAACCCTGGCTTTCACCTTGTCGCCCTCCTTGTACAGCTTGGTGGCATCCTTTACGGCATTGTCAGCCATCTGGCTTCGGTGGCATAGACCGCTCACGTTGGCTGAGTTGTCAACAAGGATGAAAGCACCAAACTCTTCAACCTTGCGGACGACACCAGTGACGATTTGACCCTCCTTGATGTCATTATAGCCCACAGGGGGAGTGTAATCCTCATCGACAACGGAAGACTTCAGACTGAGCTCGAGCTGGCCTGTGGCGGCGTCGAGAGAAATGACACGGCCCTTTACCAGCTGATCAATCTGGAAGCTGTCCTTCCACTCTTTCAAGAACCGGTCAGAAAGGTTGGAAATCTTGACAAAGGCAGTCACTTGGCCTCCCAGCAAGACAAAGAGACCCTTGTCTGCGACATTCTTGACGAATCCTCGTACAATATCACCCGTGGCAAGCTGTGAAATTTTGCTAATTTCCTTGTCTGCAACAGGCAACGTAGAGCTCATGATTCGCGAAGGTCGCATGGAAAGGCGGATTCTCTTATTGCTGGGGTCGACATCGACAATCGAAACTCGGACAATGTCACCCTTCTTGTACTTGAGTGTGTCGACGCTGCCATAGTCATCTACCATGTCGGGAAGATGGACCGGGCCGGAGACGGCTTCACTCAGCTTCACGAGGACTTGTCGCTCGTTGACCTTGGTAATCTTGCCGGGCAGGATCATATTCTGCTTCAGCGAAGCCCAAGTAATGGCCTCAGAAGCATTGGGTGATCGAGCAGACAGATCGAGACGGTTGTTTTTAGCGTCAACCGACGTCACTCTTGCTTTGAGAGCTGATCCGATTGGGAAGTTGGCTTCCAGGTCGTTTAGCAGAGACAGGTCATCCGAGGCCTCCATGATGGAAATGCGGCCACGAACATTGGGAGAAAGATTGACCCAAAGATACTGAGACGTAACATTGTTGACAAAGGCAATGTGGGTATCACCAACTTTCAGGTCGTCAAATGAGATCGGCTTGGGGGCTTCGCTGCTCAGATCGCTGGGCTTAGTGGTGAGTTCCATGACTGAATGAGCAGATCTATGAGAAAAGGGCAAGAAGCGATGGTCTTTAGCGTCATGGACTCCAAGAATCTTGACACGGAGAATCTGCTTCTTGTTGAACTTGTCAAGAGGATCTTTGGGATCGACAATGTCCTCCCATTTGTCGAAAATCTGAGAAACGTCAATGCGGCCCTGAATTTCACTGTCCACCAACTGGACGTTCAGCTGAGTGTCTTTGATGGATGTGACTCTGGCCTGGGCTGTGCTGCCAAACGTAAGGCCGTCTTCTGGGGCTGGAGCCTTGTTAGAAGTTTTAGACTTGGTGGTCGCAGCCTCGGGCACAGGTGAGTCGGCGGGTGCAACCAAAATGCGCTTCAGATCCGGAATGGTCGAGATGATTCTCACTTCGATAGACTCGAACTTGCGTAGGCCAAAGTCAGGCTGAGATTGAGCCTCGGCCGACAGTTTTCCTCTCGGCAGCAGTGCATTGAGACTTCCGGCGAATTGAACAAACACAGCTGTAACTGTAATGTTTCGTACAAAGCCCTGAACGACCGCGCCCACTTTCGCATCGTGAAAGCTCTTGAGAAGGTTGTTATCCTGTGAAGCCTTGACCAAGCTGGGTTTCTGGGTGAGGGTAATGGCTCGTCGGTTCTCGTTCTTTTCAAGTACCATGAGGTTAGACAGAGTCTGTCCGGCTGAGATTCGCTTCCAGGCATACTGGTTCTTTGAGGATGATTTGTCGGTAAGGTGGCCGACCGGTAGAATGGCCTTGAGTTGACTATCGACAAGCTCCACGAAAATTTGATCCTCAGTCTTTTGAGTCACCTTGGCTGATACAATATCTCCCAGCTTCAGGTTCTTGAGAGCGGTTTGCTTCTCCAGTCCGAATGCGCCGGGGTCTTTGCAAGACACAATGAGTCTTCTGGCTTCAGGATCAACCTCAAGAGCATGCACACTAACGACCTGTCCGGCTCGGAAGTGCTCCATAGGATCACGAATGTATGCTTCACTCATTTCCGACACCGGAAGGAATCCCTTTAGCCGTCCGTAGAACTGAATATGAGCGCCATTCTGCTGTACCTTGACAATCGTTCCAAGTGTCTGCATTCCGATCTTGACATCATCATAAGACTTGATGGTGGGTGCCTCTGAATTGACTAGCGTCTTCTTGAGTGTGAGACGCATTTGCCTCTTGGCAAAGTTGGCAGAGAGCACACGAGCCTTGACCTTCATGCCTTCACGGAACTTCTTCTCGGGGTGCTGAAGACGGATATCGGACAAGTGAGTCTCGGTAACAAATCCACTGATGCCATCCGCAATCTTGATGATGAGCCCTGTAACACCTTGCTCCTTGATGACCAACTTCTCAATTTCGCCATTGATCACAGAGCCGATGGGGATGTCTTCGAGGCGGATGTATTGTTGCTCAAGAAGGGTTTTCGCAAATGAGATGCTGAAGAGACCATCCATCTCATTGTAGCCAACAACTCGGCCGCGGTGGACGGTTCCAATCTTGAAAGGCCCGCTTGATTCGTAGAGGGCGTCGACTTTTCCATCTTTGACTCGGGAAATGTGGACGAATCCACCCAGACCAGCAATGCCAGTATCGACAAAGAGACCAATATCGGGCTCGACGTGGCGGACTGTGCACTTTTCGACAAAAGACGAGATGGGCATCACCTCCATTGGTCGTCGCTTCTCGTCGCCATCTTGGTGTTTCTGTGTCAGAGACAGAATGTGAGGTAGCAGGGAAACGCCAAGCTTCGGGTCCTTGGCCGTTGGGAAGTTGCAAATAATTCTCGCTTTAACCTTGGATCCAATCTTATACTTGGATTTGAGGTCAACGTCGTTTGGCCCAATGCCCGAGTGGATCAGATCGGCAGTGGCATCAACAGTTCCCATAATCTTTCCAGCTAAGCCTCTACCTTCGTTGTCCGAAACAAGAACGCTAACGATGGTACCAGGGAGATATGTGTTGATCGTGGTAGCATCGGCAGGGAAAGCTTTGGTGCTTCCCAACTTGTCTTGCTTCAAGGAAAGCTGGGCGATCTTGCTGGAGTTCTTGCCCGTGACTTGGCAGAGGAAGACTGCGCCAGGCTGAAGCCTCTCTTGGTCGATGAGGGGATCAATCTCGCTGTTGGGCAGGAAACCGTTCAGGTTTGGGATTCCGAGATCCATAACGCAGCCGCGTTCTTCGACACTGACAACGGAGGCCATGACGGTGCTGTTGGGTACAACATCGTCCTTTTCCAGACCAGTGTTAGCTTCGCTAGGTCGCAGAGACAGCTCAATCTTTCTCTTTCCCTTTCCTCCAGCGGCACCATCCATGGTTGAGACCACATATGCTCTCACATATTGTCCAACCTTGAACATGGTTTTCAAGTTGACATCGTTTTCGTCGGATGATTCCTCTTCGTCGCTCTCGCCCTCCTTGTCAGCGCCACCTTGAAGCTTGTTTGTCAATTGGGCTGAAATGGCGACGATAGAGGCATGACCAATGAGGTTGTTCGGTAATGACACCTCAAGGCTGAGGTTGCTGATTCGAGTCACCTGTCCGAGAACCAGCGATCCCTTGACCAGTCTCTGTAGCATCCATTAGCCCAAGTTCCCGTGACCAATTGCTCACGTAGTAGTCGTACCTTGAAGTTCAGACTCTCAATCTTGATTGTGTCCTCCTCTGCTTTCTTATCTGTCTTCTTGTCGCCTTTTACCGTCGACTTTTTCGCCTTCTTTTTATGTGACTTGGCGCCCGTCTCGAATTCTTCCTCTCGAATGGCGTCGGCCTTGGCTTCCATCTGAATCTTCTTCTGTTCGAGAGGTGTGAGGACGCTGCCGCCTCCACGAGAGAACATAGGTTCGTCATCCTTCAAGACAGAGATAATTGGAGCCTTTACGCGCTCCTCTGTCGCCCCGTCCGACTTGCGATGCGTCTTGGCCGCGGGCTTCGCATCTTTGGCCGGTGCCTCTTTTTTCGACGGTCGAGCTTCTTTGAAGTTTTTGGCCGATTTGGACGGAGGATTGCCACCAGGGGCATCCTTCCTCTTGAGGGTGCTCATTGTGGTAGTAGGGCCGCGAGATGCAAAGGCAGAAACACAGCCTTTAGCATGGACGACTTTGGCTTCAAAAACAAATCTGGAGCTTCAACTTTGATTCTCGAATTTTTTTTTCCCTGGCGGGACACCGATAAGAGTAGCGTGGCGATAAGGCAGGCGGTGTGGGCCTGGGAATTGTTCCGGATCCACTCCCACCTTTCAAGCCACAGCTCAGCCGGTTGCGAGGTTTAGCGCAGGTTCCCGGCTGACAGGTGCTGGGGAGCCACTGTTGGGGCCGCTGTTAAGCCGCTACAGCCAACTCCATTCACTATCGGTGGCGCGTGTCGTGGCGCTTCCAGGCATCGTCATCAACTGTTGGGAGTACCTGCGGAATCCGCCGAATAAAGTAGCCTCCGAAGTACCAACAAGCTCAAGCCGATCGATCCCTCCAACAATCCGTCTGCCTACTTCAACCTTTCATCATCGCCGCCTAGACTGCGCGTCATCTCCATCTCTTCTATGGCCTGCCCTTCACGCTCGCAGCGTTCATGATGCCTCCTCGAAAGAGGCAACGCCCCAATCCCACTCTACTGAGCTCGCTGAGCTTGCCAACCACAGCTCTGTCGCCTGAGACGTCACTGTCACGAGCGTCATCTGCCTCGGCGCAGCAAGCTAGCGACCAGAAAAAGCCTCCACAAGCCGAATCCAACAGCGAACGCAAGTCTTCTGATGCGTCACAAAGGGTGAAAGAGGTAAACCCCCCTTTTCATACATCGATGTGCGAACCCCTGGTCGAACCGGTTCTTACTTGGCGATAGATTCGGAAGACCAACAGCTGGTACGCTTCGTGGTCGAAGCCCCAGAAGGCGACGGCCTCGACATCGGTTGCTCGGGAAAATATTCTCGGAGGCACCGTTAAGACGAGGAATGCGCCCGACTTTTCTCGATTTGAAGCAAAACGAAGCGAAGACGACGCGAGCATAACCGACGACGCCGACCCGGTTCTGCCACCCCCTACAATATCGACCAACACATCGAATACCTCAAATATAGACAAGAAATCAGATGCGAATAAAAGTGTGGGCTCTCTACGTCTAGGAGATAAGAAATCTTCGGATACAGGACGTGCACCAGAGATGCCCTCAGCTCCAGATACGAAACACCCTGCCGAGCAGCAGCCGAAAGCTTCAGACCCTACAACGGCGCAAGAGCAGCAGCCACCTCCAGAGGCTCCCGCCGACAAAGATGGTCCAGCAACTGATGCTCCACAGAAGCAGGTCCCTTCGGCTGGGTGGTTCGGCGGCTGGTGGGCTAAGCCCGCGCCGGTTGAGCCCCCTGCAAAATCTACCCCGGGCCCTGAGGAAATAAAGGAAGAAGCTGCGAAGCCTGCCGAAACCATCGAGCCTGCCGAGGCAGCCCCGCCCTCGGAACCAGCGCCTCCTTCTGAGCCTGTGTCACCTGGGAACGTTGCAGAAGCTCCACAAGCAACCTCTTGGTTTGGTTATTGGTATTCAACTCCTCAACCTAAAGCAAAAGCAGCTCCAGAGACACAGCCGGAACCAACCAAAGAGCAGCCAGTTCCAAAAGTACAAATGTCTCCAAAACAAGGAGCGGATACAAAACCCACGGGGCCACCAGGCGAATCGGCTATCCCTAATGATGAACGCAAGAAAGGGTCGACCGTTTCAGTCTCACGAACTTCGAGCAAAAAGTCCAAGACAGACCTTAACGAGGATCCAAAGGGCAAGGCTGGAGATGTGCCAGCCAAAGACACCACAGAGACTGAGCCAGAGGCAGCTCAGAGCCCTCCTCCTAAAGCAGGCTCTACTTGGGCCTTCTGGTCAAGAGACTCTCCGAAGAGCAAAGGGAAGACTACCTCACCAGAATCGGGACGAATTGCAGTGATGGGAGAGGGATCAGAGGTCCAGCCATTGCCTATAGCAGAAAGAAGGATCTCTGAATCGGCGACCAAGGATTCCAAAGAAGACTCTACGCCGCCAGAACCACCAGCTGGCGTCTTGTCTTGGCGCAGAAGTAAACGAATTAGGCCTATATCGATGGATCTCGATTCTGTGCGGCCACCGTCGGCAGACAGCACAAAGTCAGCCCCCGTCGACCGGCTTTCTACTACCCCTCATTCGCAGGTTGGCATTGAACAAGAGTTGCCTCCCTCAAAGCCACTGGCTAGGACAGATTCTAAGAAGAAGAAACCCGTGTCCGTAACGAAGAAGCCATCTACTGAAAGCGAGGCCACTGTAAAGGAACCACCAAATGTTCTCCTTCCTTCGTTTTCTAGCACCTATCAGATGAAAGAAAACCCCTCGATCCTACGACAGATTACGAATCTGGTGCTTCGGACTTCGCAACCCCCTCCAAACCACGTTTTCCGGGTCAAGGACCCCCCGAAGATCCGCAAGGCCGTCGCCATTGGAGTTCACGGTTTTTTCCCAGCCTCATATTTGCGTCCCATGATTGGCCAGCCGACGGGCACATCTTTGCGATTTGTAGGACTTGCTGCTGATGCCATTCGCAAATGGGCTGAAAGCCATGGCTGTTCTGATTGTGAGATTGAAAAGGTAGCCCTCGAAGGAGAAGGCAGAATCAACGATAGAGTGGCGAACCTGTGGAAGCTTCTGCTTAACTGGATTGAGCATATCCGCCAGGCTGATTTAGTAATTATCGCTTGTCATTCTCAGGGAGTGCCGGTCAGCATCATGCTTCTGGAGAAGCTGATTGACCTTGGTGTCCTGACAGACACTAGAATCGGTGTCTGTGCCATGGCTGGCGTGGCACTTGGCCCCTTCCCCGACTACAAGTCAAGCATACTCATGGGCTCAGCAGCTGAGTTGTGGGAGTTTGGAGATCCTCAGAGCAATAACTCGCAACGATTTGAGGCTTGTCTCAAGCGCGTTGTTGATTTTGGAGCTCGTATTACGTTCGTGGGCAGTATTGATGACCAGCTTGTTCCCATGGAGGTAGGATGAGATCGTTCCAGATATCCGTCAAACAGAAATAGCTAACGCTTCTATAGTCTGCTGTATACTCGCCTGCAAACCATCCTTACATCTACCGCGCCGTTTTCATTGACGGTCGAGTACATGCTCCGGATTTTATATCACATCTTATCGGGTTCGCACTCAAACTGCGCAATCTAGGAATATCAGATCATGGCCTCATCCGTGAGCTGTCTGCGGCCCTTGCTGGATCGCTATACTCGGGCGAAGGCCATTCACGCCTCTATTTCGATTCAGCTGTATATGATCTTGCCATCATACACGCCCTGGAAACGACCAGCACGGCACAACCAACGCCCTGTGTGATCCCAAAGCGAGAGACGACGCCTTTGGCGTCCTCGAATCCATATGTCCTACCATGGATCATGCGAGGTCTCTTAGAAGAGGATTTCGTCAAGACGCAGCTCAGCGCTGAAACGGAGGAGCTACTGCGACAATTTGACGACTGGAAGCCAACCAACAAAGCCCTCAAGGACGTAAAGTACCGTCTCGAGGTTGTTCGTTCCAAACTATGAGTGCACACAATACCCTCATGATTATTTTGCCATTTAATATCGCATTTACGGCGCTTCTTTTTAACGCTCTCAAGAGCTATTTTGTAGCATGACTTTAATACTATATTAGCGGCCTGTACGCGCAAGCGGCAAAAGCAGTGCATCATGGATTTGAAGATTAGCGAAGCATTTTATTCAAGTTTGGGGTTCTAGGTTCTAGGTTCTAGAGAGTGAATTTATTTGGCTTTTTGGGTATCACTATGCGGATGCGATGCAGTGAAAGCAGAATGAGAAGTGCTAGTCGAGTCATACATGACGAGGACAAGGAGGTATGTCCGTGCTGAGGACACCAAGTCTGTCGGTTTACAAAAGCTACTTTGACCTCAAACAAATTGGCAACTTGCGTCTATATACTAAATTTAGGATAAGATACATCAGTAGTAGGCTCTGGAAATAGATATAAACGTTCTTGAACAATATTTGTGGAGGGCCACAGCATATCTCAGAGAGCATCGAGTGACCAAAAGCAATGCCACACGGCCAGTTAAAGGGGCGAGATCTAGACAAAAAAATCCTCGAGGATTTTAACGATCCTTCGAGCGTTGACCAAATGCTGATACTATTGGAGGTATCAACTGAGACCAGCAGCCGTGGCCTCAATGAGACTTGACAGACAGCGTGGCATAACCAATCGCTGCGCCTTATACTAGAATAGCACTGAGACAGTCTCACGTCGGGTTGCTACGCTGCGACTGATCTAGAGGAGAGGAAGGGGCAAACGGATAATTCGGCATGGCTTGTAGCCTCCCTTTGAATATATAGTTTGGTATATGACAAGGTTATTTATACGTCTATTTCAAGGAAGCATTTCCCACGATCAAACCTCTCTTCAACATACAGTCCATAGTCACCTATACACGCTCAACCTTTTTGCCGCCACCATGAAGACATTTATGCAAACTACGGTAGTAGCATTGCTTCAAGCAGGCCTGTAAGCGAACTATCCAAATTCTCTCTTGAGACTTCTCTTAACCTCCTTACAAAGTTGCATGGGCCTCGGTGTACCTATAGACTACCCAGAAGGCTGTCCGATCGCTACTATCCCAGCAACATGCCCTCTCATCGATCTTAAGCACTGTGGCCCTCACCCGAATTGCGAGCTGCTCAAGATCGTTACGAAGCCTTGTGATTGCCCGGCTGCCACGCCGACGGTATTGGCGCCATGTCCGACTTGTCAGAGGGGTTGTGGGACGATTTATAGGACGGTGACTGCTGAATGTACGCAGACTGCGGCTTAAGTGTGAGGGATTGTGGTGTAAATGAGAGAGTTACGTGCTCTAGTTTCTGCACACTATAGGGGATAGAAGCACGTTGGTGAGGGGATTGAGATAGCACTCATATAGTACTCAGAGAATATGCAAGAACTACATGTTGTGAGCTAGAGCATGTTATAACTAGCATGTGATTAAAGAAATGATGAATGTAAATAACTACATAGTGTGCATGACGCTGTGTTGCTCATACCAAATACTATTGACTACCTATGAAATGCAAATTTAGGAATCTGTTGTAACGAATTATGATGAACCACTCTTACTGCCAACTTCTGAAACCACAATTATTTGTTTCTGTCTCAACCTCTCCTGTTCCAATTTCTCCTGCCAAAGTTTCAACCTCTCCTGCCAAATCTTGAACAGGTTACCGCTGTTCCTTTGCCCTAAGTCATCAAATAAACTTCCAAAGCTTTCCTCCTCAGGATTGCTTTTCACTTGTTTAGCAGCGCTGCAGGCTTTTGCAAAGTCGCCTTGGGCTTGCTTGATTGGATGAGCAGCATCGAGGTGCAAGTTGCCCACGGGAGTTTTTAGTTCTGCATCTGGGGTAATCCTCAATAAAATCCTCTCAACAGGATAAAATATATAGCGTGCGAGAAGGTAAATGCTATAATAAAGCAAACCTTTATGCGAACCACTGGACCTGAATGAAGATTTCACTTGTTGCGTCAAAGTGAAATATTTACCTGCCAGTTTATGGCATTTGTCCAGGCAGTAGAGGATACCACCAACGACGGAAAAAATGAGCTCGAAAATTGTTGAGTAAATAAGAAGTGTTCTGTCAACAGCAGATTGATATGACCCATCAGTAAGATGAGTTAACCGATATAGAACTCGCCGGATGCTATCTTTTATATATCGCAGCATTCCGTTTAGTGTTTTGGCGTTAACCAAGGCAATCGTTGTTACCAAAAGAGCGACAACTGCCGTGACCATCATGCTGAATAGCATATGTCGTGAAGGTGTCTCACTCATGCTGAACACGCCAGTGGCAAAGCTGGTTGGAAGAAACACAACTGTTACATACGTGAAAAGTCTCACGTCATTAGTAGTCCGCATCTCCCAATCACTGCGAGCAGCATCGATATCCCTTGTGATTTGCAGATTGAAAGCTAGAATTTTGGCTCGACAACGAACAAGCTCTTCCATGTAGAAGTCGTTTGATGCTTGGAGTCTTGATATGGCACCTCCGTAGCGGTATTCGTCTTTGAGAGTCCATCTAGGCTTATCAAGGCCCCGCCCATCTTGTCGACTTTTCCAGAGCTGCATCTTTGCTAAGTTTTCATTCAAATCGTCTTCTATCTCCTGAAGAACTTCTTGAATCTTATACAGCGAATTATTAGAAAGGAAGAAATCCCTTCCGGCTTTGTTGTTTTGGCTCTGCATATCTGAGTATTCTGACTCGGACTCTGCAGTTTCATAGCCCCAGTCACCGTGTCCAACTCCCTTGGAAGCTCTCAATGTACCCTTTGCTTCTTTGAGAATTTCCTCTGTGCACCTCAGTATCTCCTGTAGCATTCTGTCGAACAAAAGAAGTTCCAAGATTCTTCGCTGTCTCCAAGGATTAGACTTCAAAGCCCCGCTAATTGGTTGTGTAGTTATGTTGAACATTTCCTTCGAGCTGCCCCTCTGCTGTGGTCTGTGTTCTATCAAGTGACACGTCCAATAGCGGTCAAGAAGGTCTCCGTCAAATCTAAAACTGATAACAGCGCGGATTAAAGATTTTTGAGCTCCCTTTAGGTTTGATTAGGGAAATTGGATTACTTTTGGCTCTGTGATAGTTGGTCGCCCATCTGGCTGAAGGACATTTCTGATAAAGCGAGAAGATTCCGCTGGGGGTAAAAGCTGATAAAAGGGCAAATGTAGCTCAGTAACCCACTTATTCAGTGTCCCTATTGTGTCTTCAAAGAAATATGGACTCATTGACGCGTGCCTGTCGAAGAAGCATGATATTTCCTCGGCCTCTGACGAAGCTAGGTAGCACATCAGGGCGATATTCCAGCTGGTACGACAGAATTGGAAAATTCTTTTCTTCGCAATAAGTGGAGTGCGTTTCTCGTTGATATGATTAAGTAAAGAGTCGCTTGATGTGATTTGAGTTGAATTGAACTCATTCGTCTTTTTGTAACGGCCGGCTCTTGGCACATCGATGATGTGGCCCATTGGTTGGCCTTCGCGCATCTGATAATCCACCTCCATAGCTGCCTCATGTAGTACTTTCATAGTACATATGCCAGTATAGATTCTGCGGGGTGCTACTTTGCTATTTCTTGCCAGAAATGTTCTATTGCCCGTCTTTTTTGAAGGTAATTTGGTGTTGGTCGTGGAAATGCTATCCATATAAGTTGAGGTTTCATCCAAATGTGTTTTGCGGGCTTTTTCACAAAACTCATCAACGGCACTTGGAGATACAGTATTGTGAAAGACAAAGAATTTCGGTTCTCTGTACAGCCACTCATCAGGTATTTCCACAATCTTGTCCCGGTCGATGGCATTTGTGAATAACACGCCGTGTTTCATAAATGGACCCTCCCAGCGAGTGAGAGTCCCAGAGGAAGAAATTGGTAAATTTCCATTGTTTAACAATTCTTGCGCAGAGTCGGGAATTGTTGACACTGCAGGCACGGGGGGTATCGAGGTACTGGTAAGCTGGAGTGACGGCGTGCTTGCAGTGACGCTCAACCCAGGGTCTTCGCGCAGCAGTTGTGTTATCGAATGCTTCAGTAAGACATATGACAATTCAAATGTCGCGGACCAGAAAGGATCTCTCATGTCTTCGTGGTCGAATAGAGCAGGCCTTTTATTCTCGTCTAGCAGGCCGGGGAATAGCCCATTAGAAGAGGAGCTCTGAAGTAATACACTCTTCGCGTCTTGCTGTATTTCTGGAATTGTCCGCGAATTTATTCGCTTGTTCTTCGACGACATGATTAAAGCCAATGAAAAGTGGAGTGGTTGATGCCAGTCCCAATTTGCATTTTGATCATCCTCGCATTCTTTCTGGTAATCCACCGTGCATCCCCAAGCTTCAGACTTGTTCTGCCAGACATCAGATTCATCGTCAGTCAAGGCGGAATGATCAAATAGCCCAAGATCCATCGCAAAGAAAAGAACAGTGTCTTTAGCCCGCAATAGAAACCTTGTTTCATTTGAGCTCCTAGAAATTGCCATCATACGCTTCTCGAATAATGAATTTTCGACTGTGAATCTTTTCAAAATACTTTCACGGACCATCTTAGCTGAATAACACACTCCGTCTCGGCATGTGTTGGTCCCTGGAATTTTGTCGACCCGAAGTTCTGCATCAAGTCCGAGCTTTTCTGCCGATCTGATTGCCCACCAAATTACGGCGTGATCAGAGAGATCGAATACCCACTGTTCCATCTCTACTCTCAAGTTTGGAAACGTGAAATGACGCTCTTTATTTTTTGCGTCAAGCATTTTGATCCAATCCTTGACAATAGGTCGGAATCCGTTTGCAAAATCTAGTTTTGTCTTTTCGTCTGATAGAGCTACTCGATGGAATTCTGCTGCTTTGATGATGTGTAAGGCTGTATCGATGAGTGATTGTTTAAATGAATTGGGGTCGTTATCATGGTTCGTTATTGCTGTGCTGCTGGCCCCGTAGCTGAGAGTAAAAGCTCCTTGAACGAGCCTCAAGTTCTCGCGTATCCATTTTAAATGCCCTTGGCATGTTCTGCGGATGCGGATTCTCATTTTACCAGCGTAACCGTCTTCTTTGAAGGAATTCTTCGACTGATACATGCTCTGAGATCTATCGTTCATATATTGAAGTGTCGACAGAAGGAATTGAAAAGCGTAACTAGTCGTGTCAGCGTTAAGTACAGTAGCATCACTCTTCCTGAGATTTTGCACTTACAAGCTTGCTGTGGCTGAGACTCTATGACTAGATATATCTCCACACGTGAGGGTGATGGAAGGGTTATTTCCATCCACGTCACAACTCAGCGGGATACTGCAGACAGACAGTATATGCTCCAAATTTCGTCTCATGTTGAAGTTGAGACGCTTATCTAGAGATAATACTAGCATCCCAGAAGAAATTTCCAGTAAAGCCTGTGCTTTGGTGAACGACTCATTAGAAATGAGAGACATGTGCGCTATCTCGCTTGAAGAAATCCACTCAAGCCGGTAAGCCAGTATAACCTCTAGTGTACCCTCTTGCTTCAAAGGATGCAGTGCTTGTTCGTCCAGAATGATTTGATAGTCTCCAATTTCAGGTCTATGATGAAATTGTTGATGGCGTTTATTAACCGATGGCGTTATAATTAAAGCTATCGTCTTCTGATTATTTTGTGTTGTCTGGCGAATAGTTCGAGTTCTTATTATGTACTTTTTGCTGGTTGATAAATGATCAGAATAACTTTCGTGGTCATCACCAGCCGTGATGGAGTTGAGATCTCGAAGTTGTGACGTGGTATTTAGAGCCAGGAGCGGAACTTTCGAAAAGTCTTCACGTTGACGAAACTTGAAATTATATATCTGATACACAGTCTTTTCAGAGATCAGGTACTGGATGCTGAGATTAAATTTCGGAGTTGCAGTAACGAAGCATGGCCAACGATCATGCACAAAGTCCAGTGTTGGGATTTTTGTGTTTGCCTTCCAAATATGAGGGTCGACATTTCCGGCATGTTCAATATGAAGCTTCATTCCTACATCGAACTCTCCTATGTAGTCTTGTATCTTCTGCATGCGATGAGTGGTTGAACTTGGTGGCGGAGTGTCAATGAGGTCGACACAGAAAAATCTAGACACTTCATTCCCAAAATAGCGCGTAATCTGTAGCAAATGGCCATGAGAGTTTGCAGTAGCCGTGACACCTTCGTCTCCAAATGAGGCGTAAGCTAAATGATGAAGAGCTTTGTCATTCTTATCCCCAGAGATTGGTGGAGACTCTTGGTCTACAAGCATTCAGCATTAATAGTTGCTAACAGGGCAAGAGTAAGTGTAGAACATACTGGTTGTCATGGAAAGCGACATTGTTAATAAAAAGAGGCATACAATTCCGGTAAATGGGCTAAGTTTATAACGAGGAGTGAAGCAATAGCCTGGCCCTTCAGGCTTTATCTTAGGGGTTCTTCAAAAAGGCAAGTAGTGAACCAAGTTAACGGCACCTGAAGAACAATGTGGAAAGAGAACCTGACAAAGCTTTAAAGTAGTAATGGTACTTGCTATAGGTACCTTAGGAGAGATCTATAGAATAGACAGCAAGTACTACGCGGATGGAGTGAGTTTTCTAATGCTTAGGAAGAACACTCATTACTACTTATACTATGTACTAGGCAACAGAAAAATCAGGTAACCATTCGGTGAAATTGCAGCGTATCACCATTGAGGCACAAACTCCTCATGACTCGACAGGCTAGGCCAATAATCCATGCATATTAATTGCGGCTGAATGCATCTGAATGTGTGGCTTGCCCTGTTGTTGGTCTGTCATTGGTCGCCTCGTCGTTTCACAAATCCTTCGGACACGATTTCTTGGTTGCCTCTTCAGATAATATGCTCAAGAATGGCTGGTTGCATCTAACACACCCGCAGCGACATAATGAATATGGCGGTGAATTATTTCATTACCACCACATGACCAATCAATATACAGGGCGCTTGTAAATATATGTTACCTAGGTATGCCACGTTCCGATGCATTCCTTATTGTTCTTACCAACGACCAGAAAAGAAACCCTTGTGACCAACGATCGCAACAGCAGAGTTGAGTGCACATATTAATCCGTACACATGGCTCGCCATCAATGAGTTGTTTAGCATCCTAAATGATACAATCAACAACGTATCTGGGTAGCACACAGTTAACATAAGTAATCTTGTCGCCTATATCGATCTATTCATCAAAATTTTCTCGCTACTCGCGCTCGAGTTCGGATTTTTCCTGCTTAGATTTCGAGATGTTTATATTTCATTAATAGTCGTTTTCATAGCTTTCGTAAGTGGCATTAAATAAGCGGGATTGAGATTGAGTACATTGTCAATCTCTATTATTGCACGTAGTCTATGTGATCTCTAGAATAACTCCACGTCCTTGCTTTAGCACCAACCTAAATCGATGAGAAAGACATGAAACTATGTTACAGTACTTATAAAGAAATTTCAAGTGATTTCTTCGATTTATATAATGTAATGCTAAGAGAGCGAGTTACCAACGACGGTGCTGGAAACGTTCTTTGCGTAAAGTATTTGAGCTATACATCTGACCTATTAATTCTCGACCTTCCACCCCCAAACCGATGCCGTATTCGCTCGAAAATGTTTCTTGGAGCCCCTTCATCGACGTCCATGTTAGATAATGCGACTGTTTTGTCGCTAGAATCTCCGGTGCGTCCTCTTACTGCCGCCGGATCTTGGTCGGCTTGACGTAAACCCGCGACCTCCTCTCGCCTCTCCTCCACCCCCTCCTCTTTTTCCTTTGACTCTCTTTTCATTCCCTCTCTTTTCCTTTCTTCCTCCTCCTCCTCCTCCTTCTTCTTCCTTTCTTCTTCTTCCTCTTCTTTCCTTCTCCTTTTCTCTTCTTTCTGCTTCCTTCTTCTTTCTCTTTCTTCTTCCCCGATTTCCTTTTCAATTGCCTTTACTTTGTTTCGGATTTGCTTTACTTTGCGGTCGACGAAGCCTTCATTTGCACTAGTCTGCAGACTTGACTGCTCTGATGCTGCTTTTTCAATTCTTTTTTGGAGGAAATAAATCCATTTGTTGGGCAAAATCGATATAATGGAGAGTAAGACCAGATAGATCAATCCAGTGCAAAAGCGGAATATTGGACGCAGTGCTGCCTCGGACAGCGGTCGAATACCATTGAAGATGGGTCCGAAGAGTTCTGCGCCCAAGACTTTTGCGTTGAGTAATGCTACCACAGTTATCAATAGAGCAATACACGCTGTCAAAGCCATGCTACCCAACAGCTCCCTTGTTGGCGCACCGCTCATACTGAACACTCCAGTGGCAAAACTGACGGGAAGAAAGACAACTGTAACATATGTAAAGAGTCGGATATCAACGTTGCTTTTGGTGTCCAAGTCGTTGCGCATTACCTCCAATCTCCTGGTAAGTAACATGTTGAACGATGCTACATTAGCACCGCATCTTCTCAGCTCGTGAATTTTATGGCTATTGAGCAGTTTCAATCTGGAGATGGCTCCTTGATACTTTTGCTCCTTGCGAGGAGTCCATCCTGCTTTGATGATGTTTCTTTTTTCCTCTCGATCTGTCCAAAGTGCAATCATTGTTAGACTCTCTTTGAGGTCGTCTTCGATGACTTGAAGAATACGTTGGAATTTGTTCCACAGTTCATTTTTCGAAGCGAAAGTGTTGCTGTCGACTTTAGACAGCACTTCAAGAGCATTCAAAAGAGTTGATGCATCGATTTCAGAAAAATCGACTGTCGGCTGATCCGTAGCTCGATGTTTGTGGGAGTGGGAACTTGTCAAAACACTCGTCATGATCTCTTCAAGAATTCCTTTGGTACCTTTGATCATTTCTTTAAGAATGATATCAAATAGCAAAAGCTCCAAAACTCTCCGTTGCTGCCAGGGGTCAGCTTCTAAAGTACCACTAACATGCCTCGAGCTAATTAGCGGACGGCCTGCTTTAGTGTTAGACAACCATTGTGGATTATGATCAAAAAAGTGACATGTCCAATAATGGTCAAAAACATCTCCATCAAATCTGAAGCTCATAACAGCACGGCCAACACGCTTGTCGCTTTCACTTCCCGCAGAATCTGGAAACTTAAACGTCTCCGTCCAAGGAATGGCCTGGAAAGTGGCATCATCTGGAACAACCTGATAAAACGACAAATGCAGTTCTGTTACCCATTTGTTGAAAATGGCAGTCGTATCCTCGAAGAAATATTTACTATATGACGAATGCTTGTCAAAGAAAGAGGATATTTCTTCTTCTTCTGAAGACGCCAGATAACAGTTCAATGCGACATCCAAGTTGGCACGGTAAAAATGAAAGAACCTCTTCTTCGCATTCGTTGTGTCGCGAACTCCTCCAATGAAAGATCGAATCTTGTCAGGTGAGAAAATTCTGAAAGGCAAGTTTCTCTGGCCAAGTATTTTGGTATATTCAGGCCCTGATATGTCGATAATATATCCATAATCCTGTAGAGTATCTTGCTTTGGAGATTGAACCGCATCAACTGCTCTGTTGATGGTCTCAGAACTTTTATCGACGTTCCGTCTGTGCTCTTCGCAAAACTTCTCAATGGCCATTGATGATAGATCAATACGAAAGCCAAAGAATTCCGGCTCCTTGTAAAGCCATTCGTAATTGGGCCCCAGATCAGAGGTTTCGGTAAACGGCTCATATCTCTTTACAAAGCCTGCGCCAGAAATAGAGGCTTCAGCTGAGTTCCGTCGTAGTAAAAATGTGCTAGAAGTTTCATCGGTGCTATTTTCTTCAGTTCTTGGCGAATACTTTTTTGTTTCCCAGAGAATAAACGGTACTTCAAACGAAGCATGCCAATAGGCATCGTCATCTTCAAAAAGAGCCGGGTCTTTATTCTCGTCCAACAGTCCGGGGAACAGTCCATTTGGAGAGGAGCTTTGCAGTAGTATCGATCGTGCGAATGTGTACATTTGTGCGGGTGTTTGAGAATTCATATGTATGCCTCTAGCAGATAAGACCATGGCCAATGCATACTGGAGGGGGTGATCCCAATTATCGTCGTCGTTATCTTCGTGCAATTTTTGACTGTCTATTGTAGCCATCCAGGCCTCGTGTTTATTTCTCCAGGAATCCGTTAAGTCGTTATCTGATCTGCTAGTTGATGCGCCAACTGGCATTCCTGGAGCCACGTTATCTGGCTCATCGTTTGACTCAATAGTCATTCTCCGGACTAACTCTTCTCTCTTTGGAAGATCGAATAAACCCATTTTCATCGCGGATAGTGTCGCAGTGTCCTCTATGTGAAGGAGAAAACTGGTTTCGGATAAGCTGCGTGAAGTCGCCATCAAACGCTCGCTCAGTTGCGTGCAATCTGTGGTGAACTTCTTGAATATGCTGTCCTGGATCTTCCTAGACGAGTAACTAGATTTGCGACGCCCAGGTATGGTATTAGCTTTCAGCTCTGAACTGAGCCCGATCAATTCCAAAGACTTGAGAGCGCGCCAGATTATCGCATGATCAGATAATTGGAACTGCAGCGGCAGGTCTTCCGAGGAATGTGGGAAAACATATTCGATGTCCTGGTTGTTCCGATGAAGATCTTCAATCCAGTCGTTAACATCGCCTCTGAAGTCGTCAATGGTATCCGGTGTCGCTTTCGATATCCGATAGAAATCCGCGGCTTTAATAATATTAAGAGAGGCGTCAACCACAGATTTTTCCGATAGAGTAGGATTGCTTTCCCATCCGGCAATTGCTCTCCCGGTAGCCCACCTGTGAGGACTGAAGCCATGATCTTCACCAAAGAGCCACTCCAGATGTCCCTGACACACTCGAAAGATGCGGGAGCGCATATTGCAACAATAGTCCTCACAAGTGCATTTTTCCAATTTGCATAAGCCGCTTTCTGGAACCTTGGAATCGAAATATTGATAGGCTAAGAGCAAGAATTGAAAAGCATGGCTGCGTAGATTAGCTTCAAGGAACGTAAAGGTATCTCATTGTTAACTTACAAACTTGCTTTCCCAGAAACCCGGTGACCAGAGATATCACCACAAGTAAGAGCAGTTGCATAAATATCCTCTGAAACTTTCCTGACGGGGATGCTGCAGACAGATAATATGTGCTCCAAATTTCGGCTCAAAACAAAATCAAGGTGTTTGTCAATGGTGATCGGTACCATGTCTGGAAAACGTCTGTTGATCTGCTCTTTTGCTTTCCTAAGATCTGCTGCTGACATTGGAGACGTCGAAATGTCTTCTTCCTTTGAAGTGATCAACTTCAAGGTATATGCTAGTGTAATTTCGAGTGTCTTATTTTCTGTTAAATCGTTCCAAGCTTGCTCATCTGGAGTCACAAAGTAATTGTCGAAATCTTCAGGAGCGGGCTGCGAAAACTGCTGAGGCCGCTCATTAATGAAGGGCGATATGAACAATGCGATTGTGTTTCGATCATTCTTGTTTGCGTTTCGACCGTCACTGTGCCTATTATAGAGATAGTCGCTATGCATCCTGGCTACACTGTAGCCGTCGTTTGTAATGCGACTAGAGTAATGGGGTTCCAGACCAAATTCTTTCGTCTCCTCTTTTGCCATAAAATCCAGATCTCGGAGCAATAAGTTGGTATCCATGATGATTGTCGGAATCTCAGAAGCGAAGATTTGTGACCCCTGGCAGAGTTTGAATGTGTATGTTTGATAGACAGTCTTGTTGGATATGACATATTGTATATCTATATCGAATGCAGGTGTCTTTGTAGAGAAACGCGGCCAACGATTATGCACAAATCTTACATTTGATCCTGACCCAGACTCTGACTGATTTACCCACTGTGGCCGAGGCACTGGCACATCATATCGACTCGTCTTTGATGATGCTTTCGCTCGTGGTGGCGCTATCACTAGCGGTGAGGGCGAGACATTCGCTGGCACCGACATCGTTTTGGGATTCGTGTCCCATATGTCGATGGCAGATGTATCATCGTCTGGTCTCTGCAATAAAAGGCGCATTCCTTGGGTTGGATCTATGGATTGCTGTTGCAGGTCATGTGCGCGCCATTTGATGAAATGCGGCTCTTCTGTATCGTCAAGGTTGACAGCGACAAACCCAGAGGGCTTATTGCCGAAATATTGAGTAATTTGAAGCAAGTGCCCATAAGCATTTGCGGTTGCCGTGATGCCATCTTGACCAAAAGAGCTGTAAGTTGTCCGTAGACGAGCATTCTTGCGAGCTTTGTTGGGGATCGACGTAGCGGCCGGAAGTTCTTCTGTATGTAGCTTTGTAAGTTTGTTGCGGTATCATGGGAGAACAAGTGGCATACCAGCGATGGCCATACGAGGCAGCTTCTTATAGTGCTGAAAAAGGGACAGTGTTGATGATCCTAGATAGCGATGGTATCTGAGAGCTTTGCCTCTTCTTCCCAGAGCTGCAGGGAGGCTGGAGGTAGGGAGGCCGATGGATCAACTGTGGCGCTGAGGAAAGCGGTCAACGTGGACTCGAGTGGTTGCGAACCAGAAAGTTTTTCGGTATTGATATGATGTTGTTCGTTAACATTAGAGCCTAAATCCTCATGCGGACATACTGAGGTTTTACTCTTCATGCTGCGGGAGGAGATGGCTGTACGATTCGCCTTGCCAAAATTTGTAATGGGAATATGGATATGGAGCAATTATATGACAGATATCGACCGCGACATACTTCTACACCTTTTTACCATTATTGCATGGACCCAGGCTACAAACTGCAAGACCCGGTTCCCAGTTGAGCATCGGGCAGCATGCGGCTGACAGCTGGACAACCAACAACCCCTGTCTTTTGATAAGTGATCCCGGCTATAGCTCTTACTCGGCCAATGTATTCTCTACGATTGGACCCCGCATGCCACGTATTTGCAACCCTGGTTCATGACACCTTCAGACATTCTTAGCTTTCTATTTGTCCACTACGTCAGAACTTTCCGAAGCATGACGGCTTGGTTACCGAGAAATTCGTCTAGTTGATCTCGTAATTAGCCGTGAGGAGGCTAACATTTGTTAATGGCCACTTAACTTTTAACTCATATGCACGAATACCAAGCAATTTCACCGCTGAATTATACTCTGGGTATCTTAGCCCCAGCTGGTATCGGTGGCTTGGAAACGCTATGGAATTGGCGTTATATACCAAGATGCAAAGAACGAATTGAAGATAGGCACCTTAACTGTAGCAATTATTCATAAACTACACACTTGCCGACCTCTGACTGTGCTTCGTGGGTTCTCATTCATAACTATATACTCCAAATCAGTCGCGCTGTAGTCCTGTAGGGCTTCATCTTTCCTCGAATAAATTGAGAACATTGTATTCTGTATTTTGAACTAAAGGTAGGAACATAGCTTTTACCTGAACTAGCTACTACCGTTTTCTTGACTCTTCCACACTGATTATGCACAGTTGATACAGAGGATTTATTTGTAAGATGAAAGGGCTGAGTCAATAAAAATATGATAGTTGGTTCCTGGTTCAATGAAAGTGTTTACTTAGGTCTGGCTTAAAAAGCATCTGTATATATTTCCTAAACCGCATTTACACCTGCAAAAAAACGATTAATTTTTGGTGTTAGATTGAGATATCAACTGAAGGATACACTGTGCTTCATGCGTTGGATTTTGTATGCCTCCAAGGACAAACCATTTATATTCTAATAGAGAACATAGGCAAAATATATACTAATTCTCATTGAAGAGGATATTAGCTGCACAATAATATATTTAACCATTGAACTCCTTGATTATTAACTCTTTGCTTGCTAAACTATGCCCTTCGGAGAGACTGGATCAATCCCCTCATACCATTCCGCGCCTTGCATCGCTTTCCTCTTCCCGCGCCTGCCTCTCTCGCGCCAGCTTGTCTTTAATTTTATTGATTCTCTTTTTAATTTTATTATCGAAGGAATTCTTAGCCACGTTCGCGACGTGATGTGGCTGAGATGTTGATTCTTCTGTCGGTGCCATTGAATAGAGTCGCAGTAAGTAAATCCATTTACCAGGCAAGACTGATAGGAAAGAAGTCAGGATTAAGTAGGCCAAACGGAATACCAGTCCAATCGCGTAAAGAGGACTGCGTAGAACCAGCCGCAATGTTACCTCAGATACCGGGCGAAAGTAATCAAGGAATGGCTTAACGATTTTCCTTTCTAAAACTTTAGCGTTAAGCAATGTCATAGCAGTAACTAAGAGAGCAAGACCAGCGGTTGTAGTCATGCTGTTTAGTGTCTCCTTTGATGGTGGGTTACTCATGCTAAAGACGCCTGTCGCAAAGCTGATAGGGAGAAAAACGACCGTCACATACGTGAAAAGGCGAATATTGTCATTGCTCCCAACCTCCCATTCGCCACGCGTAGAGTCCAGTCTCTTCGTTAGTGAGGCATTAAAAGATTTGACTCTGGTATAACACAGTCTGAGCTGTTGGACTAGAAGGTCATTTGACTTCTGTAGCCTATATATGGCGCCTCGGTAATTGCGTTCGTCGTTGAGTGTCCATCGGGGCTTATTATGCTCTGGCCGCTCTTCTCGTTTCATCCAAAGCTCAATTTTATTTAAATTCTCGCGAAGATCTTCTTCCACCACTTGTAGAATGTATTGAAATATGTTCCACGACTTGTTGTTTGATATAAATATGTTGCTTGTGATATCGTCGAATAAATCAATTGAATCCAGGAATGTTGATGATAATCCGTTTTCTTTTTGTCCTTTCTTGAAGCTTTCGAGAATTCGTATTTTAATCTCACCCAGAAGATTTTGTGAGCTTTTGACCATTTCTTGTAGTATTTTACCGAACAAGACGAGCTCCAAGACCCGTCTTTGCTTCCAAGGGTCTGTTTTCAAAGACCCCGTAATCTTTTCTTTCGTTATATCAACCACTTCGTTTTCATGTATCCGGTATGGGTTGAACTCAAAAGAGTAGCAGGTCCAGTGACGATCGAAAAAGTCCCCATCAAATCTAAAACTCACCACAGCTCTGCTAATCTGTTTGTGATTTCCCGCTTCCTCATTTTTACTTCGTGGGAAGCTATGGCGCTCAAAATCAGGGATGCAGGTAATATCAGGAGAAATGTCCGGGGAAATGATCTGATAAAATGATAAGTGAAGTTCAGTAACCCATAGATTAAGCACTGCGTTTGTTTCTTCGTGGAAGTGTTTGCTATACGCCATATGCTTATCGAAGAAAGCGGAGATGTCCGGGTGCTCAATTGCAGAAATATAACAAATCAGAGCTGTTTTATCAGTTGCGCGGCAAAAATGAAGAAGCCTCTTTTTCGCATCCGTCTTCGTGCGCCTAGGGGAAATTGCTTCGGTGAGAGACTCGATTGATGTGATTCCGGCTGGTTTGGGCGTGTCTTGCTTTTTGTCCGATTTTTGCGGTATATCTATAATATACCCCAAGATGTTCTCTTGAGTGTCTTGAGGGGTTATATCTTGAGCAAGTGCGTTTTGAGCGACTGCAGCTTGGATTTTTTGAGCAGCCCTTCTTATGACAACCATGTCAGTCATATGGATATTTTCTATTATGTCCTTTGAGCGTTTCTCAACATTGCTTTCTGACAAGTCGATGTTATTCTCGAAGCAATCAAGTTCATTATAAAGCCATTCATCTGAAAGTGTTACTACTTTCCCCTGGTCAATTACATTGTTCGGTATCCCGATGCTATTCGTGCTTGGCAGGAGTTTGATGATAATATTCTCCAATCCTCTGATATCAGAAGAGGTCGACTCAGCTTTGCTAATAGGCGATCCATTGCCTGATGGCGAAGGCTTGGGGTATTTCCAAAGAATAAATGGCACTTCAAAAGTGGTCTGCCAATAACTATCACGCATAGCCTTTCTATCAAAGAGAATGGGTCTCTTGTATGCATCCAGTCGTCCTGGGAAAAGCCCATTGGGAGAGGAGCTTTCAAAAAGGATCTTCCTCGAAATCTCAAACATACGGCCTGCGGGCCTCGAATTCGTACATTTATTCTTGGCAGACATGATTATTGAAAGAGCAAACTGAAGTGGATGATCCCAATGAGCGTCGTGCTGGTCCTCTCGCTGTGCTTGGTAATTTACTGCATTTGTCCACTCATCAATTGCAATCCCCCAAATGCCACCCAACGCTTCGTTTGTGTCATATGATGTTCCGTTCATATTATTGGTATTGTTATCATAATTAGAGCTTTCAGTTTGCTGATTTATGGAAGTGCTTCCTTCGCCTACCTCAGCATCGAACAAGCCGAGGTCCATGGCATAAAATAGGACGGTTTCCCTCATTAGAATAGAGAATCTGGTCTCGGCGGAGCTGCGCGAAATTGCAATCATGCGCGTTTTCGAGGCAGGATTCTCCATTGTAAATCTCTTAATAAAGTTCGTTTTGACCTCGTCGGACGAGTATTTCGTCGTGCGTTGTCCAGATATATTAGAAGAATTTTCAGGTTGAGCTTCAAGTTTTGAATCAAGGCCGAGCCCTTCTAGCGATTTTGAAGCCCACCAAATGAGAGCATGATCAGCGAGATAGAATTTCCCTGTTTCTTCTTCTCTGATGCGTGGGAATGCATATGCGCCGTCCTTATTTCGCTCATGGAGGCTGCTGACCCAGTGCTTGGCGATACTCTCAAGGTCCGCTGGAACGTTTCGAATTGTATTTTCACTCCCAATAATCCGACAAAATTCCCCAAATTTGATAATTTGCATGGTCGCATCGGTGGTGTCTCTATCAAAGAATGTCCGGGGGTTGTCTTTCCAGCCGTCTATTACTCGACCGCTGGTCCAATGGTGAGGAGCAACAAAGCCCTGCTTCTTTATTTCTTCGGTACTTCCGTGTCTCGTTATGTTGCTAATCGTATTATACCTTATCCAGTCTAAATGCCCTAGACATGTCTTCCAAATACGACACCTCATCCAACAATTGTAATTTTCGCAATCATCATGGCTCAAATCCAACGGATGGTCGTTCAGGCCCAGTTTTTCAGAATCTTCAAGATGCGATTCGTGGAAATGTTCATAAGCTTTGAGTAAAAATTGAAATGCATAGCTTTTCTTTTGTCAATTTTGAGAAATATCAGAAGTAAATGACACAGGTATACTTACAAGCTTGCTTCCTTGGCAATTCTATGGCCAGATAAATCTCCACATGTTAAAGCAATTGGTATAACCCCATTCCTGGCTTCGCTGTCCGTGCGTACAGGGATGCTGCAAACCGATAGAATATGTTCTAGATTTCTTCTCAAAATAAAATTGAGATGCTTATCACCCACGAACACCGGTGGTCGATATTCATGGTCTTTGGGCTGCTGCAGAGCAAGTTCGGAGAGTGGTCTTCTAGCTGCATCAGCTGAAGGAACCAACTCTAGAGTATAAGCCAAGGTAATTGTGACCCGTGCATTCTTTAATAGATCTTTTTTTGCTTGCTCGTGTATTCTTATTTCGTAGTCGGCACTTTGTTCGATGCGGCCAACTGATTGAATGCGGCCGTCTATATATGGTGATATACGCAAAACGGCATCTCTTTTGCCTTGTCCGGTTTCGCAGCCTTTGTGCTTGATAACAATGGATTCTGCGTTGTCACTTGTTTCATGGACGTAACCATCTTCTGCATTGTTTTGATCATGAGAATGACTATTCCAACAATTCTCTGGCTCCTCTTTTGTTACGAAATCGAGATGTCGAAGAAGTAGGTTGGCGCTAATCATCAGTCTCGGAAACTCTTTAGGGAAAACATTCACCGCTCCCCCAATAGAGTTGAATGTATATATCTGATACACGGTCTCATCAGAAATGAAGTATTGAACTTCGGAATCTAACCATGCATTGTGGGTGATGAAACAAGGCCAGCGATCTTGGTAGAATTGAATCTTTGGTATACGAATGCGATTCTCAGTTTCCCATTTCAAGTGATCAACTTTTTGATTCTCATTGCCAAGCTGTTCTTGTAATTGAAGTTTCATTCCTTTGTGAGAGTCTTCACAGGATTTTTGAAGCTCTTCCATGCGATCTGTGACATAATACGGTGAAGGAGCTTTGGGGAGGTCAACACAGATAAATCCTGATGGTTCGTTTCCGAAATATCGTGTAATCTGAACCAGATGTCCATGAGCATTTGCCGTTGCTGTGAGACCACCTTCGCCAAAAGAGGCATAAGTTTTTCGATTGCGAGCTTTGTTGGGGGCGTTAGATGGAATGGCTAATTCCGCTTTGAACTCTTCAAGAAAATCTGTTAGTGGTGATGCGGCAGGGAAGTAAATGACGTGACATGCCGATTGCATCCATAGCGGCGGCCGTTTATGGAAGTAAAAACCTGCCAAAGTCAAATCACTGGCCGTAGAGAGAGTCTCTGTATCAGCGATACTGATATACGTTTGAATTTCTGGTTCTTTCTTCTTAGAATTGGAACAGAGTTTGAATGGCAGGACTGAGCGTTGTGGTGTGGCGGAAGGAGGAGAGTATGGACTTCGATGAATATATATATATATGAGTTTTCGTACATTGGTGTGCACATCTTGAAGTCTTTTCATAATATATAAAATTAATAAAACGCTAATATATGCTTGCTTAGAAGTCAATATTAGTAGAAGGACCACAAACGCGCATGTCTCAGTTGATGCCCATGGAGACAGATAAGGCTAGTCATCAAATCATAGTCCCTTCAAGGAACCGAAGCGGCTGACAGCTTGATAATTATTTCGTCATATCTCTTGTTACAAATTGGAATCCCAGTTGTGGCTTTTCCAAGAATGTATCTCGTATAATCTACTTATTAGTTGCCCAATACGCATACGCTGCACGACCTGGGCTGGGCGCCCTCCGTTGTAATCCCTGCTTTTCCAGGAAGTCTCTGTCTAGGTAACCCGAGTAAATCGATACCACTGTTACAGCGTATAACATACTCAATTGGGATCGGCCGTGCATGGTAAGGTTGCGCGTATAAAAGCTCTGGAAATGAATGTGATAGCTATTCACCACTGATCATTGGATAATCTGTCCCCAGGTGAGATTTTTCTTTTCTTTTTCTTTGTCGTCCAAGGATGTCCCATAAGATCTCATGCAAAGAGATGTATCTCAGGCAAAGAGATGAGCATCATACAAATTTTACTCACTCTAGACTCTATACATACCTGTAAGACGCCTCTGCCGGCCGACGTATCTCAAGAACACCGAATGAGTCTATCCGCCGCCGCCCTGTCCCAGCGTAGGTTAAATGAGAATAAGCCACAAGAGTCTCTGATATGGACTAAACTTGCCGCCCGTCGGCGTGGCTTTCTTGGGTTGGGTTGTTTATCGTAACTCCGCATAAAAAGAAAGGCGAGGCTGAGACATTCCGACCTCAGCTGCGGCCACTCCGACGTGGGCAGTTGATTCAGAGGCATGGGCTTGAATGATCGGAAAGTCTCCGAGGCATGGCCTATTTCTTATTGGGCTAAAGATGAGCTCAGGGGCGCGGGAGATGCTCATAAAGCTGTGGAACGGCAATACGGACCACCTCGGATAGGTCAGCTTGAACTTACTAAATGATGTTTAATGCCATGACTGGGCATGTGCAAGATTCTCAGATGACCTACTTGCATTGGATCTTGGGCCTTAATCCCACCTATCATCTCAAGCTCTAGATCTCAGATTTATCCGCCGCAAATCTTCTAAATCTTCCCGAGACCGATTCCAAGACTGGGGACGCTTACCAGATGATCACCCTGTCAGGTATCAGAATTCAAGATCTGTGTGATTAGTGTTATGCCTTCTTGATTCAACAAATGACACCACAAGTCTGTTATCGCTGGGAGGAGAGCTGAGCTTCGGCCCCTGTCTTTCTTTTCTTTTTTCCCCGGCGAGCTTCATGTATATGCCAGGGTTGGCTTCCAGCTCCGACGTCGAGTTTTACAAAATGGGGAGCACCTAACATAAAGTAGCATTGTACTGCTGCATGGTCACCATCTCATCTATATTTTGCAGATTATTGGACAGGGAAACACACCGACAAGGCTGCTGGACCCAGATTGGGCTGCGTTGCGCAGCCCCTTGTGGAGACTTCTTTTGGGATGTATTAGTTGGTCTTAGCTTTGTGATGAATCTTTATCCTCAAGATTTACCTTCGTAATAAGATAGGTATGATATCTTACAGTATCCGGCAATGACATGATAGTTGTTCGTAGTATCCGAATATGAGATCTCATCGCACTAGACCTTCCGTTTCCACACGAGAGCCCACAGCGGCAATCTCGATCTCTGCTAGTATTACTACTCGGTAGGATATGAAGTCATATTAAAGAGACAAGCCAATCATAGATGGTGAGGATCATTCTAAGACCAGGCAAGGATACCATGTCCTGCATCAACTCCAAAAACAAAGAGATGGCCCCCACGCATCTCTCAGCCGTTGGCTTCTTCCGGATATATGATAACATTCGTACTACGGCTCTCGCCAAAAAGAAAAGAAAAAAAGGAAAAATCTCAGCCGCAGCTCAATACGAGAGTGAAGCCTGAAATTGCTGCTGCCCTGCATCTGCAATGCCAAGCGAATCCTTCTCGAGATGGTGACTGAAAAAATTTCGGTGAATTGATAAGCAAATACCGGGCAAGATGTATGACCTGTGCCAGCTCAACATGCATCTATGCATCTGGTGGTCGCCTTAAACGCTAGTCGACTACCAAAACGAGATAAAAAAAAGGCGTCCGGGAAGCAGGGAGACCATTGTGCCTCCTCATAGCCCAGTGGCTGTCCAACGACGTTGGTCAAATTCCTGGCAAGACATGCCCGTAGGGGCACGGAGAGACGTGGCACCTCTATCCCATCACCCATCACCCATCACCGCTTATTGAACTGCACATAGGTTTAAACATAAAGGCTCTATAGTCTGAGCTGTATATTGTCTCGAGGAACGATGCCTATCCAACTCAATCAAAATCTCTTAGCATCTACCAGTGGAACAAAAGAAAAAAAACATGGGCCATGCCGTAAAACTTCCATTAATCGTACAAATCATTAATCATAGGTCTTGACTTTCTCTGGCTTCTCGAAGAATACCTTTCATCTTCGCATACAGCCCTTCACACGGCTCCGTCCACGGCTTGCCATTCGGAAACACAACTCTTCTGAGCCTGTTGACCCACGGCAGCAGCGGCAAGTAGTACTCGGTAAAGTCTCTTTCCGCGTCGTAAAGGAATTGACGCTCATCGCCAATGAGTCCAGATTTCGACCAAGCAAGCTGCCTGTCATTAGTGTAATTCCATTTTTCGAACTCGGTGGGACCAATAGATTGGCCCGGTCCGTCGTAATGAATACATATCCAGTATAAAACCCAGAAAAATGATTCGAGATCGTGCATAAAGGAGTGCTGGACGCCGCGCAGGGCCCCGATGGCCATAAACGCTCGCGTCCCAGTCTTCTTCTTCGCCCCTGAGGCACTAGTCCGCGCCTCCTTTATAGCGAGGTCGAGATCAATGAGAAAGCCTCGCTGTGAGGGATCCTCTTCGTCCTCATTAATCATGAGGTTGTTTATGGATATATCTCGATGCAGCAGACCGGCCTCGCGGCGTAGTGACTCGTGTCCATTGATACAGGCTTCTAGACCAGCAAGCAATGCACCCGGTGAACTGGCCTCGTGGATACGCTTCCCGTAGCTTTGGAGTATTAGCCTTCGATGGATGCGATTCCCCGTTTCATCGTTGCGAGATGTCTGCGTGGACATAGGTGACCGTCGCTTCCGTGGATGCAGCCGTGATTCAATTCGTGACAAAGCTCGTTTTCGTTGATTTCCGGCATTGGTACCTGGGCCAGCGGGAGTTTCGCGTTGGCTAGTGATCAAAGCATTTGAATTTGACACCTGCACCGATACCGCTGGAGATGACGCCTCAGAGTCCACTGGTAGTGATACGGTAGCTACCATCCAGTCCAAGCCCTTCCGGACATTGCTGCGAATATCGTCATCGATACCCCCTACTTGAACAACCTCATGGTGATAGTATTTTGCCATATTCGCGACGCCTTTCACAGTTGCCTCCTGGAGCATCAATCCTTCTTCATTGCGTTCGGGATACTGCCAAGAATCCTTGATCACAAAAATTTGCCTAGTCTCGCCGTCATCCCCATCCCGGTGTGCTTTCCAACAGGTTGTCGCTCGCCCAACAATGCAGGGTTGGCGAAATATCAATTGGTCAAGGATGAGCCGCTCTGTTTGGCCATCACGATGTACCTTGATATATCGCTGCGTTCCGGATTTTACAATGGTAGGGTCATATCCCAACTGTTCATTGTTCATCATGAGGAAGCCAAGAACAGCGGATATAAACTCCAGGGGATTTTGGTTGACATCAAATCGTTCAGAAGCGATACCTCCCAGACGATCAAAAGACCAAAGTCTCATCAAGGAGCCGCAAAGTGTGAATCCTAGGACAAACCGGCGGTTGTCTTGAGCAGCGAGTACTTCTCTAGCGTATCTCGCAACGTGAAGCCAGGAGCCAGACCGGTTGTCAGTCTTTGGGTTTTTCTTTAATTCACCCACTATCATAACATGACGCCAATGATGCTTCGAGTCGATAGCTTCATCGCTGTCCACGAATCCCACGTATCCAATATCCATCATGCGTTTTGCTGTGGAGCCAACGATAGGCTCCTTCGGTTTCGTTCTTAACCTCGGTAGCTGCTGAAGCTGCAGAGAAGGATCCGCGTTTCTTGCCAGATTGACCAGTTTCTCATTCAAGTTGGAAAACCAAGCGAGGACATGATCCTCCTCTGGGTTTTGAGGCCACCCAACCCACCCCTCATTGAACAGAGGGTCATCGCCCTGGGTGCAACGCTCGAGGACTGATGTAGCAATATGCTCGAGTGAGTCAAGGCCAATATATGTCTGGCAAAAATTGGGCACATTGACATATATGTTGCTCAGCTCTTGGCTGAGAACATGGTCCATGTCTCTACGGAGCTCTGACGTGTTCACAAGACTCCCGCTATTAACGGATAATGGAGTTTGTTGTGCAACTGAGGCCGTCCTTTGCTCCGGCGGAGTTTGCTGCGAAGGAACAGCCCCTGCTTGCGGAGGAGGAGTCGATTCTTGCACATATTTGATAACAGTTTCCCATACTCCCAGATCAGAGTCGGCGTCAGCATCCAGTGCAACTTCTAAAAGGGGCACCAGCCACCCGCGATCGAAATTTCCTGCGTGAACGCGGCCTACAAGGCTTGAAAGGGCAACGAAAAGATGGCCACTGCGGGAACGCAGCGACTGCGCAGCAGGTAGCGATAGTAGGGATAGTAGCAGCCTAATGAGAATTTCTTTGAGTGCTACACATCGATATCGGAATTAGCACAGATACCGCACTAAATGTAAGGGGGGGTACTATAAGATAGTAGATGTAGATAGATATAGGCATATATAGTAGAACATATGAGTAGATACTGTTAGGTAGGGGGTACTAACCTTCACCATCGAGCTGTTGAAAAGCCCCAGGCGGCAACCCTTGAGCCTCACATTTTGCCCGAACAAGATCGCGATACTGATCTAAGCCACTCCCAATAGGATTCCGGGAAATTATTTCTTGCGAATCAGAGTCCAGCATGCTCTGCTTTTAGCATGGCTGTTTACCCATGCTTTAAAATATCATGTATAGTATGCTATGCAAGTTGATGAGAGCCAGAACGCGATGTTAATGCAAGGGGGCCGGCGCGACGTTCGGAAAGGGATAACCTTTATCCGAGAGACTAGAAGTAGTACTACCTAGTAGTAAGTTTCTGGGATAGAAGAGATATCTCCAGGTAGAAGAAATATCTCTGGGTAGAAAAGATATCTCTAGGTAGCAAAAAGGTATTTCAAGATATAAAAAGTATTCTAGATCTATGATACGAGTCTCTAGCCAGAATGGGAGGTAGTTATTATTATCGGTTGATTACCAGTTCCATACACACACACCTGCCCCACCAACTATAACGACGACCATGTGAAAACAAGACCAGAAAGCGGCCCAAAAAAAAAAAAGTCAGCTCTGTAAAAGTTGGCGAACAAGCCTATCTCTTCTGGAATTCGAAATCTTGAGATGATATAGATTCAAATACACTGAAGAAATGTTGAGAGTCAACAATGGCATCCTAGCCACACATTACCGCATCCAACTCCATCTCATCAACATCATCATCATAACCATCACTTACGGCACCGCATAAAGTCTTTATAATGAGCATGGTATCCCAATAACTTCCTGAATAATCGTACAAAATACACGATATGTATACACGTATATCATCCCAAATACCACCCTTCCCGCGCCAATTTATATAATATGCCAAGTTATACACCATCATCCCGTCATCATCCCCTTTTCAAACCTTTCAAACCCTCACATTCATTCTCAAACCCCATCACGCTCTCCTCCCCAGCTTCCACCCATCGATCCGATCCTGAATCTGATCCCACGTCATCGTATGGCTCGTCACCCCATACGCCTGCGCCTCCTGCACCACCACCGTCGGCGCACCACTACCTCCCCCAGCATTCTTCACCGCGCCCCCCATCACCATGCTCGCTACTCTCTGCAAGTCTCGCACGCTCAGCGCCTCGATCCGTCGGCACATCTCACGCACGGGAATCTTGCGCTTGTGCACCTGCACAGACCGTCCGAGATCCTCCAGCTCCACCATACGGCTCTCGAGGTTCATCAGCAGTGATGACCGCAGCTGGTTCTTGGCTCGTGTCACTTCGCCCTCTTGCAGCTTCGAGATACCCCGTTCGAGAGTCAGCGCTCGGAGCTCTTGGCACATCACGTCCAGCATGGCAGAGGTGTGGCCCGGCAAGCAAGACGCTGAGATGCCAAAGAGGCCAGAGTCGGTGTAAGAGTGGTTAAAGGCAACGCATGACTCAACCCATCCGTGCTGGTTCAGCACGTTAGTGTACAGGCGAGAGTACATGCCCTTGCCCGGTCCACCAGCAGAGAAGGATCCTCCTCCACCGAGGAGAGTCTGTAGTGTTGCCAGCGCATAAATGTCATCTGAAGCAACGGGTAGTCCCTCAAACGCAAGGTGAATGTGTGTAAAGTTGGTGCCAGTAAGAGACGGCGGCTGGGGAGGAAGAGAGAGGAAGCCACCAGTATATCGAGAAGCCTGAGTGATGTCGAGTTCAGAAGGAGATGAGAGGACAGTGGCGTTGCGGGGGGTAGATGTGGAGATGTTCTTGAAGAGGGGGATTTTGGACATTAATCGTGAAGAGGAGGAGCTTGAGGAAGATGATGATGATGCTGAGGAGGAAGCAGATGCGTCGCTGGCGAGAGAGCTCACGCTGGTTTCTGAACCCGTCCGGGGAAGCGTCTTCATGTCGCCAAAGAACTCCTCAGCCAACTTAACCGCCGTCCCATGTTCCACACCAGCAAAAGCCAGAACCATCCTCTCCGGCCGATAAAACAGATCCCTATACATCTTCACCGTGCTCCTATCAATGCTCCCCAATCGCTCCTCAGGACACAACAACGGGTTCCCCAGGGTATTGTCCTTGAACGCCGCCGTGTGCACCAGCTCCGGCAATATCAGCTCAGGCTTGCTCCAAATCTCCGCAATCTCGTATCTTGCCGTCTCAATCTGCTCAGCAACCTCCTCATCCGTAATCTGCGGGTCGCGAATCGTCTCCGCCAGCAGCGCCACCGTCTCCGGCACGGCGCTGTTGAACGTGGCCGCCTGGTACATCATGCTCTCCCGCGAAGATGCGCACTGGATATTTCCCCCGAGCGTCTCGACCCGCGCGAGCATTTCGTCGGCCGAGTGTCTCGAGGTGGACTTGAACGCCAGTCGGTCCATGATGTGGGAAACACCTCGCAGCGAATCGTTCTCGAACCGAGACCCTGCCTCGACGTAGATTCCCACGCCGGAAAAGGAACCGGGGAGGGCTTCGGAAGCGACTCGCAGACCATTCGGCAGTGTCGTAATCTCGTCCAATTCAGTAGGTTCCTGCACATTGAATCCCCAGAATTAGCCTCCAAGACGTAAAGACAAAAGAGAAGTCTCATATAACCAACCTTTGGAATCCCCTCCACCTTAACCGTCGCCATCGTCCGTCTCGGCACCTGCGCCTTGATCGCACCAAACTTGCTCTGCGCACTCAGCAGCCTCGAGCCCTGGGCCCTCACCCGAGGCTGCACCCGAGTAGCAAACTGTCGCAACATTGTCAAAAAGCTCTCTTCTTTTCTCTATCTAAACAGGAAAGGCGATGAAGATCCTCCGGAAAGAGAGAGACAGAGAGAGAAGCGGATTCACGACTCGTAGAAAACAAAAAAGAGGCGAGCAGCTTGACAGTTTCCGGCCATAATCCAAGGCGGCACTGGAAAAATTGTGGTGCCGTCACTTTTATCTCGGCGATAGGTCGGATCATCCCGGTGCCGGAGCTCCGACACGGACGGGACTGGCAAGGCGGAGCATCTTATTCTTCCAGTTTAAATGATCAGAAAAGTCAACATTATATTGACATGTACGGATTACCATGTACTATGTAGAAATGGACGATGCTATTTATGTACCCGATAGTATCGCCGAGTCCAGCAACAGCCCAAAAATAGAGAAATGCAGGGTGAATTTCAAGCCCCCCAAATAACCTCATCTCGGAGCTGTTGCCGCAATCTTCTCCAGCCCAGAGTTGCCCAGCCAATCACCGTCAAAACGCTGCCACATTGACATCATATCCCACTCAAAACTCCGGCCGTCTAATCACAAGCTGCGAAAAGACCGAGAAATCCCAGAGGAACCCTTTTCTTGTATAGGAATCGGAATTGACATGACTTTTCTTTCCCCCCTGTCTTACACCAAGAGTGCAGTAATTCCCCAAATCTTTTAGCCTATGCCCTCAAATTGGCGCCCTAAAACCCAGCCGCCTCATGCCGATGAACATGTAAGGCGGCGACTCCGTACCGTACCGGACCGTGCGGAAATGAAGACGTTATAACAGCCTCTCTCTCTTCCAGTTTTCACCACGCCCCCAAGAGCAAAATCGAACCATGCAGAAGTAAAATGAACAAGTGATTCGGGGAGAGAGAAATAGAGAAATCAGAATTGTAGCTTTCTAACCATATCCCGCGCTAGTGCCCATGCTAAAGATGCTTTCCACCCGTCCCAGTTGCGGCCAGAATGAGCCATGCTTGATCATGACGCCATACGCCCAAAAGTCTGTTTTGCGGTTCGTTTCATGGAGAATCACGCCACACTCCAAACACGCAGGAAATCGACAAAGGAAAATAGAAAATAAAAAAAGACAGTGAGATCAAGCTGTGAAGAAAACGAGAAATCCGCCGCCGCAAATCACGTCGAACAGGTTTGATGCAACAGGCGTCTGCGCCCATGCCCAGCAGGCAGAGGAGGCAACGAACAAGGAGTAAACCATGGAAGATAAAAAATGATACATTATGATTAGCAGCACCCAAGTGCCGGCACAGTCGACCACCAGACACACCCCCAAAATTGGAATACTCTCAAGTTGCTCAACTTGGTGCTACCGGCTGGCAGAGTCGTCGCTGGATTCATGTGTAGTCATGTCGGCGTCTGCCGCAGAGTCGAGGCTCGGCATATCGGTTGTGTCGCTCGGTGGTTGTCGACCTGCCCTACCATCAAACACCCATGGCCCTGCATTATTCCTAGGCGTGATGAGTCCCTCTGCCCCGCTGCCAGGTGGCGAGGGAGTGCCGTTTTCTCGCAAATGAGCGGTACGGCCAGCTCCTCTTATGGGTAGCGGCTCGGAGGTTGCGTGCGGTGCCGTCGGGCTCTCGACTGGGCTGGCTGTTGAAGTAAAATTGACAGTCACGTCCATGGTATCTGTTTCCTGAACAGTTGCTTCGTGTGGTTCTTCAGGAGGAGAAGGCAGAGGCAATTCGATTTCTGGAGCGGGCGCATCAATGGTGGTAGGGGCGGCCGGCTCTTCGGGGCCATCAAATTCATCGAGGTTTTGCCACTCCTCGGGGTCCTCGACGTCGGCTTCCAGGTCGGCTCCGGCACGGCAGTTGGGACAGATGAAGATGGGATATTGTGGAGAGGTGAGTAGAGCGCGTACGCACTTGAAGTGCCATGTGTGAGAGCAAGGGGCAACGAAGAGTGATTGGCAAGGCTGTTGGAGAGGTTAGCTTGAGAGTCATAATCCAGTGTCATGAGAGATGCTTACGCCAATGGAGTTGAGGCAAATGGAGCAGTCCTGAGAATTTGTGCTGGACGCAGAGCCTGCTGCTCCCGTGGTTGCCATGTTACGAAGCCTCTTGTGAGCGGCCATGCTGAGGAAAAGGGTTAGCCGTAGTTCAAAAAAAAAAAAGATGAGAACAACATGGGAATTAGAGAAAGAAAGGGGACTTCTTTCGTATTCACTCCCGTGTTTAAATCATCTTTGATAGAAGGATTCACTCACTTGAACGTGTTGGGCTTGTTCTGCCACCCGCGGTTCAGCTCGAGTCTCATCTTGACACAGCGGAAAATCATTTCCTCGCCTCCCTTAAAGTCGATGCCAAGCTGCACAATGTCGCCATCGTTAACGGCAAACGCCTTGCTCTCCTGCGACGGCGGGCTAAGTCTGATGTGGTTGAGGAACGTGCCGGACGAGCTCTTGACGTCCTTGATGTACCACTTGCCGTTCTCGTACCAAAACTCGCAGTGGCGACGGCTCACGACCTTGCTCTTAAAGCCCACGGGAGCCGCCGCGCCCTGCCCATTGGACAGGGCATGGCTGTCGCGCTCGGAGTAGCGGCCAACGCGGATGATTTCGGTGCCGTTGGACAGCGTCCTGGAGACGGGCGGGAAGGACAGCGACGGCCGCGTGGATCGGGGGTCGTAGTAGGCAGAAAATCGGATGGAGGGCTGGTTGTCGGACGAGCTCGACCCTTCGTTGGATCGGGCCATGGCTGGATGCTCTTCGATGGTTGTGGGCGACTCGGGGGCAGAGGACGAGGACGAAGCACTCGCCTGGGCAAACGGGGTATTTGAGGCCGGGCTCGTGGCCGAAGCCCTTGAGTTGGGCGTCCTGGAGTCGGGAGAGGTAGCCACCAGCGTCAGTCTGTTGGGGCTCGTGGCGGCGTTGGAATTGGTTGTGGTTGTGGTGGTGGTTGAGGTGACGGGAGAGTAGCTGACGGACCGCGTGAGGCCGTTGCCCGACTGGCTGGTTGAGGGCGAGCTGCCGCCGCTGTTGCTGTTGCTGTTGCTGTTGCTATTGGCGCCGTTTGCGTGATGGCTGTTGTCACGCGACAGGAGATGGTTGTGCGTGTAGTTGCGCAAGATGCTGAGGCCACGCAGGCGGCTGGTTCTGGAAGGCGAGGGCGAAACCGTCGAAGTCAGCCCAGGCGGCGTCGGTGATACTGGCTGCGAAAACATTTCCGCCGCAGGTATTGATTGGGGTTTTAGGTTCAGGGCAATAATCTGCTCTCGGGGTCACCCTTCAGTGGAGGTGGGCGCTGTAATTGAGGGATTGAGACACACTGGCCCGGTGTAAGCAGGGGGGAGAGAGGGGGGGGCCGTTGGAGCTCTAAACGGGCAATGGGGCCAAGCACCAGAAGAAAGAATTCGGAGGCGTGTAAGCCAGAGCCCGAGCAGAAAAAAACGGAATTGCCTCCTCCTTTATTTCCTCTCCGCAGAGGGGAAATCAGTTGTCCAGGCAGGGTGGCCAAGGTGGTATTATAATGGCACGAGTTGCAAGGTGCCAAGGGGACTGCAGGTAGATTACCGGTATTAGAGTGGAGTGGGAGAGCGTATGTAGAAGTGCAGCTCCGGAGAGACCAGAGACCCTGGCAAACGGCGACTTTGTGCGATTTAATCCTGTTCGATTCCAAGGGCCCGTGCTTGCTGGTGCTCTTTTGGAGAAGAGAACAAAGAAGTTGAAAAGCTGAGCCGGACGTGTGGGTGAAAACGGCTTATATCGTTGCTCTGCTCTTCTGAGGGATATTTTAGTTCCCGATGTCTTCTTTACCTTGGCAGCGAATCGTTTGCATCACGCAACGGATTGGGTGATGGCCAAAAGTTGGAGAGTGCGCGTGAGCGTGGGAATAAGTGTGGCAGCGGTTCTTTTGCTTCCACCTCCAACGGATGAATTGTATTGGCAGGCTGATGCGGGGGGGAGAGGAGAGAAGACACCGGTTGGTCGAGAGCTGCAGAAGCAGAAAAGAGAAAAAAGAGAAGAAATAAGAAAAGGGAAGAGGAAGAACAAGTTCGTCAACCCAACAGGCGAAGATGGTGAGGATATACTCAACTCTCAGTCTGAGTGAGTCTGAGCGCCCGGGGGGTTGGTGGTATATGGATATTTACAGCTGCAAAGGTCGCAGAGCGGCGCAAGTACCAGATACCGGCCAAATACCAGACGCTGGGCACAAGACTTTGCAAACGTCAGTGTCGGTGCAGCCCGAGTCGTGGGCACCGGCGGGTACATGTACAGCGTACAGTACAGCGGCAAGTTCCACCGCGGCACGAGCGCAGGGCTAAGGAAAAAAGGCCTGAGGTTGCGTGGTTTGAAGCTGTGCCTGTTTTCCCTCTTTTTTTTTTTTTTTTTTTTCGCCTCCTCCGGCTGTCGAGAGGATTGATGCGGCTAGGGGGTGTGCGTAATGGCAATGTACAGGTAAGGTAATGGTGCGAGTAACGAGCAACGCCTCTGGCTGGCAATGTCTGAGATCCCTGGCTGTGTGTGTGTTTATGGCCTGGTGCTGGTTTTGCCTGGTTCCGGCTTGGGGAGCCGACTAGCAGGTTTAGCGTGCACTCGCTACTGGCAGTAGTATGGACTCAATCTACTGCTACAGTAGCAATTATTGAATGATCCATTCTGTCGCTGCCGTAGACGTCAATATGGAGAGCAGATGGTACTGTACTACTAAAGGTAGTGTAGATGATAGAGTAGCTGGTAGCCGTCGTGTACTCGTACAGGTAGTATAGTAGTGGACAGTAGCGCTGCCATTAGCGGGCTGGGCTGCAGGGGTGCTGTGATCAGCAGCCTGGCCAGGAAGAGGATGGATGGAATTGAACAGCCGTCAGCGGCTCGCTCCAGCCGTGACGTGTGCGTGATGTCGAGTTGGGTCGAATGCAGGTACTCGACTTGATTTGATCGGTTTGCGCGCTGCCGGTTGCTCAGATGGGGAAATGGACACCTCACTGTACAAGAGAGGGGAATTGAAAGGCTGAACCGGAGGACGTCACTAGACAAAGCATATACTACCTAGTATAGGAGTAGGTAAAAGACACATGGGATTTGGTGAGACGGTGGATGCCAGTGGTCAAGCCATGCCAGCTGAATGTACCTATTTGACCGATTCAGGTGTTTGCTTTTGCTTCTGCCCAGCCCTGCAACAAACTTGCCGCCACCAGTCATCAGCTCGCTGAATGATTGAACGGCCGGCGTCGCTACGGCCAATACCCGCCAGCTACATGCACCCGCGCGGCCGCCTGCACCCTCGCCCCAGGTACCGCGGCGGTCCATCCAGTCCAGGCCTCGACCATTCTCGATCCCAGCCCAGCACAATTGCACCCGGCCCGAGGATTGGGTCCAAGCCAGCCCGTCGACAAAAGACACATACGAGTACACTACAGTACTGTAGCAAAAGAGGCCAATCAATGCGAAATCGATTCATCCCACCGCCCATCTCCTTTTGCCTCCGTGGCGTTTTCCCCCGGTGCGAATCTTGTCTACGAGTACGTCCATAGTCTTGAAACAAGGGGCTTCCAAATGGCCATGTTTCGTTTCATTGCTGCACATCCACGTAGATACATGTGCTTGTGCTAAAACCAAACCACCATTTTGGCAGCCTGAAATTGTCATGCGATTTGCTAGCTTCGCCGTGATTACCCGTTCCCCCCTACAGCACAACCAACACCAGACCTCACCAATCACTTATCAGCTAATGGTGAATTCTACCATCATTCGTCTCATTTGCCTGCCTTGCAGCTTAACCCAGCTACTGTACCGCTAGATGTCTGCATGTACTCGTATGGACCAGCCGTGACGCCGCAGTGACGATGAAAAAGACAGCCTTGGCCCATCACCAGACTCGTACGCGTGCTGGCCTACAGATACGCATGTCTTATCCCCCTATCCTATCTGGCTGTTATATCACTCACTCATAGCCTGCCTTGCCTCTCACTTGTAGTCAATTCGAGAGCATCTGAGCACCTTTTCTTGGCAACCCAAGAGGCCAGCGATATAACTAGCGGATGCAGGCTATCGCAGTCGTTGTGTGACCTGCATCACGAGCTCACATGCAATGCACATGTACAAAGCGTTTATACCGCATCAATCACCACTGCCGGGTGCTGAAAGAAATGCATGCATGCATCCTCCCTATGTCCACGATATACGAAGTAGTAGCTCCTCGTATACGACGGAAATGATAACAATAGAAAACAATAGGCAGCATGCAACACACTCACACACACACACAGCGCCGCTCTCGTCAGCTCGCCCATCACGTTGTCTTTCCTCGTGGCTGGCTCACCCCAGCTTTTGCAACAACGGCTTCCTCATCTTGATACTCGTCTAGTGCTTTTTTTCCAATCTATCTTTCTTTCTTTTTTTCAAATACCACCAGGCTACACACACCCCTCCTCCTCCTCCTTTTTTATGTCTCTCGTGTGTCTCTCAATCCTTCTTGTACGTCTCTCTCTCTCTTTCAACTCCACGCATGCGGCCACTCAAGTGGTACAAGGCTTTCGGCGAGACATTCGCTGCCTCTTTCTTGTCTTGTCTCTCACAAGCTCCTTGGACCCCGAAATCCTCATATTGCATTCCAGATGGGCCAACCTTCAATCCCACTCCGTCATCCGTGAAACCTGTTAGTGCCGCTGACTGCAGCGGGTAGGTCGCCCAAGCTAACTGGCACGCATCCATCCTCCGGGAGATCGTAGCCACGTTTTTCTTATTTTATTAGTTATTTCTTCCAGGTTCATTTCTCCCTTTTTCCAATTATTCTTGGAGACGAACGCCCAGCTCAATCTATGCTAGTCCGCGGCCCTACTAGTAACAATGTCTCTGACCAGAAAGAAACGGGACAAGAGAGTTTCTATATTTGGACACGCATCCTGACTTGTCGAGTCCCGGCCGCAAACATGCCAGCCGTGTCTGTCTTTTTGCGTGAAAAGCTATGGATGGCTATCCGAGACAAAAGCTGCCACAAATAAAACTGCCGTATTGGAATATTGATGGCTTGTGCGTTGTTCAGATGCAGATGCAGCGGAGCTATTGACTGATCCAGGGTCTCTCTCTTCCATCCCTTGCTTGCTCTTTTTTTGCTTTCCATCTCTTTTCAGCTGCACCCGTACTATACCTGGTCAGTCAGGACTCTCTCCCATCTTAACCCTGCTGATATGTATGCAAAGTACAGAATTCCGCGTTCCCTTTTACTGCTGACTGCATGCGTTGCCCGAACGGGGACAGTACAGTATGCTCATGCACCCATCCATTATACTCGTACAGTAGAGCAACATCCACAATCTCACTGCCAACTACGAGCACATTGATCCCGTTCTCACGCGGGTTGGCGATTCATGCAAACAGTCGACAATGAAGCTAGTGAAATGCACTCCGTGTCTGTCTGTCTGCTTGAAATCAAATCCACCCCCGCCCTGACCTGGACTGAACTGGAGCTGTGCCGTGCTGGCTGCATGTAACAAGGATCAAGGCCTACAGAAAGACCTGTCGTCTGCATCGACACTCACAACGTCCATCTCTCTGTCCAATCCTTTTGCTGCTATTCATTTGATTGTGTACCCGAACTGCACTGCATACTCGAACAACGCAACTGTAGCAGCCTCGGCTAATTCTCTCAAAAAAACAACATCAAAGTCAATCACAGATATAGTGTAAACAAACAAAACAAGCCAAACCCTGTCCCGACTTTTTCCAACCCCCAAAGTGATGCATCAAAATCCTCTCCCCTGTCCATTTCTCGACTCGTAACACATGCAACGTCTCCATTCTCACAACAAAACCAAAACCAAAATCTCTCCACTCATACTATGATAGACTATACTCGTACTATTCACTAGTAATTCATAGCAGCATCACCCCTCACTCTTTTATTAACGACATGCACGAATATTCTCCTCCTTCTTCCTCCTCTCTCCGCTCCCCCAGACCCGCACGCAGCCCAACTCAAAAAAAGCTACAAGACACTAAAATTCACTTGGTTGAGGCATCCAACCAACCACATCGCCACCACATCAATCCACCCAGCCCGTTCCATCTCGGTCAATCACATGGCTCGTCTGCGTGCAAATGGATGCGACGCTACGACTAATTTTCCCAGTTCAAGTGTGGGGTTTCCCATGCAAGTTCCCATGTAATACGTGCATATTTGCATTTTTTGCATCGACATCGAGCATCGACATCTCTCCAGACTGGGCAGAACAGAAAAAAAAAGGTACACATACATGCAGACATGCAGACACGGGCCATATCATCCAATATCATATTTCATCCCGCTGTAGTATTGACACTCGTACGTCTTCCCAAACAGCCCACAAAATCCTCAGCAATGTCAACAACAAACAAACAAGCAAAAACCACCAGACATGGCATCTCATCTCCTCATGACTAGCAGCTGAAAACTCCCCCCAAATATCCAAACAGTGATCTCGAAACATCGCCTTCTTCACGCCGCCCTAGAAACACGTGGCCCATCCCCCCCCCCCTCCTGTTTCTCTTCGCTCTCCCAGATACCCATATTCTCCTCACTCTTTTCCTCCTCCATCCCTATCACAAAACCCCCCAGCCCAAGCATCAACAGCTAGGCTAGCACCAACAATAGCGTCCCCCCAAAACCCGCCCGTAGCTCCGCATCACCAGACCGGGGTGTGATTCTTTCGCATCATCCGATCCTCGTACATCGCTCCATGGCCTTGTTTTTTTTTCTTTCCTCGTTTATACCCTTTTCGTTCCGCATCGCATCTCTGTCTACTAAACCACCCCCGCACCATCCTCGCACGATAACTTGCCTGGTGCCATAAAAAACCCTTGCATGCTAAATGTTACTTTCGTACCTTGGTTAGCCATCTTGCTGCTTTCGTGCGGGGAGGGAACTTTGACACGAGTCAGTCGCCCAGATGGCCATTGAGACCCATGATGAGGACACAGAACATGAGGGCATCACACCAGGAAAAACAACGTGACAAATAAAGCAGATCGGGCGACTCTCATCCTTGCGTGCAACACATCATCATCATCTGCTTTATTCCGTTCTTTTTTCTTTTCCCCATGCTCAACTCAGATGCCGCTCCGATATTAGTTCAAAAGCCATCATAGATATCATGCCATGTTCCAGCCAAAAAAGTGCCGATTGTTGCGGTAAGGCTGTGTGGTGGCTTGCTTCCCACTTCCCCCTCGGACGCCATCACCATCTCTCGACGGAGTCAAACATTACATCTAGATACAACTACAACTCCACTACTAGCTGCGGAGGATTAGCATGGATCCAGCAGGTCCAGCGCAGCGCCAGCAGGAAAACAGCAAAGTCCAGTAAGCAGCAAGCAAACCGTAGCAGTGCCAATGAATGCATAAGGCTTCCGTAAGCAGCCAGGCCAGGCTCCCTCACCGTCCCCTCCAACCCTCACACGGAGGAATATCCGTAGCAGTAGCAGTAGCGTAGCGTGCTCGGCGCATCTCACTCTTTGTCCCGAGGCTACAGGCTTCGCCAATCTCTTCATCTCGCCCGACGTGCCTAAATCGAGGAGATGGAGCTGCTCCATCTGAGTAGGTGGTACTACTAACTAAGGTGATGTATCCCGGTACGTGTATGTATGTATGTGTGTACAAGCTGGGTACTTGGTTGAGTTGAGATATACCTAGTAGATCCTTGACCAAGTATAGTTCATCCTTTATATGATTTCAAGATTCCAAGAGCTTTGCCCTTCGGATCCCCTTAGAAGGATTGACTATCGTGCACACACCCCGCAGGATTCCATAGGATTCCCTCCTGCGATGAATCTTTCAACTCCTTCTTTTCTCTCCCCCAAAATAAGTGCACATTCATACTCTAAGGTTACCAATACCTTACCTGAAGCAAGGGGCTCGCCATCCTTAATTCTCTACGTACCTATCGTACTTCTCAAGGCAGATGGCTTAGATAGCGATGAAGCCACTGGTGTCCTCAGGGGAGAATCCCTCCAGTTATCTATCGAGGCCTGGGTCTCCAAGTACATGTTACCCATCTCACTGGAACGTACAAGCAGTAGACGTGGCCCTTGTAAGCCATGATATTAGAGTACATGCCTGGTCTAAGGCAGCATAAATCTTCAAGCCGGAAGGCAACCACGTAGCACACACGTTGTACAGACTTCTTCGTGACCACTGTGACGTGTTAGTGCAACCACAGATGGCGCGGACTCGCAGCTCGAGGGCGAGGTCCTCAAGTCGTCAATTACGGGCAGTGCGTGAGATGGCATGCATAATCTCTATTAATATAGAAACAAAAATGTGTAAAGGATCTTTATATTCCGTCCTACGACTATGGAACCTTAGGAAAAGAACGTTTTACTCAGTACCTACACAAAGCTTAGAAGCCTTGCACAGCCCCTGTTAATACAAGTTAGTAATTTCCTGGTACATGAGGTTTCAGTTACACAAAAGAAGCAAAAGTTGTCCATAAAGTCTAAATGTCTTGAAGGAGCAAAGACTCATGGAATCTGTTGACGGAGGCGGTACCCTTGAAGGAGCGATGACCTGCACGGCAGGATTACAGACCTTCCTGGCAAGCTCAGAACGGAATTGCCTGTAGGTGTAAGTGATTTTAGCTAGAAGCGGTGCTCTTCAAGCTGTGAACATAGTCGTTTCTTTTCCCTACTATAACTATCCAAGGGTTTCCTAAGGGGAAGAATTCACGCTCGCTACGGCGTTTTCTGGCTATTGCTTCAACAAGGACTTTATCTAGGTATGGCTGAGTCTCTGACAGTTGAGCTAATTGGCAGCAAAGGCCTGGCCGTCACAAAGCACCAAGTGAAATATATATCTTCATTACTCCTGATCATAATAATAATCATATACCCCCAAAAACAATCCCATCAAGTCTAAACATGCCATCTACACTCTACCCAATCCTTACTTCTTAAACACCGCGCCGCCAATCCTCTCAATCTCCTTCCCCTCAGTCGTATCTCTCCCCGCCGCCTCCAACAACCTCTCATACGCCGCCGCAGCCTTCAACTTAACAGCCTCCTCCGCCGCCTTGACTCTCATCCCGCACTTCTCATACATCGTAATCGTCTCCCCAGGCTCCAAACCAGTACACTTGGGTATAAACACCGCCGCCAAGCGCGGATTACCCGCCTGCAACGTAAGGTTGAAAAAAGGCTACCAAAAAAGATTTTCCTCGTCAGCTAGGATCCCTTTTTTTTTCATGTCTTATTCCCACACCATATACACCCTGGCAGGCAGTAAAGTCTTACACTCCCGCCATGTGGTTCCGATCGGTAGGATATGACAAGTGAGAAACTCAAAAAACACTTACCGTCCATCCGATCGGGCTCTTCTTAGCCTTTGCGATATCCTCAATCTCACCCCATTCGCGCTTTGCGACAAGTGCCCGAAGCCTATCGGACGGGAACGGGGCAAAACGCCCGCCGCCAGTCAGCCGCCATTGTCCTTTGGTGTATCACGTACAAAATCAGCAACCCGGATATCGCGACTTACCTAATCCACCATACAACCTTCTCTGGCACCTTGAAATCGCTCTGAATCTTCTTCGCCTTTCCGTGGTAGCCGAGCCGGATGAGCTTGAATATCGTCTCGTTGACGCTCAGTCCGGAGAAGGAATCCGTCAGGTCGCGGTCTAGCGCCTCTTGTGCACGAAGGAGTTGCGTTGTCTCCTTGAGCACGTAGACTTCTGCTGCGTTGTCTTTTGATTCAGAGAGGAGCTTAGCCGCAAGAGCTAGCTTATCGGATGCAGTGCGAGCATCAGGCTGTCGAAGCGACTCGCGGATGAAAACATTAGCGCCGTCGATTCGTCTATCGTCCTGGTAGTACATGTCCTTGAGAAGAGTATTATCACCTTCCGCCAAGGCCGCTGACTCTACCAGTGCTGTTGCCGTTGGTCGAACATTAATCACTCGGAAGAATGATGCCAAAGGTAGCTTCTTCTTGAGCTTTGTGAGGACAAAAAGGATGAGATCAGTGTCACCGCTTTCGATGGCCTTGTCCAGAGCCAGTTCATCCTCTTCCATATCCAGCAGAAGAGGTACCTGTCTTCCTCCACGTGGTTCATGATTTAACAGCTCTGTAGCCAAGCGGCCTCGTCCTTCGTGGTATGCAGCTCTTGCAATCTCCTCAAATGAGATACCGGGCTTACCAGAGAGCCTCTCTACGACCAGTCGGCAGATGGTATCATCGTCTTGAGCACCCACACGGACTTTAGTAGATGCCCAGCTGACATAGATGCGATCCGTCGGTAGCTTCAAGTAGCCAGCAATCTTTAGTGCCAGCAAATACTCGTGTCGCTGGATCAGTCGTTGAATAAGTCTCTCAGGGGTCAGTCTGTGATACTGTTGAAATGAGAGAGGTATTCCAATCTCGAAGCTTCGTACAGCATTGAGAACTCGTAATGTCTCGCACATGTCGACAAATTCGTCGCTGTTGTAGATGTCGAGCACCGACTTGCCAAAGGACGCGGCCTTGAGCAGTCGCTTCTGCCACTGAGGGTCAAACTCTCGACCGGCGGCATTAACGCACGTATCGACAGCCTCCGTCAGGTTGGGTCGAATCAGTTGGATATAATCGTCTGCTTTGGGGGATTGCAGCTCAAGCTGTCTCACAGCATCGAGCAAAATAGATGCGGGGGATGATTCTGAGGCAGCACCAAATGCTTGAAGTGTGTCGTCAGGCACCCTCTCAAGAAACTCGCAAAAATCATTCGTTATTAGTCTAGCACCGTCGTGTTCTATTCGATTGTTAGCTTAAAGCATCCAGTAGTGAGTATCCGTATCCTACCCGACATGACGTGCACTCGGGTGCTATCGTAGATGTAAGACGAAGACTCATCACCGGGTCCAATAACATGAACCTCATCTTCCCAAGCAATAATGGCATCGCTGCCACACCACTCCACATACTTGGGAGGTGTGTTTGAATTCGAGTTGTGCTCAAACAGCCTCTCCTGGAAATCACTCGATATGACATGCGCCTTGCCATTCTTGCCATACAAGTTGACAAAGCGACCATCCGGCGAGACACTAATGTGTGAAAACGGCCCAACATCCAGAAACCGGTCCTCGCAGTCCGTAGCATCAACCACGTAAACAGTCGATCCAATGCTAAGCAAAACTTCCACGGAGCGAGACAGCGTGTGGTTGGGAGCGACGATAGCCCATGAATGAATCTCCCCCGCCGGCACAGGAGCAAGCAGCTTTGGTCGGGGTTCCGAATATGACGAGACTGTCACCAGTGTGTTGTTCCCCAGCAGAGCCACCATGCCGTTATCGTAGAACCTAGATATCACCGTTTCAGCTCTCCCCTCGCCTCACTTGGGCCTCACAAGTTGTAGCATTTACCGGCACGACTCAACTCCATAGTTATCCGCCCCGTTCCCCAGCGAGAAGTGGCTAAAGTCCCCCTGCATATCGTAGCATCTCACATTGCCATCCGCCGCCACAACCAGCAGCGACTCGTCCTCGGACCATCCCAGGCCCTTGATGGCGCCGCTGTCCCAGGATATCGTCCGCAGCTTCTTGCCCGCCAGGCTGTAGATGTCGATCCCGGGCTTCGTCGTTTGTCCCGACTTGTGAGCCTGCAGCTTCGAGTCATCCCGCCACAGCGCCAGAGCACCGGCATAAGGCGCGCCCGTCACAACGAAGGCATCGAGATCCAGATCCTGGCCAAAGACGGCGGTATACTGCTCCGTCTTGCGGAACCACTTGTCGCCGACGCGCTCCCAGTCGGCTCTTGCGTGAAGCGTGTCCATGCTGGCTGCTGTCTATCTCATCTCACTCTCATGACGGCTAAAGATGGACAAAATTAAGGGATCTCATGTAGCGGTATGAGATGGATCAAGTTAGTGAGTGACAAGCTGTGGATGTGAGGTTCAATTACTAGGAATGGGAGGCGAGGCTATTCGTCGGCTAAACAAGGGGAGGCAGCCTGGGGATTTTGCTTGCATCATCCCTCCAGCACAAAAGTTACAGCGACAGATACAAACCCCACCAAGTTCATGTCCAGTGACCGTCTCATCATCGAATAATAAACTTCTCATTCAATATAGAGTTTGCGTGAAATCTCTCATAGCCACCGCTTTCAAAAACCCAGTTTCTTCTACAGCCCTTCTTCACAACTTTCTTTACAAATGCCAAACTGGAGAGACGAATATCTCTCTTCCCTGAGGGAATCAGAGCTCAACAGCCCCGTCAATATGGAGCTCGTCCAAGCCTGTTCGACCAACCTACTCACTCACCTCATCTCAAGATGCACAGCTAACCATCTCCCCAGGCTCACAAATGGCAGACCGCATCTCATCCCTAGAAGCTGAGAAACTCGCCTTGGAAGCTCACATCGCCGGTCTGGGCAACGACCGGTCAAAGTCGCCATCCCTCCAACCAAGCGAGGCAGCAGCCAACGACCCCGGAGTGGCCCAACTTCGTCTCGATTTGGCCGAGGCCTTGCGCTCCAGAGGCGTGGCAGAGACGCGACTACGCACCGCAGAGGAGGAACTAGAAAAGCTACGCTCAAAAACAAAGCAGGACTCGAAATCCATCAGAGACCTCACTGGAGAGCGGACAACCCTTGCCACCAAGGTAAACGATCGGGAATACGAGCTCAGAGAGAAACGAAAGCTAGTCGAGGTATATTTGATCTGATCTATTTATACAGCAGCCCCCACCTTTTTAACCAAGTAGTCACTAATAAGACGAACAGAATGTCCAAGACGAGATGATTGCGCTGAACTTACAACTCTCCATGGCGGAAAAGGAGAGGGACCGGCTGAAGAAGGAAAACAGCGAGCTCATCGACAGGTGGATGAAGAGAATGGGTCAAGAGGCCGACGCCATGAATCTGGCAAACGAGCCCACGCTAGGAAAGGGGCGGTAGAGAGGAAATGCACCGTTCCTCTTCCTCATGGCGGTAAGGATGGCCTATTTCATTCATATTCATTTGTACTGTTAAAGTCTGTTTTTTCATCCCATCATCTACCAACGCGTTTGTCTCGCTGTCGATGGCTACAATTCGTTGAAACAAAAAGATTATCCTCCAAAAGTCGTTAACCCAAACGCTCTCAATCCAGAGAAGAAGAGAGAGAGAAAACAAAAACAAAAAAAAAAATACCCATATACCCGATTTGTACTCGATGGTTTATATTCTACAATACTCAACATAACATCTTATCTTTATGCAGTGCTGATGAAGCTCTAATTAGTCTATTTCCGCGTGGAGATATAGTACTGCCCGCCGGCGTTGGTCCAGCTGACGTAGCCTTCGGGATACGTGCACTCCTCGACTTCAAGGATGGTGCTTCCCACGTCGTTGATGTTGTGGCTGCTCTTGGAGTCGGCCACAAAGGATTTCAGCGAGATGATTTTGCATCCCGACTTGAGGTCGAGGAACATGCGGATCAAGTCCTCGTTGAGCTGCGAAGTGAACGCCTTGTTGTTGACGAGCACGACATCGGCCCGCTTCAGGGCATCGTGGATCGAGGCGTTCTTACGGAAGTCACCCCGTTCGATGTGCACCTCGCCCGTCTTCAGACCCCAAAGTTGGCATCGCGCATGAAACTCTTTCTCTTGAGCCTCTGCGAGGTTGCTCGCATTCTCCATCATCTCACAGCCCCAGCTCTCGCATCCGACTTCAAGCGCCGCCTGCAAAACGACGTTGCCGACGCCGGAGCCCAAGTCGACAAAGACCTGATCGGATGTCATCTTACACTGCTCGACGAGGAGCTTGGTGATGAAGGGGTGGAGAAGTTCGCCATAGACAAAGTCTGTTCCATTCTCGTACTTGGAAAGAAGCTCCACCTTGGGAGCCACTGTACGGTCATAGATTTGGTCGAGGATAAAGGCTGCGAGGTGCGGAGGCAGTTCGTGCAGGTTTTCGAGATTCTTGGCAACGACGCCATCCTCGACCAAGGCGAGGAGCGTCTCGTTGTACTCGCGTAGGGCGGCCTTGAAGCCAGCCAGGTCCTGGATATTGCGATTCGAGGCTTTTTCAAGTCGCCGAATGAATCCGTTGGTCTGGTTGGTAAAGGGCTCGGCTTCGACGTCGGTGAGATAGGTTTCGGCAACCAGGCGTACTATGCGTATACTCGCTTCCACGGCATCAATCTTGTCCTTGCCCCAAACGAGCTCAAACCTGTTTTTCTTGTTAGAAAATGAAACTTGACGATTAATCTGAAAGACGAGGCGTTCGGAAGAGGTGGGGCGAGGGGCCGCGCGGAATCAACCGAAGGGGAGATGTGATGCAAATTGACTGACTTTTCTCGGCGCTGCAGAGTGGGATACTGAAGCTCAATGGCCACATCCTCCTTGGACGCTCCCATGATGGGAACGCACTTGTGCTCGAGCGAGGCAACGTCGACGGCATGGATGAACTGCAGCCTTTCATCCTTCCGCTCAAACGCTCTGGCATTCTTCAACTTGCGATTCGAATCGACCGACTTGCTCTCGCTGGTGGCCTTGCGCTGGCGCTTGTGCGAATCCAGGTCCATCCACCCATCGTCTTCGGCGTCGCTGTCCTTGTCGAACTCGATGCGGTCGCTGGCAGGTGAACGGCGTTGTGACGCGCTGACGGCCTTGCGTTTGCGCTGCAGGTCGAGGCGCCTCTCGTCGGCCGAAGAGGGGTACGGCGAGCTGCTCTTTGCTCTGGACGACGCTGACGACGCCGCAGAGGCCGAGGGAGCCTTGGGCGAGAGCCTGGGGACGGGCGATGATCGCGCAGACGACGAGAGCGCGGGTCGGGCTTGTGGCTTGGGCTTGGGCTTCGGAGGCGCGGGACGCTCTATGGTGACCTTTTCGATGCGGATCTTGGGCGGGTCGACCTTGAACTTGTTGCCCTTTCCACTGAGGAGAGGCATGATGGCGGCATCAAACAGGCGGGAGGTCTGAATCTCGAGTTTGCGCAAAAAGCAGAAAGAACGGCGAAATCCGGGTTTGGTGGAGAGATCAGATCAGGCGGTGCTCGGCTCAGGGGTGTTTTGCGCTTTTTCAGCCGAGGGGTCCCTCTCTTCTGCCTAGCCGGCTGTCGTGGGAAAGGACTGCCTTGGGGGGGAGGCCGATGGCGGGCACGCGACGATGGTGAGAGAGTGACAAGCCAAAGAAAGACACCGGACTTATTTTAACGGGACAGGGTCGCGACAGGGCGATGACGGCAGCGGGTGGCGGGGGAGGCGAAAAAGAGCCGTTTTGAATGAGGTTTCAAAATAGAACAAAAAGGAGTGGCGGTGCTTCGTTGAGAAGGCTGGAAAAGATGAACGGGGTAGACTCTGGTTTGGAACAAATAGAGAAATAAAAAGTTGGATTACAAGAAAATGAAGAGAGAAAAATAATGTGACAATGTCGAGAGAGAGGGTAAAAAAAAGAAATACAAGATTAGTAAGAATGAGAAACTAATGCTGCTTCGCCAGAAGTTTTTGTTCTACCCAGAGAGAAGATGATGGGAGATCGAAAGAGGGAAAAAAAAAACGTCGCGTCCAGCCACGAAGAATTGAGAGAAGCCAGGCGGCAAGCGGATTGCAAGACAACCAAGCCAAGCCCAAGGTGGAAAAAGAAGGAAGCTGCCAGCTTATGTCAACCTTGTTTCTGGCATTTTACCAGTACTCGTACATCCAGGTTCCAGGCCAGCCATTGATCTTACTGGCTGCTGCTTGTCGTTGGTGCTTTAGCGGGCGATTTTAGCGGGTGGGACACGCTGCAGCCTGGGGGAAGGAATCAGGCAAGTTTCCAGGCATCTGGGTGGCCAGAATCAATTGAAATGCCTGTAGTGTAGAGTCTAGGTACAGTAATTAGCAGGTTTTTTTTGGCATCTCTCATAGCGCCCCACAAATGCCTTTTGTTGGCGACTGCTCCGATTCGCGGACTGGGCACGTGCCACTTGTGGGGGCCAGGGTCCGGGCCTTTTTGATGTCATCGTTGAACCTCAGAGGATTAATTGACGGGTTGATTACCCTAGAAGGATGTGCGATTTTCAATGTCATGTCATAGAGACACCTCACGTTGACAACTGATTCTAGGTAGTTCTGCATCCCGAGATATTCCATGTTCTAAAGTGCTGCGGAATACTATATGAGGAGAGGGAAATAGCACTGGTGCATACAATCAAATCATGTATGCCCACTCTATACTACACGCATGCTCCTGCCCCAAGAGTATAAACACAGTCAAAAGGCGTCGCACGTTAACCATATCTTCTCGTGCTTCCAATTTTGTTAGTGTCGGCGGATGCTAAGAGCTCTCTCCCTTGGTATTCTCATCCATCAAGTTGACCTCGGGGCCCTTGTCAGATAGCAGTTGAACAATTGTTTCATGCCCTCCCTTCTGTGCCATCTCTAGCGGCGTTTGACCCAACCCAATGTTTGGGTTTGGGTCTGCTCCAGCCGCCAGTAGCAACTTAGTAATTGTTTCCCACCCCTTCCATGCTGCCCATGATAGCGGCGTACAATTATCGTCCATACTGGCGATATTTGGATCGGCTTCCGCTGCGAGTAATAACTTAATAATAGCCTCATGCCCCTTACATGTTGCTAAAAATAGTGGTGTTTTGCCATCCGTACCCATGAGATTCACATCTGCTCCAGCAGTAATCAACATCTTGACAACAGGCTCGCGCCCTTTCCGTACCGCTGACAATAGCGGTGTGTAAAAGCAATTTTCTCCATCTGTTGAGTTAACATCAATGTTAGGCGTTGCAAGTAACAACTGAACAATTGTTTCGTATCCCTCTTGTGCCGCCTTAGACAGCGGCGTTTGCTCTGTGCTGCCAAGATTTGGATCTGCTCCGGCTGCTAGTAACAATTCAACAATAGAATCATACCCGTTCCGTGTTGCTTTAAATAATGGCGTATCGCAGTAGGCATCCCTCGGACTAGTTAGCTCGACATCAATACTAGGCACTGCAAGCAGTAGCTTAACAATAGCTTCGTGTCCCTTCTCTGCGGCCTTAGACAGCGGCGTTTGCTCTGTGCTACCAAGATTTGGATCTGCTCCGGCTGCGAGTAATAATTCAACAATAGAGTCGTACCCGTTCTGTACTGCTCTGAATAACGGTGTGTGGCGGCAAGGATCCCACTGGATGGTTGATTTTATGTTAATTCCCGTACTAGGTGTTGCAAGCAGTAGCTTAACAGCAGCATCGTCTCCATTTCCTACTGCAATTAATAGCGGCGCCTGTTTACCAAAATTTGGATCTGCTCCGGCTGCAAGCAATAGTTCAACGACAGCGTTATGCTTATTCTGTGCTGCTTCCAGTAATGGCGTCTCAAGAGACGTATTACATAAGTTGATGTCAACGCCAGGCATTGAAAGAAGTAGCTTAACAACAGCCTCGTGTCCGTGGCGTGCTGCGAATAATAGCGGCGTACTGCGATAGGAACTAGTAAAATTAACTTTGATACTGGGTATCGCCAGGAGTAGCCTAACTATTGCTTCATGCCCGTTACGTGCAGACAATGATAGCGGCGTTAATCCTTCTCCGTTTATCGTATTGATGTCGTCGATTGTTTTCTCAAGAAGGGCTTTAACCGTTTCTTCAATACCAAAGTAGACGGCTAAGTGAAGGCCTGTCGTTTCAGACACAGGTGATTCACTTCCATTCGGTGACTCACTTCCATCCCATATTCGTATGCCGTGACCGCCGACCCTAGACACTTGTACCGATGAACTCACTTTCATTTTGCATTCTAAAAACTCCAAGACCTTGTTGCATAGCTTGGAGGCTTTCTTCGCATGGTGCCCCCAATTGTGAGCAGCATATTTGTAGAGCGGATGTAGTTCTAACCGCTCCCTTAAGCCACTGTCTGTTCGGCATGCCCCTTCTTCAAAAACTTTAAACAAAAGGTAAGAGGCACAAGTATCTGCTATAATAATATGGCCATTCGGAAACCAACGTTCTCGCGCTTGGTTGAAGTATTCCTGTGCTGTGTAGTGAACTAATCGGATGATGTTACTTTCGTAGTCAACCGTCACTAATCCAGCACACACCGAGACCATATCTTGAATCGATGGAAGATTCTCTTTATCAAGCTCCGACTCACCAATCTCCACAGCAAGCGCGTGCTGGAGTTCAGTTGTCGTGAGTTGACGCTCTGCGCAAACAATCCATAATAGAACTTTATGAGCTAGTTCCTTAAATCCTGACTGTTGCCCGTTAATTCGCAACATCGCTTGCTCGTATGCCTGAGCTAGGATTGCGGCCTTTTCAGTTTCGTTTGATTCTGAATTTGCCTTCTGGAAGTTACTTAATGTTTTTTTGATAGTTTTTGGTGTCATTTTGTCGCTGAGTGAGTTCAAATAGATCTGTGCCAGAAGGAACCTGTAGAGCGTCAATGCCTAATCCAAGTAGCTTTTTGTGTTAGCCACACACGTACATTCCATCAACAGCTTTCGAAATCTCTGCCGCAATCTTCTGCTGTAGCTCTCGATTCTTGTAGACAAATGCTGGTAGTTGATCAATATTGCCTTTCAAATATGCCTCTATATCTTCTGTGCTTGCGCGAATCTCTAGTGTTAAGCCCGGCGTGTCGAAATGTTCAACAATTTCCGGAATGTGCCTAGATGTCATAAATATATTCATTTCGTATTTCGTTTGGAGGCTTGATAATCTTTTGAGAAATATCCGCCGACAGCCATCAGAAAATTGACATTCATCAAGTGCATCAATGATGATGAAGATTCTCGAGTATATCTTCACAACCGAATCAAGTGCTGCTAGGATTTCGTCGAGTGAAGGTCTCGTCTTTGACTTCTTATGCTGAATGTACATATCTCTCACACAGCTTGGAAGGGAATCAAGTCCTTGGCTCAGTTGCTTCACCAAACTTGCGAGTAGCTTTTCGATTACCTGCTCTGCTTGGCGCCCGTAGTTGAAGTAGATATAAGCGATACCAGTTGTTCGATCCGCTTTACATGCCTTCTCGAGATGGTTGATCACGATAGAAGTGAGGATAGTCTTTCCAGCTCCAGGAATTCCTGGGCAGAAGAGTGTCTGCTTTCTAGTCCCCATCCAACTCTTATATTCTTCTGATTCTAGAAGCCAATTTCCCGTCCCCGGCTGCCGCCTTTTCAAGAAGTCACTCTGTTGAGGGCCATAATCAACCGGGGTGATCCAATCCAGGATCTGGGTATCATTTGCGTTCTCCAAATCCGACTTTATGTGTGAAATAACAACCATTGTTGTAGATACGCTGGTAAATACTGATTTTCTTTAGTGAATGGGGTCAATAGTGGTAACTAGAAGTGACTGACCGTCACCAAGGATGTTTCTAACAGTGCGCTGCTCAATGATATCGCTGGGTTGCATAAAACTCAGAAGCTCTTTTGCAAATGCTGTGGCTACTACTGCAGCGAATTCTTGCCAATCTTTGTTTTTATGAGAGTCCGCATAATCACAGATCCCTCTAATGACGACACAAGGGAAGTTATTCATGAGTCCTGCCGCTTCCATTTCGATACAAAGAAGATTTCCCTCAAGATCTTTGTTGAGCTGATCTCTGAGGATGGCGCTCTTGATGACTTGGTTACCGGAGGCGATTAGGCCGTAATGGACACGCATATCTCGAGGTTTTCTCTTTATAATTTTGGTCTTGTCGCAATGTTGGCAGCTATCTTCTGTTTCGCTTTCATAATCACTGCCAGAAGAGATGTGATCCTCTGCGGTGCTCTGGCAAACGTGGCTATAGTCTGCCTTGAACAAGACATCCTCTAACGAGTCTGATTTGAGATATTTTGCCGCCAACTTCGGCCACTTCTGTTTCAGCTGATCCAGATACTCTGGAATCCTGGATCCAGCCAGTTCATGCTCTGTTTCCAATTTCGCTAGAGCGGTGAGAAGGGAGGTTGGAGGGTTGTTTAGCGATCCCGTCCGTTCGAAGCTCCCGTCTTTTGCCTTACCACGATCCCACTGAATCACTCCGGGAAAACTGCCGACTGGAGTACTGACGACAACATCGCCAAGTCTGACTTTTGGTGGAATACCACCGCCGATGCCAACCAGCAAACCAAATCTTACAGACGGAAACGTGGAGACCATTAGAGTGGCAACTGTTGCCGCTGGATTATTACCGATATGGCCTTTCGGCAAGCATGCAATAACAATATTATGCTTGCCAATTGATCCAAGGGTATACGTGTTGCTATCATTTGCTGGTTTTGGTAGGTCGTCATGTCTCTCATCCAGCATGGCCGTCGCCGCGGTTTGTTCCTTTGGCAGGGCACAAACCCAGCCGACTGTGTAATCAGTGTGAGTTCTGATCTTGACAGTTGGTTGTTCGTCCATCTTGGTAGTTGTTTGGTGTAGTTGTTAGGAAGGATCAAATCGAGCCACAAAGAGGGGTAATCGCGATTTGTTCTTATTTAACTGCTGAAACTTTTGGCCTTCATTCGCTATAATCTCCTGCGGATTCAACCAATGGTTGCCATTATTGCCCGACAGGGCTCCTAGATTCAGCCTCGCGGGCCTCGCGCCAAGCAGCTATAACTAGGCATCAACCAGAGGTCGCATCAAGATCAATATAGCGATAAAGTTGACTCAACTTTTGGATGAATGCTGTAGGAATCGTAGTCGGAGCGGGCGGTTTTTATGTGAGTATATGCTCCGTTAGTTTGAAGATGGAAGCTCATGTTTTCACGACTGTAGATCCGAGATAAGAGAGGTAGCCATACTACCTGAATGCTAAATGTTAAAAGGAGATTCGATTATTCTATAATTAAAACTACTAGGTACCTATGCAGTTTGTACTCTACATCACTCTCATTTATATGAAGCATGCCTCCTACAACACACCATATCCACCATATCATCCACCCAGAGACGTATTTGTACATGCACAACTCTCCTTACCCAAACTACATCCATCCAACTCAAATACCCCAGTCCGATCATAGAAATACTTATCAATCATCCCATTCTCCCAATTCTGCCGCCCCTCGACAAACGCCGCTGGCGTGCTCCTACATTAACAACAAAACACCAAACGGTCAGCTCAACACCATTATAAAAAAACCAGACTCTCCACCAAACCAAGTAAAACAAATGTCAAATACTCACTGGAATCGAACCATCGTCTCCCCATTACACACATCCACAATAAAATGTAACTCCCCCACACTCACATACTCAGGCTGTACATCAGCCCTCTCACCCTCCTCTTCCACCCCCCTCTTCTCATACTCCTTCAGTGCAGAGCTATCTTCTTCCCGCCACTCCCCATGAGGCTCCTTTGCTCTCGCTTCTCTCAACAACTCATACAAATCACCCCCATAATTCTTCCTCGCAAGACAGTACCCACAACTCAACTTGCCGCAACTCTCCAAGCTACATCTCGGACGCTTCCCCGTCCTAACAATCGCTTTGCGACGCTGCCGAGCTTGTTCAATTTCAGCATAACGCAGTCCCATTCTCAAAGTCTCCATAAACTCCTCAGGCCGCTTCTGTCGCCACTTCTCGTTCCATATGACCTGCTTCAAAATATCTCGATCACGCATATACTCGAAGAACTTCTCCACTCCACCATACGGAAATTTCTCTTTAATGTTATGAAACGTCTGCTCCGTTTGTCCTTGACGACGCTGAAACCACCGTCCGGCAAGCTGCAAGAAATGTTGCTTGCACAGCGTAGCCGCGGGATCGTGAGGAAATGTCTGATAGAACTCGAGCTGCAAAAGTTCTCTGTAGGAAGGCGGTCCTAACTCGTGCTGCTGTTCAAAGAAAGTTGGCTGATTAGGCGGCCGGTGTCGCGGTGTGATGGTTTCATGAATTGCTGATGTATGGGCGTCGTCCGGCTGCTCGACTGATTGGTCCGAAGAAGAAGAAGGGGTGAAAAGAGTGGGAGAAGGAGAAGAGGAGGAAGAAAGAAAGTCGCGAGTGTCAACCGAAGACCATGGATTTGTTAAAGTAGCATTCTGACCAGAGACTTGTGCCGAGTCTGGCATTTGGACAAGCATCATCTCATCTTCGTCAGTGTCGTCTCCATCTTCCTCATCTGCTTCGAAATCGAGGTCTTCCTCACTCTCGTAATACCTGGGCCGTGAATCTGTGTCCGCGCCATTTCCACTTTCAGCTCTGGCCTGAGCACGAGTCGTGACCATGACGTATACTGTGAGAATCGCAAACACCGAGAAAAAGAACATGACAGAAAATTGATGCAATTACTGAAGAGAAGAAGAGCGGCCGGGAACTTGCGAAATAAAAAGACATCGGAACAAAGGAGACAATGTCCCATGCAATTCGTTTGCATTTGCATTTGACTAACAATACAAAGTGTAACAAAAGCCAACATGATGACAATCCTTTGTCTTCATTCAACATAAACCTGTACAGCACAATGCTACATCTCTTTGACACCCATTAATACCAATGCCATAAATAGTGATCCAACCCAATATCCATCCATACCAAACCAACAAACTCCGATGCAACGCTAAAAGCATCTTAAAAATAGCCAAGTTGAAACGCCGATTCATGAAGCTTCCTGTGATTTAACACCGTACTTTGGAATATGAAAATGGATGTTGCTTCCGAAATAGGAACTCCTCTGCTCAGGCTTGTTCGCGTCCTCATCGTTTGCCCAGCTCCTTGTATAGTTTCCACAGATATCACACGGTCCCTCTGGGGCTATTATGAAGCTCTCTTGAAACACTGATACTTCGATTTTGCGTTCAATACCTGAGTTTCGACGCCCTTGTACTTCAATTTCCCGGATTGATGGATCGAAGAATTTCTCGTACAAATTTGTCACTTCGGGTGTGACAACAATGGTTGCGTCTGACTCAGCAAGACTGTGTTGTCTAGTAGAAAACCGTTCCGAATAGATAAAATTGTTGAATGCGGCATCATCAAAATCTTTCTCGGGTGGATAAGAGGGAGATGTTGCTGGCTGGTAAAAGAGCCCTGTT